>SJYV01015860.1:0-12604 GCA_006410875.1 Neotragus pygmaeus | reverse complement strand
GTCCACAAACCTCCATTGATCTGAGCCGATTCAGCTTCCTCTGTCTGATGGACTATGTTGTAAACAGTTGATGGTCTGTTGTAAACTGGTGATGGACTTTCAGGCAGAGTTAATTGGTGATGATGGCAAGCGTGTTTATAGCTCTGCTAGTAGAAACTTCAGATCTGCTTAACCACCAGGCACATCAGCTCTGATTTGGTCCCTGACGAGAACTCTCATTTCCTTTTTAACAATGTATTTGTGTATATATACATATACCATCTGAGTCACCAGATATATATATATATAGGCTTCCCTGGTGGCTCAGATGGTAAAGAAACTGCCTGCTATGTGGGAGACCTGGGTTCGACCCCTGGGTTGGGAAGATCCCCTGGAGGAGGATGTGGCAACCCACTCCAGTATTCTTGCCTGGGAAATCCCATGGACAGAGGAGACTGGCAGGCTACAGTCCATAGGGTCACAGAGTTGGACCTGACTGAGCAACTAAACACATACACACACGTGTATATTTTTATTGAAGTACAGTTGATTTACAATGTTGTGCCAATCTTTGCTGTAGAGCAAGGTGGCTCAGTTATATAGACATTCTTTTATATATTCTTTTCCATTATGGTTTGTCACGGGATATTGACTATAATTCCCTGTGCTATACAATAGGACCTTGTTGGTTATCCATTCTAAATGTAATAGTTGTGACTACCAACCCTAAATTCCCAGTCTATCCGTCCCTCCCCCACCCCTTGGCAACTGCAAGCCGGGAACTCTTTGTTTCTTATACTTTGTTATAAACTGAGAGCTTTACATACATCATCTCTTCTAAAACCCATAACCCCACCTGCCCACTGGTAGGTTACAGGGATTACCTGTAACTAGGTGTTACAGGGTTAGCTCCATTCTAGAGATGAGAAAAGTGAGGCCCAGTGAAGCTAAGTGACTAGAACCCAATAGTCATATGGTGGAAGTGAAGTGAAGTGAAATTTGCTCAGTAGTATCCAAATCTTTGTGACCCCTTGGACTATAGCCCACCAGGCTCCTCTATCCATGGGGATTCTCCAGGCAAGAATGCTGGACTGGGTTGCTGTTACCATGCCCTCCTCCAGGGGATCTTCCCGACTACGGGACTGAACCCAGGTCTCCCACATTGCAGGCAGATTCTTTACCAGCTGAGCCACAAGGGAAGCCCAAGNCTCCAGGCAAGAATGCTGGACTGGGTTGCTGTTACCATGCCCTCCTCCAGGGGATCTTCCCGACTACGGGACTGAACCCAGGTCTCCCACATTGCAGGCAGATTCTTTACCAGCTGAGCCACAAGGGAAGCCCAAGAAGACCGAAGTGGGCAGCGTATCCCTTCTCCAGGGGATCTTCCCGACCCAGGAATTGAACTGGGGTCTCCAGCATTGCAGATGGATTCTTTACCAACTGAGCTACCAGGGAAGCCTAAGATTCAAACCCAGGGGTGCCTGACACCAAGGGCCTGACCTCTTCCTGACCCACCCCCGTCATCAGCATAGAGCATGAGTCTCAAACAGCAGCAGCCCCGGGGAACTTGTTAGCAATGTCATTCTCAGACTCTAGCCCAGAGCCCCGGAATCAGAAACCCTGGGGTGGCGCCCAGCCTCCTGCTTGCTGATCAGCTTGCCAGGTGGTTCTGGTGAGCCCCCCAGTTTGAGAACCACCGAGTGGGGCTGCCAGCCCAGCAAAAGGAGAGTGGCCTCAGCTTCCTCACCGACTCCCGATTTGGGGGCAGGTTCAAGGTGGGTCGGCAGCCATCCCCTCTGAGGCCCTCAAACGGGATTTTCGTTGTTGCTGTGTTGTCCCCAGGGACCCTGGCAGGCCCTCCTGCGTCAGCCTCCTCCAGCTTTGTTTTGTTGGCCATGTCACCCTTTTGCGGAAGGCCCTGACCTTTGTTGGGCATGTTATGAGTTCCGACTAACGAAAATAACTCTGTGGCGGATGGGGATATTTTTAATTGAATTGTATGAGACAAGAACTGCAGAAATAACACCCAGGTTCCTCCAGCTCGTGGTGGTGGGTGGTTTCGTTTTCCATCCTGATCTTGAAACTGGCCCGGCTCTGCCTGGAGAAGAGTCCCATGTGGGCAGCGCACACCTCTCCCAGCCTCGGCCCAGCCTCAGCTTCCAGGGCTTCACAGTCTCTTCTGACCAATTAAACATCCCTGCTGCCATCATCACCTATTTTCAGCTCTCATCCAGTGCCTTTGTCTGCCAGACACTGTCTTGCTGTCGTTAAAAAAAAAAAAAAATAGTGGCGATGACAACATTCATTTTGATCACAGTTGTGAACGACGCTGCGTTTTTCTGCAACGCAGACTGAGGCCATGCATGGATCAGTGCTAACGAGTAATTTTATGCAAGGTTGTACCTGTTTATACAGATGCAGGGAGCGTCTGTGTTTATGCTTCCCCAGCCCTTGCAAGGGGCTTGCCGCATCTCTGTAGAAACTCACAGGAAGGAGGACACCTCCCCGACTTTCCCCGACCCAAGTGGGAGCACCACCGGCATTACCCCCTGTTAGCAGCACCTCGCCAGGCAGGTCCAGACATCTCCCCGTGAGCAACCTCATCAGGGCCAGCTGGCCAGGTTCTCATCACTCCCCGGCCTGCAGAGGCAGCCGAACAATAGGAAGTGTGTGCACTCCACGCTGCTTCACTGCCTACGGTCTGGAATTCACCAGCCCTTCCCTTGGCAGCTGTGTCCAGAGGTCAGGTCCAGCTGATCTGGGCCACCAGGTCAAGGCCCCAGCCACAGGGCTCCTTCTCCAGCTGACCTCTTCTCCAGCTCATGGCCCCAGTCGTTCTCCAGTTTGGTCCTGTCACTGATTCATCCACTCGAGGAATGTTTATTGAGTTCAGATATCCGCTAGGAATGCAGAAATCGACTCGGGGGATCTGGGGGCGTGTGGCCTGGTGGGAGACACAGCAGAGGAACCATGGAGGTCAAGGAAGACTCCGAGAGATGGACATCAAGGCGCAGACCTGGAGGTCGGGGGTGGGCTGCAGGATGAAGAAGCAGCCTGGGTGAACGAACACACAACGATTGGACAGCGAGGCTGCAGGACAGCGCCAGGACGCCGCAGGGGCAGGGGCGGCTGGGAGTCACCAGGGCTGTGCTTTGCTGGGGAACTCGGGTTTCATACAGGGGGTGTGGGAAGCCTTGGAGAAATTACAAGCAGAGGAGTGAGTGACAGGGCCGTGGATGTCCTAGAAGTGTTCTTCCGGAAGATGGTTTGGAGGCATGGAGACTGGTCCAGAGGCTACTGAAGTCACAGTTGTGGTGAGATGCTGAGGCCCTGACCTTCAACAGAGGCCGGGGGGAGGGGAGAGGTGGGTGGAGCCCTGAGGCAGGGAGAGGCAGCTGACCAGAGTGGGCAGGAACAGAGGCTCCGACCTCGGGAAGAGCCTCCTGGGCTGCTAAGAATTCAGAATGTGTGGTCTTTGCTTCAGACCCACTGGAGTACTTTGTCCAGGTTATACTAAATAAACACGTTTATACTTTCAGCTTTGAGAAGAGAGAGATGCTGGGTGTGGGGACATTTTATCTGAAGAATTCCTCAAACCAGACATTATCAAATATTTACTCAGGCCAACTTAAAATATTACATACTTGGTAAAACATAAAAGATGCACACCCTGACTTTCCTGCAAGGGTTGCCAACACAGCCTGTGGCCTGGTGAAGGCTGCCCAGGGGCTGACTCCCGCCCTCAGCAGCCTCCTCTGTGCGTAGTAGCACCGTTACTTAACGTGGCCTCTTATGAACCCTGTAGATCAACCAAATGAATCCTTGTCCCCACCCCCACCCCACCAGTTATTCCTTTAGGATGTCTCTCAGATTCTGAGCTGGCCTGGTCCGTTCAGGTACATTCAATTTGTTCTGATTTAGCCCCATCTCTCGCCTGGCCCTTTGCAGGTGCATCCTGATGGCCCCTGCTTCTCTATTGCTCCTGCCCGTCCCTGTACATCCATTCTCCCTCAACAACAGAGAAGCCATCGTCAAACAAACTGGATTTGTCAATCCTCTCATAGTACCCTTCTATTTCTTTCCCCTGTGTTCAGGAAACCCCCTCCCCTCTCTGCATCCTATGGGAACTAAGACAGGGCAACATGGGGTGGGTGTGGGATGACCAGGACGGAGGAAAGTGGAGTGGCACGTGTGTGCAGGAAAGGACACGTCAGCTCCATGCGGGAGCCTCTGTGGCCCTCGGGGGTGTCAGGCCTGCTGCTTAGTTGGGCCCAGACTCCTGCCCCGATGCTCATGATCCTGAGGACAGGGTGCCCCAGGAGGGCAAGGCCAGATGCGCTGGGGGCCAGGAGCTTAAGCTGACTTGTCACTTGCTTGGGGGTGGGCAGTCTGCTCGGCTACAAATGCTCAGACACTGGAGGGGTGGTGTAAGAGGAGATGGAAAGCAGGGAGAAGGCCAGGCCCCTGACAGGCCTTGGAGAGGACAGGAGAGGAAACTGTGTTCACCTTTTAAACCTCTGACTTCTGGATGCTCAGGGGCTGAGAGAAGAGGCCCTGGGGTTTGGAGGCAGGAGGTCTGGACTCAGCATCGTCTTAGCCGGAGGCCGTGGACTACTGGCCGCCGCCCTGGGCCCCAGGTTCTGGCAGTGGGAGGAGGACCCTTGGCCAGCACCTTGCAGGGCTGTCTGCGAGGGGAGGCAGGGGTGAGGAGGTCCTCCTGGGCTATGGCAGGAGACCCTGGCATGGGTAAGTCCCTCCTGGTTGGTTTCTGACCCCCGAGTCTCGCCTTTCCTTCAGGGAGGGGTTGTCTAGCAGCAGGGGGGCTTTGCTCCCCCTCCCCAGCTCTGGCTGGTGGAGAGAGGCCTGGCCCTCCGCCCTCACAGCCCCCTCCCCTCCTGGCCTCAGCTGCGTGGTGGACGAGATGGACTTCTCTGCCATGGAGCTGGACGAGGCCCTGCGCAAGTTCCAGGCCCATATCCGCGTGCAGGGCGAGGCCCAGAAGGTGGAGCGGCTCATAGAGGCCTTCAGGTGGGTCCTCCCCAGCCCTCACATACGCTGGGCGTGGGGGATGTAGGGGGCTGCCAGCCGGGGGAGTTCCCCACACACCCAGGGGATGGAGGAAGCAGCCCGGGCTCTGAGCTGAGGACGNTGGGAGGGTGGCAGGAGGGGAGGAAAGAAGCAGGCAGACCTCTGGGGCTCTCTGAGCTGGACCAGCATCTGGCCTCCAGGTGGCCTGGTGGCACTTCATGTGTCCCCATCAACCAGCGGGTTTTTACTGAGCATCAGTCTGAGGCTGGTACTGGTGGGGAGGGGGTGCCTGGGGTCTTTGGGTGCATGACACCTGCCCCGTCCCCTCAGTGGGAATGGGGGCCAAAGTGTGGGGATGGGGAGCCGCCCTGGGCCTAAGCACAGGAACCCGGACATGCTCCCGAGCACGCCCCTCTCCGGAGTGTGGGGAAGGCAGGGCCCTCACGCCCCACGCGTGCCCCCACCGCAGCCAGCGCTACTGCATGTGCAACCCCGAGGTGGTGCAGCAGTTCCACAACCCGGACACCATCTTCATCCTGGCCTTTGCCATCATCCTGCTCAACACCGACATGTACAGCCCCAACATCAAGCCCGACCGCAAGATGATGCTGGAGGACTTTATCCGGAACCTGCGAGGTAGGGGGGCAGTAGGGCGGGAGCACTGCTCAGAGTCGTTCCGGGAGTCTCAGACCCCCACAGAAGGCTGTCACCCCGGTGGTCGAGGGCACTGGAACTGCTGTCTGGGCCCAGGAGGTTGCTAGCATGCCGGGCATCGGGGGAGTCTGTGTTCTGAGTTTCATTACCGTGTGCCTTCTTTAGCTCTTTCTTCACCCATTGTGCTGGGAACTAGTTTCTTCTTTTAATTAACAGTCCAGAAACACATGCCTCCGAAATATTGCATCTAAGCATTGCCCTTCTCCTTTTTTCCCTGGACTCTGTTCCTGGAACTCCTGTTTTCAGATGTTAGACCGCCCAGTCTGAGCCTCTGACGGCAACTTTCTATCTGCCATCTTTGTCTTCTTGTTTGACTTTCTTGAAGATGGCCCTCAGCTTTCTCTTTCAAATCTCCTGCTCATCTTTTCATTTCTGCTGTCATCTTTTTCATTCTCAAGAACTCTTTTCTGCTAAGTGTTGCTCTTCAGAGCATTTTATTCCTGCTTTGTAGATGCAATATCTTCTTAGGTTTTCACTTGTTTGTTTCAGTTTCTCTCTGCTTTCTTCTAAGTTCCTTTTTCCATTTTCCCTGTACTTTTCCTCTCTCGTGTTGGGACTTTCCATACACAGTTGATGAAACTTGGTTGTCCATCCACATTTAGCAGTGAACCACTAAAAGGCTGGTTAAAACTCCAAGTGTACGTGGGGCTGCCAACTGGTGGGCTTTCTCATGTTGACATTTCATTAAGCTGTTTCACGGGGAGAAGTGACTGCAATATCTTTAGATATTTTCCCCTGTGCTGCTCAGTCCCTCAGAAGAGAAATGTCCAACCTGTGGCGAAGAGGGGGTGAGTCTCTCTGCCAACACTGAGAGCTTTGTGGGAAGTGGGCTCACGGGGGTCTCCTAATACACAGACATCAGCTCCATCCCCCAGTTTTCAGCACAGACTCTCACTCTTGGTTGCGCTTCGTGTCAGTCGCTCAGTCGTGTCCGACTCTTTGCAGTCCCATGGACTGTAGCCCTCATGGCTCCTCTGTCCGTACAATTTCCCAGGTAAGAATACTGGAGTGGCTTGCCATTTCCTTCTCCAACTGGTTGTGCTTGGGGTCCACCAGCCCAGAGTTCCTGGTTCATCCCTTCCAAAGAGTGAAGGCTTGGAGTGGAGGAAGGGGTGGGGATGTCTAACTGCCTTTTATTCTAGTTTCCAACTGATCTTCCTATTTCGAGCCCACCTTCACCTCCAGGGCTCTGCCAGCTCCAGAGCCCTTGGTGGTTCTGAGCCTTCTCATCTCTCTGCTGGTTTCCGTTTCCACTTTCCTAGGTTTGAGGACCCATGTGCTCATTCACCCACTTTCAGGTCCCCTGGTGCCCCTGCCTCTTCCTCCGTCTCTGCCGATTCCTTTTTCTGGGGTGTTCGGAAGGAGCAGTGTGCAACCTGCCATCTCTGCCTGGGAGCCCCAGGTGCTCGGTTCCCGCCCTGCTCCTCTTGGCTGCAGCCTGGTTTCTTTCAGGGGCCCTGGGGGGTGCTTCTTGGTTCATCAGCCCAACTCAGGACCAAGCTCAGATGTGGAAGACACGGGGTCAGTCCAGAGAGTCGCTCAGAGACGGTGTAATGTCCTCTCGACACTTAAGAAATCTGCTTGGAGAGCACTTGCCCAGGATGTTTCATTTCTCACTTTTTCCTCTTGAAAAGAGGAGTGTATAATCGTTAAAAGAAGATTTAGAAGAAGTAGAAAGAAGCTTTTGTTTATTGCTTCCGTTTCTACCTCCCGGGGAAAGTTGTTTTCATGTTGGTGTACTTCCTGCTGGTGTTTTTTGTCACCAGAGTCTGATCATTACCATGAAGTGGGAGGTGGGTGGTGGTCTTGTTACTGCATCACTGCGGGGGCTGCCCTGCTCTCCTTCACTTAATGTCCCACCCCTCCCTGTGCTCCCAGCAAGGAGGGGATCTTCTCACCATCGGACAACTAATCACTGAGCTCCCTGTGGAGGGGAGGGGAGGGCCTGAAAGAGACAAGACAGTGCTCTCCTGGTGGGGCCGGAGCGGGAGATGCTAGGAGGAGCAAAGGCAGGAGCCCAGAGGCTGTGATCAGAGATGAGGAGCAGGCCTGGGAGGTAGGAGCCAAGACTGGCTGTGGGGCGCCTGGAGGTGGGGCTGGGGTGCGTGCTGAGCCCTCGTACAGCAGGTGCTCTGGCCAGGGAGGTCATCTCTAACTTAGCAGGGATGTGGAGCCCACCACTGAAGGCTTTGGAGCAGGGACAGGGCCAAATCAAGGCCACACTTGGGGAGCGTCACTCAGGTAGCGGGCTTCCCCTCTCTGGCTCCAGCCCCTGACCCCCCTGACCCCATCCCTTCTCCACTCCTCATCCCTAGGTGTGGATGACGGTGCCGACATCCCCAGGGAGCTGGTGGTTGGCATCTACGAGAGGATTCAGCAGAAGGAGCTCAAGTCCAATGAGGACCACGTCACATACGTCACCAAAGTGGAGAAGTCCATCGTGGGCATGAAGACTGTAAGTGCCCACCGTGGGGCCTCAGTGCTCAGCTGGCGGGGGCTGGGGGGTGGAAATGGAAGGGGTGAGGGGTCACCTGCCTCAGGCCCCAGGGCCCCTGTCTCCAGCTCCTTCCCTTCCTTCCTTCCTTTCTTGCGCCCTCTTCCTTCCACCTGTCTATCTCCTCATCGCTGCCTTGACCAGCTCCTGCAGTGGGAGGGGTGGAAGTGAGGTGCTGGGAAAGACTGTCCAGGCCCTTGAGTTGTAGCCTCTGGAAGATCAGATAAGGAGGTTGGGGTGGAACAGACCCTGGGCATCCAAGATGATCTACTGAAGAGAAGGAAGGACATGGGCTAAAGCAGACTCTCGATGTGGGTCTCAAACCCTTGGGGGTACCCCTGAGCTGTGGCCCCGGGTCACAGTTGGCTCCAAGATTGCAGTGTTTTTTCAGGGCAGTGCTCTCGAGGTGTCCACAGAAGCTCCATATACCGCAGACATAAAGGTCTGATCTCCACCTCTAACCCTGATCTCTCTGGTTCCTCCTCCCCAGTGGCTTGCTCAGGGGGCAGTTTGGGGACCTTTCTGGAGGCTCTGTGCTGGACCCCTCCACCCACTCATGCAGGGTCAGCCTTTCCTGGCTAGAGACCTTCATGCTGGAGTCGCAGCCTCTGTTAGGCTTGTGGGTGCCCCCCAGGAGCTGGTTCACACACTAGAGCAGGTTCCAAGTGTCCCTGGGACCCCCTCCCCGCCTTGCACACTTGTGTCTGGGTGTGCGGTAGAGAGAAGCGCAGCCCAGAATGTGGGAGTGCCCTCGAGGAGGCCTCGGAGGGAGAGGGGTGCACAGTGATGGGACTGGAACGATCCAGAGGCTCTTTTCTTTTTTTTTTATTTGATGTTTATTTATCTATTTTTGGCCCTGCTGGGTCTTTGGTGCTGTGGGGGCTTTCCTCTAGTTGTGGGGAGCAGGGGCTGCTCCTTGTCGTGGAGCCTGAATTCTAGGGTGTGCGGGCTTTGGTAGGTTCAGTGCATGGGCTTAGCTCCGCAACCTGTGGGATCTTCCCAGACCAGGGATAAAGCCTGTGTCCCCTGAGTTGGCAGGTGGATTCTTTACCACTGAGCCACCAAGGAAGCCCCGGAGACTCTATTCAATGTCCTTTCTCTGCCTTTCATCCTCTTACTTCCTCCCAGCATCGTGAACGCCCCTTGCCCAGCCCTGATGAGCCCCAGGAGAGGAGAGGGGAGGTTCAGGGTCAAACCGGGCCTGCATCTGGTCCTCTGGAAGCTGGTGCTGGGGGGTGATGGCCGCGACCACAGGCCGCCCCCCCCAGCTGAGCACCGTGTGCCCCCCAGGTTCTCTCTGTGCCGCATCGCCGCCTGGTCTGCTGCAGCCGACTCTTCGAGGTGACGGACGTGAACAAGCTGCAGAAGCAGGCCGCGCACCAGAGGGAGGTGTTCCTCTTCAATGACCTGCTGGTGGTGAGCCAGGAGCTGAGCAGGGGGGTGCCTCAGGGACCACCCCCTACTCCGCAAAGGGTGCTGCACACCCAGCGGCCAATTTCCACAGCCTGGGGCGCGAGGTGGCCAGGGCAGACAGGATCGTTCCTACTCTGTAGGTTATGAAGCCAAGGCACAGAGAGCCTATCTGCTCGGGGTTCCCGGTCCTGGTGGGAATGGAGTAGGTCCCAGAGCATCTGCCTCCCCGTCGTGATGAGAAACCTGAGGCTGAAGGGTACAGGGCTACATGTCCGTCTGTCCCACAGCCTGGGAGGTGCAGGGGGTCTGAGAGCGGCCGGTACTGTCCCCGAGTCCAGGGGAATGCAGGCGTGTGTGTGTGTGTATGTGTGTGTGTGTGTGTGTGCGCACGTGCAGGCATGTCTATACATCTATGGGGCATTCAGCCTTCGCTCTTTGAACACAGAGCATGTATGCCGAGGCTCTTCAGTTATGTCTGACTCTGTGTGACCCCGTGGACTATAGCCCAGCAGCCTTCTCTGTCCATGGGATTCTCCAGGCAAGAATACTGGAGTGGGTTGCCATGCCCTCCCTCAGGGGATCTTCCTGATCCAGGGACTGAACCCGAGTCTCTTAAGTCTCCTGTATTGGTAGGTGGGTTCTTTACCACGAGCGCTACCTGGGAGGCCCTTTGAACACAGGCATCCATACAATGACTATTCAGTGAGTGTCAGTGTGTCCCAGGCATTGTTCTAAGTGCTAGAAAGCAGGGGTGAACAGGATCTCATCTGTCTCCTCTCCACCCCTTGCCACCCTCTCCATCCATGACCCACCCTAGCACTGCCTTTAACCTTGTCCCACATCTGATGATCACACCTGAGGTCCACCTCCAAAGAGCAGTGGAGTCAACCCACCCACCCATAGGACTCATCTCCCTCCACGCCTCACCTCCATCCCCACCCCCTGACCCACCAGCTGTCTCCCAAGGCCGGGTTCCTTCCATCTCAGACCCTGACTTTGCTGCTCATCGTCTGCTTGAAAAGCTCCCAGACCTTGCATGAGCTCCTCCTCCCCTCATTCCGTGCAGATGTCCCCCACCTCACAGGTGGTCTGTCCACTCACTGTCCAGTCCTTACATTACTTCATCCTCCAAACACATACCGGGGACTTCCCTGGCAGTCCAGTGGTTGAGACGCTGCACTGCTCCATTAAGAAAAAAAGTACCAGTTTCTGCCGTCAACTGTGTATGCGTTTCTTCACTGCCTTTCAGCTTGTTACGCATTAATGGGCTGACCCGTTGATTGACTTATGGATCCCGAGGGTTCTCCTCCCACAACCCCGGCATCCTGAGGCTGAGATTTTTCTTCTTCCATTTTGTTTTTGTTTGTTAGAAATAGTGGTCAGGGAAGGGGTCTCTAAGGAGGCCGTATTTGAGTCAAGCTCTAAGTGAGGAGGGGCTTCCCAGGTGGCGCTAGTGGTACAGAGCCCGCCTGCCAACACTGGAGATGTAAGAGAGCGGGGTGCCATCCCTGGGGTGGGAAGATTCCCCTGGGTAAGGGCATGGCAACCCACTCCAGTACTCTTGCCTGGAGACGTCCATGGACAGAGGAGCCTGGCGGGCTACAGTCCGTGGGTTCAGAGTCAGGCTTCACAGTTAAACTGAGGTATGCAAGGGTGTGTGCACATGTAGCCAGGCTCTGGGGCTCCCTGTGGGCCCCTCGGCCACAGATCTCTGCTGGGTTTGAGCCAGACCAGGGAACGAGCCGGCCCTAAAGACAGGCATGCACACCAAGGCATCCCGGGCAGATTCTGACCCAGTCTCCCTGGACAGCCTCCTCCCTGATCCAGTTCAGATCCCCACATCACAGAGTCAGCTTAGCGCAGCACTAAGTGAGGAGAGTAGCTGACCGCGCTGGAAGCTGCAAGGAAATAGTCAGTGCAGAGACCCACAGTGGGACCACCTGCCCTGTTCAAGCCACAGAAAGGACGGCTTGGCCTGAGCAGAGCAGGGAGCAGATGAGGTGGGGGTTACAGACGAGGCCGGGAGTCCAGCCTGGCTGTTAGATGCTGTGGGAAGGGTCGCTGGATGGCTTCATGCAGTATATCGTGTGTGTATGGACGTGTGTAGGCACGTGTGTATACGTGTGTGTCAATGTATCCTAAGTGTGTAAGTCTGTGTCGCGCGTATATGTGTGTGTGAATGTATCCTAAGTGCATAAGTCTGCCTGGGCGTGCCTGTCCTTTTCTGTGTGTTCACTTGTGTTCACCAGAGCCCCTGGGTGTCTGCCCATCCAGGTGTGTGAGGCATGTTTATCACACGAGCGCACACCCATCAGTGCACGTCTATCTCCCTCTCTTGGACAGATTCTCAAACTTTGCCCCAAGAAGAAGAGTTCCTCCACGTACACCTTCTGCAGGTCCGTGGGCCTGCTGGGCATGCAGTTCCACCTCTTTGAGAACGAGTGTAAGTCTGTCACCTGTGGATGTGGCCGGGGCTGGGGGAGGAGGGAGGGGGCAGGCACCCCAGGGCCCAGGCCTCTGCTGCGGCTGCTCAAGGCTCGTGGCGGCTGGGGTCTGGCTTCCAGATTACTCTCATGGCATCACCCTGGTGACCCCGCTCTCGGGCTCCGAGAAGAAGCAGGTGCTGCATTTCTGCGCCCTGGGCTTGGATGAGATGCAGAAGTTTGTGGAAGACCTGAAGGAGTCCATTGCCGAGGTGACAGAGCTGGAGCAGATCCGGATAGAGTGTAAGGACACGTCACCCAGGCCCCTGGGTGGCCTGGCTCCGGAAGCAGGGTTGCTCGTAGACAGACACCCCTCTGAGGAGTGAGTGTGGGTGAGCAAGGCCCCTCTGCCTTCCCGAGCCCTCCCCACCTCCCGCCCCACCGCGCCATCACAGCTGATGGAGGCTTCACAGTTAAACTGAGGTATGCAAGGGTGTGTGCACATGTAGCCAGGCTCTGGGGCTCCCTGTGGGCCCCTCGGCCACAGATCTCT
>SJYV01015857.1:0-12088 GCA_006410875.1 Neotragus pygmaeus | reverse complement strand
ATAAATGCAGTAGAAATTTCCCTAAACAGAAATCTAAACAGAATGAGTAAAGAGCAGATTTTAATTTTCCTCATCTCAGTAAAACAAGTCCTCTACTGAATGATCACGTGAAAACAAGCAGAGGAAAACATGCTTTTCACAGTATCTTCTATGATCCCTGATCACTTAGGGCAGCTTATAATCAAAACAGACTTGGTCACTGATTTGCCCAGCTGATCATTTTCAACACATTTCACAAAGAATTCCTCACCAGAGACTAGATGCCTTGTTTGGGCTCCTAAATTTTCCTCTGCTCTTAGATTTGTTTAAAATAAACTTTACTGGAGTACAGTTTATATACCACATGCCACCCTTTGTGGTATTCACCCTTTGTAAGTATAGGATTCGGTGACTTTTAGTAAATTTATCAAGTTGAGCAATCATCACCACCATCCAGTTTTACCATTTTCCATTACTCCTATAAGATCTCTTGGGCCAATTTCTAGTCAATCCCCATTCCCATACTGACCCTAGGTAACCACCAATTGACCTTTGCTTATTTTGGACATTGCTTTTAGGTGTTTTACAGAGCCATAATTTTCAAGCTTCAGAACTGAAGCATGTATCCAAACCAAAAAACAATGTCACTGATAACAACATAAAATCCCCAAACCTTAATAATTCTATCAGTTTCCTAGGACTGCCATAACAAATTTCTACACATTTAGTGGTTTAAAACAACAGAAATTTATCCTCTTACAATTCTGGAGACCAAAAGTCCAAAGCCAAGTTTTCATTGAAAGGCTGCGGGGGAGGATCTTTGCTTGCCTCTTTCAGCTTCTGTTGGGTCTAAGCATTCTTGGCTTGTGGCACCCTAAGTCCAATCTCTGCTTAGGTCTTTAAGTGGCTACCTTCTCTGTATATCTCTCTGTGTTCCCTCCTCTTCTTATAAGGACATCAATAATGTCCTTGAATTTATGATCTATCCTAATCCAGGACCTCATCTTGGTCCTTAACTAATTATATCTCAAAGACCCTCTTTCCAAATAAGGTCACATTCTGAGCTTTTGGGCGGACATGAATTTAGGGAGACAAAATTCAACCTGTGACAATAATGGATTTAGTTTTGTCTTTCATGTTGGTTTACAAAAATTATATGTTGTTTTGTTTTGGCTGTGCTCCACAGTATGTAGTTCCCTGACCAGGGATATAACCCATTCCCCCTGGAATAGAAATGTAGAGTTTTAACAACTGGACCACTAGGGATGTCTCTAAGAAGTATATGGTTTTTACTTTAGATAGAAAGAGAGAAATAAGTATGCATGAATGTATGTAGGTGAAAATAAGTACCCAAGCCACCACAGAGCTGATGGGTAGATGGAGATGCTCTCTTCATTTCAGGTGAGCTTCCAGAAAACTACTGGGAGCCCATGTTATATGTCTCATGGCATTTGAGGAGGCTGACACCTACCTGGGAAGCCTAAAAGCAGGAAGTTATGGCTTTGAACCCAAGAAAGCAGGGCAGAAGGATAGCCTGTACTGTGAACTTGAGCCACATACAATTTTACTAAGCAGAGAGATCAAGGTCTGTTTGTTTTCCTGTAGGCCAACTCCACCTTTGAGAGAGGGTTAGCAGGAAGCCATCTTGAAAGGAACTCTGCTCAAAATGAGTGAATGGACCCAGTAAAAAGTTGGAGGGGTAGAAACTGAAGAGCTAAGGTCAAGACATTTGCTCTGTCATAAAACTACAGCCCACGGGGAGACCCATGAAAGTCTCCCATATGATAAAGAGTCAGTGTTAGAAAACTATCTCACCCAGAAGCCACCACTAACAAATCATGATGGGGTCAGCTACATATTAGACCTTCTCTTCCTGATCCTCGATCCTGAAAGGGTCAGAAATCTTAGCCTCTCCAATGACCTCTTCCCCAAAGCAGGCTGCCCTCTGATGCAGACTTGAGCTAAGGGAAGGGGGTAAGTTTTAACTTGAAATGGTGTTTGGAGTCATATGATTATAGTATTGGATAGATCACTTTAGAGGCTATTCTCATGACTACTAGTAACTGGGAAAATTTATTTTATCTGAGGTGACTGGAAAACTATGAAATCTCCAGATTCTATCCAGGAACAGAGAAGAAAGCACACTGAGTGGCTTTGAAAAGATAATGGAGAGAAAGAATTATATTCTGTCGTGGTGTCCCATTCCTTTCCCAGGGCACTTACATGAGGCAGATTTAGCCATGCTGGTGGTAGAGGAAGAATGCCAGCCAATAATAGCTGCCTGTTATATGTCATACCATCTTAAGGACTTCTCCGTCATACACCATTTTTTTTTTTTTTTTGCGTTTACAGGTTAGAAATAGGCTTGGTTATCAAATGTAAAAATATAACATGACAAAATGGTTCTATGTTTGAATTTTTTATTTGCTACTACCATGGCTATTGGCGATAGTTCATGTCTTCTCTCTCTTGCTGGGCATTCTGAATGAAGCCCATGTTTTCTAGTCTTGAAGTTGGCAACTCTCGGTTTATTTAATATATCCTGACTGTGAAAAAAAATTGAAATGTTGACTTACCACTCTGTCTGGGAAGATGGGAACCCTTTGTTTTTCTTCTTTGGGTGCAGGGTGCAGATCAGCATCTGAAGAGTAAAACCAAGTAATATCAGAAGAAAATTTAAATAAAACAAAATAAAACACCCAATGTTATGAATCAAAAGGGTGAACTAGTCAGTGTGAGCAATATTCCAGATTACATGGACTTAGAACAACATCTGGAGTGATTATGTTGCTCTCCTGTATGATATCCAGCTCAAATACCACTTCACCATTGATTATCAGTATCTTCCCGAGCAGATAAGAAATTCAAGTTGCTCTAAATTCTATAAGCTGTTAATTTATACCACATTGCCACCTGGTATTTGAATAATAGATATCTAATCTCATTGGGTAGTGTCAGTGACCCTAGCATTCGGAATCTGAGTCTGAGTCTTCTTTGATTGGCTCATACACAATATATATAAATATCTGATTTACAAGTGAACAAATCTATCTTTCTACTCACACGTGTAGATAAATATCCAGGCTGTGAGTGTGAAACCAGTATATGCCTTTTAAGTGGGGTTGCTGTATGGTTTATTGACCCAGCTGGGACATTTCTGACAGTGATAGGTAGGCTTTTATAATTATGCCAGGTCCCCAGCTGAAGAATGAGACTGTCTCAAACAAACTGGGGTGTATGGTCAACTTACTTTAGGCCATGTACTTTGGAAAGATGCCCAACTGTTTCCTTCCTCGTAGATGTGCCTGTGGGCTGCCCTGTAGCTCACAGAGGAGGAGGTTGAGGGAGTAAATTACACTTAGGCAGACAGACAATATCACAACTGCCTGTGAGCATAACACCTCTACTAAATTCTGTAGTTTTCTTCAGAAGCTGGCAGAGAGCCTGTGGCACCCAGGCCACATGTCAGGTGCCATGTAGACAGAAGCCAGGAAGATGATCCCAGGACAGTGCTCTCTCTGGCCTGTTTTCTTGCTCTTTCTCAGGAAGTTAGGGTGAGGTCAGAGCTGGAATCTGGCCTGCTGAGTAATAATGCCGACCACAGACAGAAACACTGGGGTTAATGATTAATGTTACAAGGAAACATTACTCTCTGGCCTTCACACTGGAGGGAAGATCCACGCACAGTACATTCTGTAAAGTTCATTGAATCATTATCATTCATGAATATAAAGGGCAATATGATCTAATTAAGATCAGCAAATATTCATTGTATAGTTTCATTGAGATGGGAAACACAATGAATATTTAGTCACTGATTTTGATGTAAAATTACAAGTAGTAACATTAACATGATTCTCAGTGAATTTGAATAATATTTCATGTCCCTGTTTGTTCTACAGTTGAAGTTGTTATCATGCAAGCTGATCTCATGTAATTCTTTAAAGTAGTTATAATCCAAGCATATTTTGTCCAGGTTGGTAACTGTTACCAAAACAAGTTCTCCTTTTAATTTATCAACAACTTAATGTTGTTAGACAATGATAAACTTCTAAAATATATTATTGTTTCATGTAAGTATCCTGGTGATAGAACAGGACTCCACAGGGCACAAGCAGAAAACAGGATAATTCTTTCCCTCCATTAGGCCTTCAAAGCCACTCAGTGGGCTTCCTGTCCCTGGATAAAGTCTCAGACAGACAGATTTCCCTAGAAATATAACTCTGGATAGAATCTGCACATAAAGCAAACCCTACACTACCTTCTCTGTTGTTGTGAGGAAATCAACAAACATATACAGAATGGCATTTTAAATTTATCTTTGAAAACTTGGCCATCCATCATTTTGGTATCTATGGCAATACTTATATTTTATCCTTTGACATATTTTTTATAAGAATGTTGGTGTTTTTAGTTTATGATGTTAGTTTATGAACCATGGTCATGTATGTTCGCCACATTCTCCTCTTTTAGAGTTTATCTTAAACCAGGAAGAATTTTGGAAGGAAATAAACAGCTCCTTTCTTGATTTATGATTTCCCTTTAAAAACATTTCTCATGACATGAATGAATGGCAGATGTTCGTGCTGTTATTATTTTATGGAACATGACTCAGTTGACTCTGGAATTATGTTTCATTTGTCAGATAGCATGTTCAAGGCTGGGTATACACGATGCCGACCAATCTGGCACATTTTGTTTTCCTGAACTGGCGAGCTGTTCTGGCATTTGCCAGTTTTGCCTAAAGGGCATTGTACCCAGGGTCCAGCCCAACAGAGGAGTCACATTACATGCTTCCCAGAGAGTACATCCTGGGGCCGCTTTGCAACTCTGCTGGCAGCACAGGAACTTCCCGTCCACGAAGAACCCACTGTGGTACTTGATCAGCAGGTGGGGGTTGCCCCTTATCTCTGGGGAGCAGGCAGGAAGAAAACACAGCATGAGCAAATGTTGACCCAAGAGAAGAAGCACATCAGTAAGTGCTGTCATCATAAAACAATGAAACCTCATTTTGCCAGTAACCAGCCTAAGAGCAAATGGTTCCTAAAGGATGTAAGTCTTTCACTCAGAAGTTGAAAAGCCAAAGAGAAAAGTCTAACCATGTTTATAGTGAGAACACACAATAACTTACATCAGTCTTAAAAAAAATACCTACTAGAAAATACATATACACATCAGCTTGGTGTTAGGATTTTAGAGTAGGACTAGATCTTAACAAGAAGAAAAGAAATTTCCAATAAACATATATGCCCCCTTCCACTTTTTATTTTGAAACATTTCAAGTGTACAGAAAAGTTGCTAGGACAGTGAAGGGAATGTCTATATATGCTTCACACAGATTCACCTAATTTTAACTGTTTGTCACATTTGTTTCTTCTTAGTCTCTTTTTTTACATACATATTATTAAAATTTTATCATTATTTTGCTTAACCATTTGAGAGTAAGTTGCAGATATCATGACCTAAATAATGTCACCCATTAATACTTTAGCATATAACTTCTGTTAACAAGGACATTCCCTTATATAACCATAATACAATGATCAATTCAAGAAATTTAACATTGATACCATACTAGTACTTAATATACATTTTGTATTTAAAATTTTTCCAGTTTTTCCAATAATACCCTTTGTAATCATTCACTTTTTTTCTGATCAAGGATCCAATCTAGAATCATACATGGCATTTAGTTATCTAGTTTTTCTTAGTCTAGAACAGTTCCTTGTCCCTTCTTTGTCTTTTGTGACTTTTGACCTGTTTCCACAAAGGATTAGATGGGAATATAATACTAAGGAATATGGGATTACCTTTCTAGGAGTATGTGTATATTAAAAAAAAATGTGGGAATAGGGCAATGTTGAATGCAAAGAAATGAAGTTCCAATATTGGAGTATAATACTATGTCTGCAACAAATTCACCTCTCTCAAAATGCAGCAGAGAAACCTACAAGGTCTTAGTAGAGAACAGTTCAAGAAGAGTCTCCAGGTAGGGAGGGCTGGTCTAGGTGTGACTTAACCTCCTTCCTTCTTGATTTTATATTCATCTTGAGGATTCCGTATTTTGATACCAGGAGAACAGTGCTCCTTCTTTACAACCCTGACTCCAGGAAGTGTCTGGGAATAATAATATCTACTTTGCTGGGTCATTGGGAGGAGATGAGCCAATGTATGTAAAGCATCTGGCATAATGTGTGGCTCAGAAGAGGTGCTCAGTGAACAGTGGGCTTTAATGATATCATTTCCTTAGTTTAATTCAACTCAACTTACCTAAAAAATTTGGCATTAAAAAGCTTTACCAAATATTAATGGGAATTAAAGGGAAATTATTACAGAAGTCACAAAAAGCAAAAGAAGTTAGGATTACAAAATGCTAGTACTTGACCTTAGTCCCTAATGGTCATTGCAGTTCCTTGGGTACATTGCATGCCTTTCTGCTCTGTAAGCTCCTGGTCTCTGTGTACCAGAGTTCCTATTACTTCCTATTACATGAATTTAGCTTCCTGAGTAACTAATTGTTTTTCAATCAAGTCCAGAAGTCCACATTGCAATACTCCTACCATCTAATAATGACAGTAAGAGAAACTCATATATTAATATGGGTACAGGACGTCACATTTACATATTTTCCCTCACTTGCACCATTTCATTTAACCTACTCAGCAAACTTGAGGGGAGCGGCTGTTGCTACCATGGCTCTTACAGAGGCAGGTGAGCTGAGGCGCAGATGTCGCCTGATCAAGTTCATGACCTAGCACACTGAGACTCAGACCCAAGCTCGCCTACTATATTCCAATGCTCACATGCCCACTTCCCTGCCAAACTCCCTTCAGTTTTAATTTTTTGGAAGAAAGGAACACTTTATTCACATCTGGTCAGCTGAAGTCAGAGCCATGGTAGCTCACACTCCTGAATCAGCCCAAACCCAAGGTAGGTTACCACCTGGGAAATTTCGTGTCTCCAATGTCCACCTCGGTTTATAATGCCTGAGCCAAATAATAGACATAAAAACGTTGGGACATGGATGAGGGTGTGTGGTGTCATTCTAGATCAGGGAAACTTCATAGGAGAAAGGATTTGAGTGAGGGAACCATTTTGTTTTCCTGTGGCAGATTGGTTGGCCACCCTGACAGCTGATCTCACCTACCTTCTCTCTTGCTATCATCCATCACAGAGGCTGGAAAAGCCAGATGCTGTCTTCCAGCCTCCTTCTCACACAGAGATAGCCATGAGACACAGTTTTGGCCGATGAAACACAAGCAAGAGTTTGCAGAGAAAGATTTCTGGGAAAGCTCAGAGCCTTTCTAGGAGCCCCTAAGGGTAGCAGAACAGAACTCTAGAAGGAGCTAGTGTTCCTGCTCACTTCATTGAGCTGCTGCACCAGCCCTGGGCTTGTTTACTTCTGGATTTGGAAGAGGAACAAACATGTATTTGTTTGAGCAGCTGTGTGGTGTCTTTTTACCTGCGTCCCAAAGCATCACTAACTGGTGCAAAGGGCAGCCCTAGTGATGGGGCTCTCTCTCAGTTTAGAGGCTACCAGAGTCACTTCTGCTTCTCTCCCTGCTCTCCTTTTATGTTCCATTTGCCTTTACATGAGCTGCCCAGGCAGAGAAGGCAAAGGCAACCCACTCTAGTACTCTTGCCTGGAAAACCCCATGGACAGAGGAGCCTGGTAGGCTGCAGTCCATGGGGTCATGAAGAGTCAGATACGACTGAGCGACTTCACTTTCACTTTTTACTTTCATGCATTGGAGAAGAGTCGCACAGAGTCGGACACGACTGAAGTGACTTAGCAGCAGCAGCAGAGCTGCCCAGGGCCCACCCAAACCTGCCTAGCATATATAGTTCCAGAAAGACCCACACAGGACCCTAGTGCACGACAGATAGCTCCATAGTGAGTGTCTACATAGCAACTACCCCTGGCAAATCACCGCAATGAAGACTGGATAGGAAGCAGCATCTTAGAGTCCTCCCGAAGGCCCCGAGATAACACAGTGGCTTGTGCTTGAGTGTCAGACACTTTACTGTATCTATGAGTTATATGTTTGTAGCTTGTGACTGCGCCAGGGGAAAAAAAAGAAAACTGATCTCCTATTTTACAGGTCAGGAAACTGAGACCCAGAGGTGTTAGATGATTTTGTAAATGACACAGTAAAGCAGAACAGTCTGACTCTAAGAAGGATGCCCTTCTCACTTCAGCGACCTAGTGGCAGGTAGAAGGTGACTTTTCTCCTCCCTGGACCTCCTCTCCTAAATAACAGGATGCTAAACCCTTTCACATGAAGGGAAAAGTAAGCCCTAGGAGTGAAAAAGGTTGTATTTGCATCAAAATAGAGTAGGTGGAACCCACTCCAGTACCCTTGCCTGGAAAATCCCATGGATGGAGGAGCCTGGTAGGCTGCAGTCCATGGGGTCGCAAAGAGTCGGACACGACTGAGCGACTTCACTTTCACTTTTCACTTTCATGCATTGGAGAAGGAAATGGCAACCCACTCCAGTGTTCTTGCCTGGAGAATCCCAGGGACGGCGGAGCCTGGTGGGCTGCCATCTATGGGGTCGCACAGAGTTGGACACGACTGAAGCGACTTAGCAGCAGCAGAGTAGGTGGATGTCTAAGTGTTGTAATTTGACGTGTAGTGAAAAAGAACCTGAATCTAAAACTTAAACAAAATCATCCCCCTCTGGGAGCTTAATATCTTAAATTCTACCAGTAGAGCCCCTCGTTTGAGTTAAGTATTGTCCTTACACCTTTATCCCCCTTTAAAATAAAAATATCCTAAGGAGAAACATCATAGTGCCAAGTTACTGTTAATTTTCTCTCTTCTGCCAAAGGAAGTTACCAGGGCAGCCTAAGAATCACTAAATAAATGTTTCATCAAATTCCCAGTTTTGCCTGGCATTTATACTGTATTGTTTAAAAGTTGGATTTGGGTAATTGAGTTATATGTTCTTTGTAATTAGGTATTTGACGTTGGCCATGCCTTTTTAACTTCACTTATCCAGAAAACAGAGAATAATATTACTCCTTGCCATAGAGTTGTCAAGAGGATTACCTAAGAGAGTGTTTTACAGCTATTCGACATAGTAGCTGGCAAACAATAAATACTTTGTAAGTGTTAAGACAAAAATTTCTATAAACATCCAAAGTACAGTAGCTACAGGAGCTGCCAGAGCCCCATGAGGACCTAGACTTTGCTCTGATAAAGGCAAGCACAGTGGATGGAGAGCAGGTGGCCTGACTTCCTCCCAGCTGCTGGATGGCACAACGCACAACGGCCAGCTCTGTGCTGCCAGGCAGGAAAGGGAATCAGGTCCCCAGGCTTCCTCTAGGTAACAAAGAGAATGCAAAACGAGGATGAGTGTGGCACGTTCTCTGAGGCTGGTAGGAAAATCAACAGATTCTATCTTGGCAGTAGGCCCTTTTATTGCCACGTCTTTTCTCCACCAAGTCTCAAAGAACTCAGTCAGCAACTCCCTTTTATGACTTTTAAAAAAGTACCTTTTTGTAATGCTTTCAGCCATTGACTTCGGCTCTCTTCATTTGATGCATACACATAGAGAAGCCCATCTTTATAGACAATCTGGAAAGGAAAATATTTGGTGTGTTTCAATGTAACTGTGTTATGGTTCACTCTGGTGCAACTACAAAATTTTTGTTATTCAAAAGAAACATTGAGTTTTATTACATGATATACATTAGCTCTGAATTAGATTTTTAAAATTTAGTTATTTTTATCCTCTACCCCTCAATATATTTTATCCCAGATAATGTTTACACTTCAGAAAACCACAGCAATGATGCATCCAGCAGCAAATATGGAGGTCTCAGCAGGAATCCCCGAGCCATGGAGAATTATAAAAGTATAAGACCTTAGACATTACAGGTGTCTTAGGAGTGTTCTGGTCCATCCACCAACCCAGTGCATGACTCTCTTTGTAGCCTACTGCAAAGTGTTTATCTGCTCTATTCTGGAAAATATCTTTAGGGATGGGATGTCCTTTACTTTTGTTATGCCATCCTGATCAGTTTCCTTTCATTCTGATCATTATATAGCTCATGCTTATGTTGGGTTAAAATGTGACTCCCTATGGTCATGTCCCACCTTGGGAGTCCCCAGGATAAACATTTTTCTATTTTTTAAGACATTTGATGAGATGTGTGAACATTCTAACGTCTTGCCCAGATCCTTCTCTAGTTTATTCAGCTTTTGTGGGTAAACAATACATTACATTTATGCTCTTTTCTAGACAGTTTAACATTTTTATTCCCTTTCACCTCTACAAAAAATATGAGATTATGCCCACTGCAAATGAGGAAACAAACTCAGAGGTTGAGAATCTTTGTGGGACATCAAAGCCAGTGTACTTTTGAGTATTCCATGCCATGGTGATATTCATTTCAAAGCTTCTGCCATGAGCACATACTCCCCCTGGTTTCTCCCAACTGAGTAATGTTATTTTTTTTTTAAGTTGGAAATATGGGTTGTTCACTAACTGGATTATTTTATTTCATTTTTGGCCACTGTTCCCTCATACTAGCACAGGGTAATCTGACCATTGGAAGGACAGTTCGTCTGTCTTTAGAGCAGATTGATAAATATTCCTAATATAATAAAAGTAGGGAAGCTGTTAGATCAAGCCATTTCCACCTGTACTGTAGGCACAGTCTTCACAGCAGGCCAGTGTTTGAAATACTTGAGGGTAAAATTCTAACTCCTTAGCAGCCATTCATGATATGGCCCGGCCCGCCTTTCCAGACCCATCTGTCACTCTTTCACTGGGCTGCTTAATTCTAAGCACCATCTGGATCTCTCTAAACATGCCATACTGTTCCACCTACCAGTGCCTTGACATCTGCTATTTCTTTGGCTTTGCTGCCCTCCTGTTTTTGCTGGGCTAAATCCCATTGTTTTTCCCAACCCAAGTGTCACCTCCAACAGGAAGTCTCCCTGACCTCTTGGAGTGAGGAGCACAGCTTCTGCTTTCTGGGACACCCTGGGTACGCTGCCGTTTTCATCTTAAGGCTCTGTAAATACCTTGGGCACAAGGATGGCATTTTATTCCTGACAGCGTGCCTAGTACCTTGCAAGTGTAATGGAAATGCCCTGCAATTTTGGATAAAAGAGATCATCAGACCCCAAGGCAAGTCAGACCACCGAGGCTTACACACTCATCTATCTTTCTCTCCCTCTAGGGAAGGGAGTTTGGTGGATTGAATTTTGGTAAACTGCCCAACTTCCATCTGGGGGTGTTACAAATTCAGAGAGAGAGGTTGAGAATGCTGTCTATGGTTACATAAATATAAGCACATGCCATCATCTTAATGAACCATTTTGCAGTGTCTTTATTTATCCCCTCAATACTGAGTTCGTAGTAGAAAATACTAAAAGAACACCCATCCATCCAATGGAATGTTACCTTTCCCCTTACCTGAAATGGGTACTGTCTCTCCACAGGGGTCTGCTCCTCAAGATTAACTTTCTCCACACATCTGATTTTCTTAATCTCAATCGATCCTTTTCTGCTGCCTCTTTTCTGAATTAAAAGGAAAATACAAGATGCCTCATGTGATATACAGTAGTGCAGAAAGAAATGCATAAAGTTAAGGTTATGCTTAGGAGGGAGAGATTGTGAGATGACATGAGCATGTGAAAATCATTCCAATTATTCCATAATAGTAAAAATTCAATGACAATATATTTTTCGAGTGTGGACATAAACTTAAATTCCCCCAAAGCAAGTCTTCAAGCAGCACTTAATTATTTGATAATCTTGAAACACATTTCAAATCACCTACCATATGGTTAATCTACTCAGTAACATCAAGGTTTAACTCCACAATGCATTTTAATTTTTCAATTTTATGATAGTATTTCAGTATTTCTACCATGATAGATTTCTCAGCTGCATATAAATACTCTTATTTCCACCCAGGAGATGCTAATAGCAAACTGTCTTCCACCTTCAGTGACGGCAACCAACCAAAAATGGTCCTAGTCATTGCTGAGTGTCCTTTAGGGGGCAAAATCACCCTCAGTTGAGAATCAGTCTTCTAAAGTTATACTTTTCCTTAGTAAAGTTAACCAGTGTTTGAAAAATCCTTTATCTT
>SJYV01015856.1:0-16398 GCA_006410875.1 Neotragus pygmaeus | reverse complement strand
GGCGCGGCAGGGGAAGGCTGGACCTGGTGGGGGCGGGGAGGGAGGGGTCGAGAGACGCAGAGCCTCAGGCTTCCGCCCGGCCCCAAGTTCTTGAGAGCTCCGCGGGTACCGGCCCAGGTGAGTAAGGGGCCCCAAGCAGAGCCAGGACCGGGAGCTTTGGTGGGGGTAGGGAGTTCTCTTTTCCAGGTGAAGCCACCTGCTCTCTGGAAGAATCTCTGTCCACGCGCGTCCGCGAACGTAAAAGGGGTCACCTGATTGGGTCACTGTGCATCATGCGTGTCTGTGTACCTGGGCGTCCTCTTCCAAGCGTATTTTCTCTGCAACATGGACAGCCTCCCTGCTTCCACGCCTGAGCAGTGTTTTTAAACCACAAACTAGATCGTGCCCCTCTCACTTCATACCTTTCCGTAGCTCCTCTTCCATCCCACCGAGACGAAAATTCGAGGTCCACCAGTTTCCTGCATCGTCTCTGCCTAACCTCACTGCTCTCCACTTCGCTTGTGGCTCACAGCATTGTCACATCTGCCTCCTCGACCACGTAAAACATAAAAAGCAAGCTCTGCACCTTTGCCCTCCCCGTATACCCCTCACCCGTAGTGCTCTTTCTTCACATCTTTGCTTAACTGTTTCCCCCCCTTACTGAGATCTCAGCTCCCAAGTCACTTCGTGGGAGACAGCCTTCTGACTACCTATTCATATTTAAGGTAGCCTCCCCCGGCCAGCCTCTCTTTACGTCTCCCTGTCTTATCACCTTCGTTGTTCACCCTTAGACATTATCTTCTTCATTCCTCGTGCACTTATTTGTTTTGTGTGTCTCCTCCACCAGAGGGGCCTTGGTCTCATTCATCACTGTTTCTCCTTGGCACACAGTAACCATTCAACCAGTCAGTACTTTGCTCACGTTTGAGTCTCGGTGTCCACCTGTGTCCCTGTCTGGTGCAAGTGGCTGCCCCCTGCAGGAGTATATGGTCGACAGAAAATGAATGATCCCCTCCCTTCTTTCCCCAAACTTGCCTCTCATGATTTCTGCTTCCTTCCTCTCTCTCCTGCCCAGATACCCAGAAATTATTCCAAATGATGCCGGACAGGTGGATGACTTAATTGGCCTGTGGCCATCCTGTGACCACTCTGAGCTCCCCCTGAACAAACCAGAGTCAGTGATGCACCTTCACACCCACTAAGGGGCACACAAGACAGAGGACGCTGGAGTCAGGGGACTCTTAAAACCAAGGCCAGGCCAGGCCCAGCTGACAAACAGGAAGTGCACAGCTATCCGGGAGACACACCTGGTATTCAGGTATGTGGCGCCTGGAGCCAAAGCTCTACTCAGCTCTCCCACCCCTTAAGCAACCTCAGACCAGTCTGGGAACTTACTAGCCCTTTCAGGCCGTCAGCCCAGCTGACTCAGGTGCTAAAAATCTTCGTGCTTTTTCTCTGCAGACCTAGCCAGGACCGGAAGGCCCTGGGGGTAGGGGAAGCAAGACACTTTCCCCACCACCACCTCCCGCTCCCTCTCCCCCTCTTCCCTCTCTTCCAGAGCAGTTTTTTCACCAGATGCTTGAGAGACCCGAGGCCTGAGGCATGTAAAATGATCAAGGGGTCCTAGAGCATCCGTGTCCTAAGTTTGATCACAGTAATAAGGAAGTAGATCAGCTCCAAGCTATGAGAACCTGCAGATGTCTATTTGCTGTTTGCTGATCTGTCTACAAAAATTGTGACCTTTTAATGGTCTTTTAAAATGGGTTTCCTCACTGGCTCAGTGGTAAAGAATTCACTTACCACCCAGGATTTGGCTGGAGACAGTTTGATCCCTGGGTCGGGAAGATCCCCTGGAGGAGAAAATGGCAACCCACTCCAGTATTCTTGCCTGGAGAATCNTAAAGAATTCACTTACCACCCAGGATTTGGCTGGAGACAGTTTGATCCCTGGGTCGGGAAGATCCCCTGGAGGAGAAAATGGCAACCCACTCCAGTATTCTTGCCTGGAGAATCCCATAGACAAAGAAGCCTGCCAGGCTACACAGTCCATGGGATCACAAAGAGTCAGACACCACTGAGCGACTGAGCATACAAAATGACCTTATTGGAAAGCCACACATGGGTTAGATTTTTTTTGTACAATCTAAGAATCCTTGAGTGTGCCTACAGATCACTGAAATGTTATGGGTTTTAGAAGATTTAATTCTCCCCAGCCTGGAATTTAGGCTGCAGTCCATGGGGTCGCTAAGAGTGGGACATGACTGAGCAACTTCTCTTTCATTTTTCGCCTTCATGCATTGGAGAAGGAAATGGCAACCCACTCCAGTGTTCTTGCCTGGAGAATCCCAAGGACTGGGGGGGGGAGCCTGAAGGGCTGCCATCTATGGGGTTGCACAGAGTCGGACACGACTGAAGCAACTTAGCAGCAGCAGCAGCCCGGAATTTACTTCACCCCGAGAACCACCAGGCTTGAGGCTTCCCCAGTGCTCCGGTGGCTCTGCTCTCCCAATGCAGGAGGCCTGTGTCCCACGCCTGGTCGGGGAGCTAGACCCCACATACCAGAACTAAGAGTTCTTATGCCGCAACTAAAACTCAGTGGAGCCAAATAAACAAATTAAATTAAAAAAAATTTTTTAAAGAAAGAACCACCTGACTTGGCCCCTTAAAATCCTCCCAACCTTTACTCATCCCCAAGACCTTCCTAGGTCACCCTATAGAAAAATCTTAACTCCACTGCTTCAATCTTCATATCCGATCCCTGGTTTCATTTCTCCCCTTAGTTCTCTCTGATCTATTTTAGGCTTCCTTTTCTACTCACTGATTTTCCTAATCTCTTGTCTTCTCAGCTAGAAGATGCCTAAGAGCAGGAATCTTGGTCGGTGTTGTTCACAGCTAGGTCTCTAGTGCCTAGAAGGGGCTCCTGGCACAGAGTGGGTGCCCCATAAATATTCTTTTGAGAATATTTATGAAATTAATTTAAATTTTGATAATATTTATGAAATTAATTGAAATTAATTTAAATTTTATAATTTGTTAACTAAATTTCTACAAACCTAGCACTATGTCATCTGCATTAAAAATTGCATTACATTTGAGATCATTGTCTTCTTCCTCGCAAGAATCTCAGTGAATTTGCATGATGAAATCACAGCCTATTCTAAATTAAAGTTAGGGACTTCCCTGGCAGTCTAGTGGTTAAGACTCCACACTCCCAAAGCAGGGGGTGCCAGTTTGATTCCTGGTTGGGGAACTAAGACCCCAGATGCTGCATGGCACAACCAAAAAATAAATTAATTAAAAATAATGAATTAAATTTATTCATTTCATGCTTAGTCGCTGAGTCATGTCTGATTCTTTGCAACCCTTTGGACTGTAGTCTTCCTGGCTCCTCCGTCAATGGGATTTTTCAGGCAAGACTACTGGAATGGGTTGCCATTTCCTACTCCAGGGGATCTTCATGACCTAGGGACTGAACCCACGTCTCCTGTGTCACCTGCATTGCAGGTGGCTGCTTTACCCACTGAGCCATCCAGAAAGCCCCAAAGTTACTCATAGCTTGAATTTAATCTGATATATATATCAAATATAACTCATATAATTTATAATTAAAAATATATAATCTGACTATGGTAACTTCTTTAACTTAATATAAATATACATTAACATATATTTAAAATATATTTATATTTAGAATATACAATACACATATATGTAAATATTTAATTACATTTATATATAATTATGTAAACATGCTGTATATTGAAATATAATACATATATACATATACAGACAGCATTGCATTTTATGATTTGATAAGATGTGGGCTGTTATCTTCAAACTATGAGGAACATAAAAGGGCTGACCAAGGCATTCAAGAAGCAAGAATAATTATTCCTGTTTTACAGATGAGGAAGATTGAGGCCTGTTGGAAGTACAAAGTACAGCCCCTGCACCCTCTGCCCCCAAGAGCTCCATGCAGGTGCCACAAGATGGAGAGGACTTTGTGGGCCAACCCTGGTACCACGGCCCCCTGTCCCGCCAGGTACCGCTGCCTCTCACAGGACCACATACCATCTGATGGGGAGTCTCACTCATCTTTGACTTATTGGGGACTCCTGGGTCTCAGATAAGGGCCTTAGGATCAAGATCTATCAGAAAGAATGGCTTTAGAGCTGAGGATTGTTTTGTAACTTGGTCTATGTGGGATGACACTTCTTATCTTTAAATTATCACTTCCTTTGGGATGGTGTTGAAGAAGGTGACAGGAGTTGAAGAGGGTACTAATGACTCCTCAAACCACCCTTTGGCCCTACTTATCTCTCTGTCTCTCTCTGTATCCCAGGTCACCTGTGGCTGCCAGGGTCCCATCTCCCTCTCAATTCAAAACACCTCACTCTCATCTCCAACTTAGGAGTTACCTTCAAGAGTCCCAGGACCTTAAACATCTAATCAAATCATGAGAGGCAGTGTTGCTTAATGGTGAACACCCCACACTTTAGCCACAAGCAGCCTGAGTTCAAATCCTATCCCTACAACTTATAGTGGATGTAAAATAGGCAATGGCACCCCACTCCAGTACTCTTGCTTGGAAAATCCCGTGGACGGAGGGCCTGGTAGGCTGCAGTCCATGGGGTTGCTAAGAGTCGGACACCACTGAGGGACTTCACTTTCACTTTTCACTTTCATGCATTGGAGAAGGAAATGGCAACGCACTCCAGTGTTCTTGCCTGGAGAACCCCAGGGATCGGGGAGCTTGGTGGGCTGCCGTCTATGGGGTTGCACAGAGTCAGACTTGACTGAAGCAACTTAGCAGCAGCAGCAGCAGAGCAAGATAGTTGATGTCTCTAGGCCTGTTTCCCCATCTGTAAAATGGGTATAATAGTACCTACCTCTTATCTTTGGTAAAGGATTAAGTGAGTTCATACATTNGACGAAACCTGTAGGACGCTGCTAGACTTATTTCATGGGCCGCGTCTGACCGGTCCCCACAGCACTCCTCCCATATCCCATTGGTCAGATCTTGTCACACGATGGTTAACCGCCAGGGAGCCTGGGAAATGTAGTGCGGAAGTATCTCCACTGGACAAGAAGAAATTGCTTGGCTCAAAACTACCCAGTCTCTGGGGTGGCTTTTCTTGGGTCGGAGGGAAGGGTTGGGAGTCTCCATTAATTACTGATATGTGCTCATGTGTAAACTCTTGCCCCCTGATCCTCCATCCTCAGAAGGCCGAGGACCTTCTCCAGCAAGATGGTGACTTCTTAGTTCGTGCGTCCAAGTCCCGTGGGGGCCACCCTGTGATCTCTTGCCGCTGGCGGGGCTCAGCCCTGCACTTTGAGGTGCTTTGTGTGGCCCTGAGGCCCCGGCCAGGCCGGCCCACCGCCCTCTTTCAGCTAGAGGATGAGCGTTTCCCCAGCCTGTCTGCCCTGGTTCACAGCTATGTGATTGGCCAGCGTCCACTGTCCCAAGCCACAGGGGCTGTGGCCTCCAGGCCAGTACCACGCCAAGGACTAATTCGACGCAGCTTTAGTGAGGACACCCTTCTAGACGGCCCGGCTCACACGGAGCCGCTCAGGTATTCACAGGCTCTCTACATCCCGAAGACCGCCCCCCCAACACACACACCCCACCCCANAGATATCCATTGAGTTCTTCAAATCTCAAATTTTGCAAACTATACACAAATGCCTTCCTAGGTAAGTTTTTAAATAGTCTCCATTTCTTTTAGGAAGGTACTAAAGTGACCTCTTCCCTTTCTAGTAATAACATAACGTGCTAAGAGAGGCATTTTCTTTTATATGAAATGCAGAAGTGAAACTTTCTGTTGGCCCAAGGATACAAACAGTGACTACACATGAACATGTAAGCCACAGATGTTGAAAGGGAAGCAAAGTTTTAGTTTTAAAACTCAAAAGGCAATGAAGTGTGGTGTCTGTCAACAGTAGCCAATAGTTCTGAGTCCTTGCCTCAGCAAGAATATGCTTTAAAGAATCTGGAAACATCATAAAAGTGGTATTTTTTTTTTAACCTTTCTGGATGTCATTCCCAAGGTCTTAGTTCATACCTTAATTATAGCACTTATCAAAGTATGTAATTTCCCACTAGAGAGCACAAATTTCCTGAGGGAGGGACTGGCCTTAAATAGTTTGGGATAGAGTCTTGAGAGTTNTTTAACCTTTCTGGATGTCATTCCCAAGGTCTTAGTTCATACCTTAATTATAGCACTTATCAAAGTATGTAATTTCCCACTAGAGAGCACAAATTTCCTGAGGGAGGGACTGGCCTTAAATAGTTTGGGATAGAGTCTTGAGAGTTCCTTGGACTACAAGGAGATCCAACCAGTCCATCCTAAAGGAGATCAGTCCTGAATATTCATTGGAAGGACTGATGCTGAAGCTGAAACTCCAATACTTTGGCCACCTCATGCGAAGAACTGACTCATCAGAAAAGACCCTGATGCTGGGAAAGGTTGAAGGCAGGAAGAGAAGGGGACGACAGAGGATGAGATTGTTGGATGGCATCACTGTCTCAATGGGCATGAGTCTGAATAAACTCCGGGAGTTGGTGATGGACAGGGAGGCCTGGCGTGCTGCAGTCCATGAGGATGCAAAGAGTCTGACACAACTGAGTGACTGAACTGAACTGAACTGAATTGATGTGATATAAATGGGTAAAAAATGGCCTCTATATACTGACCCTCTGTGGTCCACCTCTTTGGAATTCTCCAGGCAAGAATACTGGAGTGGGTTACCATGCCCTCCTCCAGGTGACCTTCCCAACCCAGGGATTGAACCCAGGTCTCCCACATTGCAAGCAGATTCTTTACTGTCTGAGCTACCAGAGAAGTCTTGAAAGTCCATTAAAAGTCCACAGGTTCCAAAATACAAATTTCTGCACATCTAATTGTTTTAAATATCACCCCAATAAGCAGATATTCAGCCATTAGTGCCTGTCTGGCTTGCATGCACTGTGAAACTGCACCCAATATCTGCTAGCCAAAGATAAAGATAATCGCTGTAACTGCAAAAGACCCCATCACTGCTGTTCTCTGGAACTCTCTGACCCAAAGGCTCCCCACTGTGCCACTGGGTGACTTCACCTAGACACATGTGCTCCCTCTGTGACCCTCCTCACTCCCAGGTGTTGCCTTGCCCTCTTCGTCATCTCGACAGTGCTGTTGTCTCTGGAAGGTCTCAGGCTAATGAGGGGGCTTATCATGTGCAAGTCAGTGACAGTGAAAACTCAAAGTGTTAGTCACTCAGTTGTGTCCAACTCTTGGCACCCCCATGGTCTGTAGCTCACCAGGCCCCTCTGTCCATGGAATTCGCCAGGCAAGAATACTGGAGTGGGTTGCCATTTCCTCCTCCATGGGATCTTCCTGACCCAGGGATTGAACATGGGTCTCCCACACTGCAGGCAGGTTCTTTACTGGTTAAGTCACCAAGGAAGCCAAACATGCCAAAGTGTCACCCAAATAAAGCTGACTGTGTACTACTGTCATCTTGTGGTCATATCTTTTTTCTTTGATCAGCCCCCAAATCCCTCAAACTCACTATACAATACCTAACTAATGGTTCTTGGAGCAGCTACACATTTTTCAAATGAATTACTGGAAGGTGGTAATTCCTCAGTTTAAATAGAATCTCTCTCAGGTTTGAAAATAGCCCTTCCCACCACTGAAACAGTCCATCACATAAAGCAGCAGTCCCCAACCTTTTTGGCACCAGGGACTGGTTTCGTGGAAGGCAATTTTTCCACGAACTGAGGGTGGGTGGGGGGATTGTTTCAGGATGATTCAAGCACATGATATTTATTTCTATTGTTATTACACCAGCTCCGCCTCAGATCATTAGGCATTAGATCCCAAAGGCTGAGGACCCACGGTATAAAGAACCTCTGGAGCAGAACAGTGGTGAGCACAAAGCTGAAATGGTAAGAGAGGACAAGGGATAGGAAGCCATAATATGGATGCCAACAACAAAGGCATAATTAGAGCTGTCTTTTGTTGAGGGGTGACTATGTTCTAGATATCATACGAATATTTTAAGATTGAATTCATGCAACAACCCTTAATGTGTATTCCATTATTTATCCTCATTTTACACATGGGGAACCTGAGGCTTACTGATATAATTTAATCATGGCTTATAGATATTAATAGATGATAACCCAGATTTGTGATTCTTGAAAGCCAATGTTCTTAAATAATATATAGATCACATATCAAAGAAATGAGAGCACCTAAAAACTCAATGACAGCTAAAGAAGTATCAGTAGTCAAAGAAAAAACAGGGTTGATTTTAGAAAAGAGAACATGTAATAGTCATTTAGAGACACCACAGCCAGCTCAGCTGAGGGCAAGAGTGGAGAATTAGGAAATTAGTAGCCAAAGAGAACAATATAGAAGAATTTTAAAACCAAGAAAATAAATCCACAGAGAAAAATTCAGATGAGCAAAAAATGAACACTACCCTAAAAAACTGAAATTAACAGTTAACCTTCAGAGACATCCCTGGTAGTCCAGAGGCTAAGACTCTATGCTCCCAATGCAGGGGCCAAGGTCCAATCCCTGGTCAGGGAACCAGATCCCACATGTCACAACCAAAATCTCTCATGCCACAACCAAAATTGAAGATTCCCATATGCCACAACTAAGACCCAGGGCAGCCAAATAATAATATATTTTTAAAAACACTTAACCTTCAAAGTATAGTCATAACACTTACCTAAACATACCTTAAGAAATATATGTAATCTCTATGGTTTCCACTAACCAATCAGACTAGCTGACTATCTCATCTAGGCAAGTGTGCCTACTAGGCCAGCAAAAAGTGTGTGTATGTGTTGACAGGCAAGGGAATCATTCAGGAAGGAATTATTATATACACATACCTCTGAAAGATACATATTCAGAGGCCATGGGCGTTTGTTGGAAAGTGACCTCCCCACACCCCAGTCAACTGGTTAGGTGTTAGGTGGGGAAATAAAAGAAGAAACAAATAGGAAGCTTATTTTAAAAATCAGTGTGTAAATACATTGCAAAATTTAATCAAAATTTTATAAAAAAAACATAAATTAGAAACTAAACTAAACAAAGGGACATCTGGGTCCCTTTTCCTCCTCTGGCATACATGGCTCCAAATTCTGTCTTCTAATCAAACTGGTACAGTTCAAAGTGCAGTGTTTACATCCTGAGTCTATTACTGCTCCAGCTAGACAACAAGTACAAGAAATACAATGCAGGGAAGAAAGGAGGGGGGGAAAGGAAGAGGAGGAAATGAGAGGGAGGGGCAGGGACAGAGACAAAAGAATAGAAATGAATGAGACTCTCTTTAATTGCAAATTGTAGAGGTAACTATCTAAGAAGGAATGCTGCTAATTAATCATGTGTATACAAAAAAAAAAAAAAAACCCACACACACAAAGAAAAGCCAGACAAACTCTCAGTGTTACTAATTAAGATTTGCTGGCCACCTACTGTATGCCAAGCTCTATTAATGCGTGCATGCTCTGTCATGTCTGACTCTGGGACCCCATGGACTGTAGCCTGCCAGGTTCCTCTGTCCATGGGATTTTCCCAGCAACAATAATGGGGTTGGTTGCCATTTCCTCCTCCAGGGGATTTTCCCGACCCAGGGATTGAACCCGGGTCTTCTACATGTCCTGCATTGCAGGTAGATTCTTTACCCTGAGCCACCAGGAATGGACTTTGGTTTAATTAATATGAAAAAACAACAAACTTGTAATGTAAATATTAGTATTGTCCCCATTGTACTGACTAGAAACCCAAGAGACACAGAACTCAAAATCATTTTATAATACTCTCTCACTTGTATGCAGTATTGTAATGTTAGCTTCACAAAGTAATTAGCAAACACAGAACTAGGGTATGCTGTGATCCAATATAGTACAGATGGCAGCATCTTACCAATATTCAATAGTTCCCCTGGCTTTCAACCAAAGGAAGTTTTTAAACTGACATCTTAGATAGTTTACATAGTTTACTTTCAGAATTCCAGCGAAGAGCTATGGAGCACAAAGGTCAAGATGCCTCCCCGACCACTCGCATGAACTCAGCCTGTATGACTTAGCTTGTATATAAAAGCAATTGAATTTATTTTCTGACGCTAATAACACACAGAGCTTTGCAGGTGTTCATTAGTCAGCACTTGACTAAACAACTGCAAAGTACAAACTAGTCATATGTGACAAAATGCCTGTGATGAGCACATAGGAGAGGATTTCAGAAACATAGAAGGAAAATTCCATAAAATAAATGTTAATGATCACTATACAATGAATTCTCGGTTTGGATTTGCATTAAAATGGTTATTCTTTTTATTTAAATTATGTGCGAAAAAATTTAGGTACTCCCATCCAACATAATAAGCCCTACAACAGAGATTTAAAACCTTCCCAGTTTCTGCTTTCATCTCCCTGAATTTTTTCAGCAACATACAAAATGAGTATTTTCACTTAATTTCTCAAGGACTTGACAATTGGAACATAAGCTTTGGAAACAGTCAACAATGAAGAATTCACTTTGGAGACAGTCAACAATGAAGAATTTGACCTAGCTCTGCTAAAGAGAAGCTTCCCCTGAATTCCAGAAAGAAGGCAGAAACATAAACTTAACAATCTTGCTAAATGAAAACAGGAGAGGGAAAACCAGTACAAAATGAGATTATATATTTAATAAGCTACAAGTCTCTGCATCCAATACGTTTTATCTAAATGATTATAGGGTACAGTTTCAAGGGAGGGAGGGGAAAATCTGGAACTGAAAATGAATCAGAAAGGATTACTTCAGAAATAGCCATTTCTAACTGAGTGGATTGTTGCAAGCTCTCTAGAAGTACATTTATCACAAGCAAAATCCATCAAATTGATGGGAAATTTTCTGCCAAAATGCATGTTGATGTGACCACACAGCACAAATGTAACATTTGTTCTTACGGAACAGTGACTTGGACTTTCTTCTGCTTTCTATTTTCCTTGTCAACATGACCAATGAGAATGTTCCAGCTTAAAGAATATGTGAGTTTATACTAATAATAAAATAATCCCTAAATTATATTATGTATTTAAAATATTCTAAAACAGTTATATCTGAATGTTTATAATAATCAAACATGAAAATAAATATATTAAATATTGTGTGACAAAGAAAATGTCAATGGCTGCTTACTAGAAAGACTGAGAAATATACTTTCCATCTCCTCAAGTGATAAACTGTAAGTTTCTCTTTAGCACTAAAATTCTGTTTCAAGTTTCTAGTAAAAATATGATACATGCTTGAGCTGGAGACTTTGATATGTAAACCCAAAAGGATAAAATTTTGACCAAGTCTTGAAAGGTTGTTGTAATAAACAACCAGAAATGAATAGATTATCTCACATGAACAAAAAGAGCAGGTTAGGAGGAAAAAAGTTGGGGAACCGGGAGAAGCTTTATGTATGCAATTTTTCTAAACAAACCCAGTTCAGTGAAAGAAGGAACTGCCAAACAACTGCTGAGCAAAGTAAAAGGGGACTGTCATACTGAGGAAAAGATGACTGCTGGGTGGGCAGTTGGGACCTAAATCCAAGAGACTATACCTGGAGACTAAGTTAAAAAGGTACAGGCATTGGTTAACACAGTCAAGACGGACCAGGTGCTGGGGTGGGGCAAGGAGCTGCAAAAAAGAGAACCATAAAAATCTCAGTCACTTTAACTAGCTATGTCAAACTGGTTTGATTTTTTTCCAATGTGTCTAGGACTTTCAGTTCTGCCTAGATTTACCATTTTGCCTGAAACAACACACACACACACACAGACAAAAATATTTCCAACGATGGGGGCTCCCTGGGGCTTCCTGGCAAGAACCTGCTTGCCAGTGCAGGGGACGTGGGTTTGATGCCTGGTCCAAGAAGGTTGCACATGCCGCAGAGCAACTAAGCCCGAGAGCCACAGCTACTGAGCCCAGGTGGAGCCAGCACTCCCCAAGAGCAGCCGCTGCGATCAGAAGCCGGGCACTGCAGGCAGAGAGTGGCCACCCCTCACTGTAACCAGAGGACGTCTGTGTGCAGCAACAAAGATCCAGCATAGCCATAAATAATCAAATAAATAAAATTTTTTAATGTTTCCAACAATGGTTTTTAAGACACCAGACATCAGGCAAGAAGATCCAGTGATCCCACAAAGACAGTAAACAAATGAGGCAGGCCCTATAACTGCCCCCACACACTGCCTTGAGAAAGTGGGCAGCTCGTGGCTGAGGGAAGGGACCCAGGGGAAGGGCCCCAAGCAGAGCTCGAATAGACCAAGCAGCCAAGCTGAGGGATGGAAAACGCAGGGAGCCTAGGCTGCCGGAGTTCCCAAGGCAGCTGTCAGAAAGGAGGACGCTATGCAGAGACAACTTGACAGACCTGTGGAGGCCACCTGGCGTGTCCAGCAGAGTCCTGACTGCTGCGTGTATGGAAGAAAACTACCTGAAGATGGGCAGAGAAAGAACCATCCCAGAAGCTTAGAGAGAGGACATTGCCTGACACACACAAAGCGGGGAATAAAGTGGATTTCTCCCAGTCAGACTGGAAAACGTCATAATTCACAAGACATCGCTTAGAGCTCTCAGAAGTAAGGGAACAGTTAGCCCTTGACTAATCCTTGCTCTGTTCTTGCCAAACAAATCTTTTAAGCAGGGCCCAAATAATCTGTTTCCAAGTAACTTAGCTGCATCCGGTAACAACGCTTGAGAATAAAAATATTCACCATCCAACAAGGTAAAATTCACAACATCTGGCATCCAATCATTCAGTCAAACACTACCAGGCATGCAAAGAAGCAGGGATATATGACCTGTAATGAAGAAAAAAAGAAAACTGATCTAGAACTGAGAGAGATGTTAACATTAACATATACGGGCACTAAACATTACTTTTAACTTGTATTCATATGTTTCAAAAGTTAAGTAGAGAAATAGCAGATATTAAAAAACCCAAGTTGAACTTTTGGAGCTGAAGATTATAGTGTCTGATTAGAAAAATTCACTGGATAGGATTAATGGCAAATTAGACACTGCAGTAGGAAAGATCAGTGCACTTGAAGATATATGCTGTAGAAACTATTCAAAATAAGAGAAAAAAGAAACAAAACTGAAAAGAGCATCTCTAATACAAGGTACAATTTCAAATAATTAGATATATGTATAAGTGAAGTCCCAAAGGAAAAGAGGGTGGGTGAATAAGAAATTTTAAATACAAAATGGCTAAAAATGTTACAGATTTAAAAAAAAAAAACTATAAACCCACTGATCCAAAAAGCCTAATGAAACCCAACACAAAAGACATGAAGAAAACTACACCAAGGTACATCATAATCAAATTACTAAAAATGACTGATAAAGAGAAAATATTAAAAGCAGTTAGAGAGGGTAGGAGGGAAAGACATATTACACAAGAGGATGGAAGTAGGTAAACCAGGTTAGCATAAATCAAAAGAAGGCTAGAGTGGCTATATTTTAATATCAGATGAAGTGAAATTCACAGCAAAAAAAAAATATTACCAGGGATAAAGAGGTCATTTCATAATGATAGAGGGGTTAATGAATCAGAAGGATATAACAATTCAAATGTTTATGCCTGTAATTATAATAGAGCTTCAAAGTACATGAAGCAGAAGCTGATATTAATAGAACTGTGAGGAGAAACAGTCAAATCCACAATTACAGTCAGAGATTTCAATATCCCTCTCTCAATAATTGATAGAATAAGTTGACAGAATATCAGCCAGAATATGGATGAGTTAAATACTATCAATCAACATAATTTGATTGACATTTTTAGAAAATTCCACCCAACAACAGAATATACATTCTTCTCAAGTGCACATGGTATATTTACCACAAAACAAAATCTCAGTAAATCTTAAAGTATTCAAGTCTTACAAAATACATTCTTTGAATGTAGTACAATTTACAGTAGAAATCAAAACCAAAGATTTCTGAAATTTCTCCAAATATTTGGAACAAAATATACTTCTAAATAACAGATCAGTCAAAGAACAAAGCAAAGGAGAAATCAGTATTTTGAACTAAATGAAAAGAAACTCACAACATATCAGAATTTGTGGGATGCCACACAAGCAGAAACTAGGAAGAAATTTATAATAAAAAATATTTATTTTGGAAAATAAGACAGTGCTCAAAATCAATGACCTTAGCTGTCACTCCAAACAAATAGAAAAAGAAGAGCAATTAAAACCCAAAGCAAGCAGAAGAAAGGAAACTATAAAAGTTAAAATGGAAATCAATAAAATAGAAAAACAATATAGAAAAAAATCAATAAAACCAACAGTGGTTTCTTTAAGATCTATAAAATAGATTTTTAAGAAAAAGGGAGAGAAGACCCACCACAAGATGGCTTCACTTGTGTATTCTACCAAAATCACTTGTGCAGAAGTGCTTTCAGGAAATGAAGAAAATGCAAACTGATGGTTGGTTTGGGATTTGGGATGAAGGGGGAAGCGGGGGATTCACAAAGGGCATATCCCTTTTGTGGGAGGAGGTTCACTGTCTTGATTGAGGTGATAGCTTCACAGTGTGTGTGTTGTGTGCTCTGTTGCTTTGGTTATGTCCAGCTCTTTGAGACCCTATTGTCTGTAGCCCTCCAGGCTCCTCTCTCTGGCCATGGGATTCTCCAGGCAAGAATACTAGAGTGGGTTGCCATGCCCTCCTCCAGGGGATCGTCCTAACCCAGGGATAGAACCCATGTCTCTTACGTCTCCTGCATTGGCAGCTGGGTTCTTTACTATTGAGCCACCTGGGAAGTCAGCTTCACAGTGTGCACATATGCAAAACTCAGTAAGCTGTACTCTTTATGTGATTTATGTCAATTCTACTTTAATCAAGCCATTTAAATAGATTGATAGAATAGACAGACAAATGAGTGTAATAACCAGTTTGTCTCCACTTACAGGCTATGAAAAAAATAACAGGGCTGAATTTATTCTTTAATGTACTAGAATGTGCAGTATTCAAATCACTTGTTCCCTTTGAAATATCATAAACTCTGATTAACATTGCAGACACTCAAGATATATGACCAACTGACTCAAAGCAAAATGTGACACTGAATGTGGCTTTCTATGTCTCTTATAAAGTGGTTCTGAATACAGTTCCCAAACATTCCAGAAGACATTTTGAGAAAATGGTAGCAGCATCATTACAAAATTAAAAAAAAACAAAAAACCTATCACTCAAGGTGACCATACTGAGGAACTACAACTGAAAGTATTTACAAAGGTCTGTGGGCTTAATGTATTATACCCTTAGTTTATCATCAGTAATCTGATAATTTTTTAATTTTAATTTTTTAACACTGTGTAGAATAGATTTTATACCTTAACCAGATGACTGAAAGTTTTACAGGTGACCGAGTTCCCAGGACAGGTTTCCAAAATGCATAAAAGGGTCTAAGTTATGCCTTTTGTTGTGGAGCCACGTCATGAGACCTTTAAAAAAAGATTAATCCACAGGGAAAGAAGACAATGGGAGCATCTTACGTTTATGAAGCAATTTCTAATACACACTGAGTAGCAGCCACTCCCTCAAACCCTCATCTCTTTTCATCAATAATCAAACATGAAGACTCTCATTGTTAATTATGTATCAAGCTTCTCGAAAAATACTGCAGCTTTGGTCAATGAAGCTTAAAATAGTAATAAACATGAGGCAAAGCATTGCATTATATCTTGTATGCACCCCCATTTCCTCTTAACCATGACTACTTAACTCCAATGATGACAGAGAATCAATCTTCACTGTTTAATTAATACTTTCATGTGAAAGCATATATAATCCAGCCAAAACAAGTGAAGTACTGCAATCAGTTTCCCTAGAGTGTGACTTTCAATGAGATTTGGCTACATTAATAACTTGCATCATCATTCAATAATTGTTGCCCTGAATTAAAAATCTTTATTCTGAAATTCACAGTCAACTGCAAGGATACTGCATTGCACAAACTGAATGATCCAAATGGATGCTTTGCTCCATAAGTAATTTTTTCAGGTTAAAGAATAATCAGATGATTATCAAAAATAAACTACATGCAAGTCTTATGATTTAAACTATATGTATTTTTATCTTGAAGACACAAGCAAAATTTTAGTGTACTGATTTTTATGAAACACACCAAACTTTCCACTTCATGATTTAACCATTCATGGCACTTAAGAGAAGTCGGGAATGCTCTCTTGTTTAATAAAAACCCACTTCTCCAAAAGAAATACCTATGATTTTCTTTGCTTGATCAACAGACATCACAAATTGTTTAATTCACTTGAAATCATGCTGGTTTTAATGCTTAAACATAAACATACACAAGCATGTGTACCCTATGCGTGGATATACACAGACACAGACAATGGGGTTTAGAGAACTT
>SJYV01015853.1:0-15132 GCA_006410875.1 Neotragus pygmaeus | reverse complement strand
TTGTTGCACTTTTTACAAAATTTTCTGTTGCTATGCCTACTGCTGAATGTAACTGCCCTAAATTAATAGTTATAGTCTTTTTTACTGTAGTGGAGAAGACTATCTTTTCTTCACCCATGCATCTCTCTCCTCTCCCATTAATAAAAGTATATCTACGTTGTACTCTTCCTAATCATGTTTTGAAACCCCAGATTTCTGGTGGCACCAAAAACATGGAACAAACCATGAGTTTGAAACAGTCAATGTTTGTAGATGCCTTTCCCACTATGAGTTTGTTCTGTTTTCTTGTGACTCAGAAGTGCAGGAAAATGTTGCTTCCTTTCCAATTTATAATATACAGGTATGTATAAGATTTTTTTTCTGTAGGGAGCCTTCCTAAAACTCTGGAAGTGTATTCGTTTCTTATTGCTACATAATAAATTACCCCAATACATACTGTGGAAAATTCTGAAAGAGATGGGAATACCAGATGGCAAGACCTGCCTCTTGAAACCTATATGCAGGTCAGGAAGCAACAGTTAGAACTGGACATGGAACAACAGACTNGGGCTCCAAAATCACTGCAGATGGATTGCAGCCATGAAATTAAAAGACGCTTACTCCTTGGAAGGAAAGTTATGACCAAAGTAGATAGCATATTGAAAAGCAGAGACATTACTTTGCCAACAAAAGTCCGTCTAGTCAAGGCTATGATTTTTCCTGTGGTCCTGTATGGATGTGAGAGTTGGACTGTGAAGAAAGCTGAGCACCACAGAATTGATGCTTTTGAACTGTGGTATTGGAGATGACTCTTGAGAGTCCCTTGGACTGCAAAGAGATCCAACCGGTCCATTCTAAAGGAGATCAGCCCTGGGTGTTCTTTGGAAGGAATGATGCTAAAGCTGAAACTCCAGTACTTTGGCCACCTGCTGTGAAGAGCTGACTCTTTGGAAAAGACTCTGATGCTGGGAGGGATTGGGGGCAGGAGGAAAAGGGGACGATAGGGGATGAGATGTCTGGATGGCATCACCGACTCAATGGACATGAGTTTGAGTGAACTCCAGGAGATGGTGACGCACAGGGAGGCCTGGTGTGCTGAGATTCATGGGGACGCAAGAGTTGGACACTACTGAGTGACTGAACTGAACTGAATCTCTCCATTATTTTAAATCATGCTGTTTGTATAGATTCACTAGTGTATAATCTCAGTGAATGAGGGACTCAGAGACCCTTTCTACTATATTCTCAGTGCCTAGAATAGCACCTATCTCATAGCAGATAATCAGTATGTTTTGAATAAACACTTGATTAAGGTATCAACTGAGGTTTACTAAAACCCAAAAGGAGTTGTGATGTGTGGAGAAATTTTTTTACAGTGATTCATGTTGTTTGTTTTGTTTTTATTTATTTGGCTACACTGGGTCTTAGTTGTGACACATGAATCTTTGCTCTTCATTTCAGCATGTAGGATTTTTAGTTGCAGCAGGTGAGCTCTTAGTTATAACATGTGGAATCTAGTAATAGTTCCTAGACCAGGGATCGAACCCCAAGCCCCCTGTATTGAGAGCTCGGACTTTTAGCCACTTGGCCACCAGGGAAGTCCCAATAATTAATGGCTTAATTTTATTCATTTATATTGAGTTGCAATATTTGAACCCTAGTGTTTCTCAGGCTTCAGTTTTAAAAATATTTATTTACTTTATTGTTGTAATTGACATATAACATTGTATTAGCTTGAAGTGTTCAACATGGTTTGACATATGTATATATTGCAAAAGGATCACCACAAATGTCTAGTTAACATCCATCATCACACATAGTTGACAAATCTTTTCTTAAAAATCTATTCTTTTTAGTAACTTTCAAATATATTATACAGTATTATTGACCACAGTCACCATGTGGTACATTACATCCCCAGGACCTATTTGTTTTGTAACTGGAAGTTTTGATCCACTTCACTCATTTGGCCTCCCCCTCACCCTTTGCAGTGGCAACCACCCCCCTGTTCTCTGTCTCTGAGTTCATTTTTTTGTTTTCAGATTCCACTTATAAGAGCAGCAGCCTGTGTTTTAACAAGCTCTCTAGGTGGTTCTAATGCATGCTAAGTTTTGTAAGCCACTCCCCAAGAGAAATTTTCATTCATATGTGTCCCAGTGTACACAAGCAGGAATGTTCAAAACACTGTTTCTAATGTCAAGCAGGAACTGTAGGCTGTCTGCAGACCTGCCAGGTTGGAAAACAAACTAACAGAAGAGGACACTAACATAGCCAGAACCAGTCAATTTCCCTCATGTTAGTTTCCTTGGGGGAGGTCATTGGACCTTGCAATGGTAGACATTGTCCATTGCTACAGCTCCATGAAGTAAACTTTTAACCCTGTTTTCTCCCAGGTCTGCTTTTCCTTACTCGAAATGTACAGGTAAAAAGTGGAGTAAAGAAGGGAAATCCTTAGTACAAGCAGGGTGGGCATCCCCGGGCAAAGGGTGAGGGGGCGTGATCTCTCACCTCCGTCTCCCTCTGCCCCGTGCTGCCCCTCCTCAGCGTGTGCTCTGCTGGCTCTTTCTGCCGGAACCCCTCTGCTGTCGTCCTGCCCTTCCCTCCCCTCCTCCCTCCAGCCTCGCTTCCAGATGCTCATCCTCACCATCCTCACTCCATTCAGATTTGACTTTTAAAACTCATTACTTTGAAAATGTATGGTGAGCCGTCATGTGGTGAACCTTGTGCAAGGAACAAGAAATTAAAAAGATGAACAAGACACACATAATGCCGGTATATGGAGTTCAGATTTTAGTTACGCAGATGACTAATGAACAGCTTTAAAATTTTGTAAGGTTTTCCTACATAAAATGTAGTCACCCTTCAAGTCTCCTTACAGTTAATTTTCCTGATTCATTAGCCCACCCCCACCCTTACGAGCACATGGGGACACATGCAGGTGTGCACAGACAGACATGGTATCCTCTGCATTTCGTATGGCATCTGGTCCAGAGGAGACCCTCACTCCATGTTTAATGACTGCCTGACTCAACTAATTCTGTTCCTGGGGTTTCTGTTGTACTACTACTACTACTATTATAATTATCAGTTTCTCACACAATACTGTGCTGTTGAGCTTTCTGGGGCCTTGTGTTTTATACCTGCCTTGTCCAGTATGACAACCACTGGCACTGAGCCCCTGAAATGTGATGAATGTAACTGAGCAACTGAATTTTTAGCTTCATTTAATTTCAGCTAAGTTGAATTAAAGCTTCAATTGCTACTTGTGGCTAGAGGCCACTATATTGGACAGCGCTGATCCAACACCTTTGCACAGGTTAGTTTTCCAGATTCCCAGCAGAGGGAGCTTCCATAAAGAACAGACAATGCGCCAGGCACTGCCCTAAACATTTTCCACCTATTAATTCATTTAAACTTCACTATAACCCTATGAGGTAGAGTTTCATGGATGATCTTACAGCTTAAGATAGCATGTTTAAAAATAAAATTCCCTAATGATGACTTGAATCCTGCCACTCAGTTGGGAGAGGCAGCAGCACTTGTAGGATTGTATCTGGAATTGACTTTATTTCATTTGGTTCCTATTTATTTTTAATTTTTATTTTATTTCATTGGAAAGGTAATGCTCAGGTTTAAGCAAGTTTTGCAAGTTGCTTTGTTGTCAGAAAACTGAAAGAATGAAAGTAAGTGAGGCCGCTCAGTTGTGTCTGACTCTTTGTGACCCTGTGGATTATAGCTCGTCATGCTCGTCTGTCCATGGGGTTCTCCAGGCAAGAATATTGGACTGGGTTTCCATGCCCTTCTCCAGGGGGTCTTCCCGACCCAGGGATCAAACCGGGGTCTCCCACATTGCAGACAGATGCTTTACCCTCTGAGCCACCAGGGAAGCCTCTTCAGAAAACTGAATGTGTACACAAAAGTGGTTTTTTTTTGGGGGGGGTTACATAAATCTTTTTAAATGAAGTTGCTTTCTATGTACCCTTTTTATAGCCACTCAGGTGGAGTGTTCGGGTCATTTATGATAATACGCAGAAGGCAGTCTGTCTGTGTTTTTCGTCTATGACACCTCTGATGCTCAGCACACCCCAGCCTACCTTCTCCTTCCTCTCCCTCAAGGCCCACGTCTCCTTCCCTCCCTCCCGAGCACCCATGGGCACACAGTGCACCTTGCCAGCTCCAACTGCACCATATTTATCTTTCCCCAAAGCCACACCTCCACCCACTGCCATCTGCATATAGAATAGGAAACGTAGGCAGACATAGCTAACGTCATTTTCCCAATTGTCAGACCTCAGATTCAAACCCAAGCAGTCTGACTCCAGAGTCTAGGATTCTAAACCCTTATTCTACACACTCTTGTAAGACAGTTTTATACCCATTTCTGGCCTAATAATCCCAAAGGTCAGAAACAAGGAAAAAGATACATTTCCTATTATACTTGAACTTGAAACAGAAGGTAACTACCTACAAATGAATACAAAGTGCGTTACAAACTAAGGTTCTTTGTAGGAATGTCTAGGACAAAATTGAACCACTTTAAAATTTCAGGTTGTACAGAAAATGCCATTTTTATGAAAGAAGTTAAAAGGAAATAGAATAGAGAAGAATTTTAAAATACGTGATTTGCAAAGGGATTTACCCTGGTGATATTCTGGGACCAAGGATGAAGTAATGAGTTTCCTGAATTAGGGACTTCCCCAAAAAGATAGTTACTAAATATATAAATGCTTATTCATACCTTAGCAAGATCCATGGAAATTGGGTGACTTCCCATGGTTTCTTCTCTTCCTCTTGTGTACCTTTTCTTTTTTCAGTTCTTTATTTTTTAATTCCTTTCTTTTCCTTCTCTTCTATGACCTGGCCTATCCATTTTCAAGAAGGTTAGAGGAGGAAGAATTAGGAACCACTCATGGTCAAAGCAGGTTTGGAATTTTAGTATCTCAAGATGTTTATTTCACCACAGGTTCACTCACTCATCCCAGCAACTGAAACCGTCTTTTTGTGATATTACGGTGTCTCTCAGGCATTTAAGAAGGTGTGCCCCAGGCAACTCATTAGTAACAGGGGTTAAAGGACAATACCTCAAAGGAATGTGCTTTAAAAAAGTTAAATTTAACTTAAGGTAATCTCTAGAATCCTGATACTAACCTGCCTTTTCATGTCTTGGAAATGAGAGTAGAAGAGAGGCGTGAGACCTGTGTATAACCCAGCCTATACTGCCTGTATCCAGTCCAAGGAAGAGTCTTTCCCTTTTGATATACACCAGGTCAGATGTAGAGAGGAAGAAAAGGATGAGAACCACTGTTCTCAAATGTATTCAAGTCTACATGAAAGTTAAAAAAAAGGGCAAGGAGGTGGTTCTGAGTAAATAAAAGAGTTGGCATGCTGTTAAGGCATACCAGTTTGTAAAAGTACTGATCCCAACCTAAATAAAAGACATATTGTATGTATTTGTAATGAGTTTGATCCTTTGCTTTTAGCCTGTATTGTTTCAGGAATAACAAATAAAGGGGAAACAGCACTTAAGACTTCTTACTTTTCCCTCAATTGCTTTCAATTCACCTAACAGGTGTATATCAAAAAAAAGATGAGTTTACTCAAGGTACTTATTGATTGTATCTACTACCGACATTTGTATCCAATTCTAAGATTTTTGAAAAAATTCTTTTTGTTTGCTGCTCAGAAAAAGTTTACTGAAAATACCAAGTCACTAAAAGCACTGAAATCTGCTGTCTGTCTTCTGCTAAAATAATATTTAGAAGTGTGGAGAGTTCTCCCACCATACAGTCATGTGGAAGGTGAACGTAGTCTCTTGGCATCCGTGTGATTGGAGATAGGCAGGTCGAGTCTACACAGCCCTCTTCCATTACATTCGGGGTATTGCACTAAAGATTTGTTCACTTTTTAAAGACAGATTTTGGTAAAATAGGGGAAAAAGAAAGATGTTACTCAAATACTTACTATTAACGTAGGAGGAAGAGTCCCACTTACGAAAATGAAAGTGTTAGTCACTCAGTTGTGTTTGACACTGCAGTCCTATGGACTATAGCCTGCCAGGCTCCTCTGTCAATGGTTTTCTTCAGACTAGAATATTGGAGTGTGTAGCTATCCTTTTTCCAGGGGATCTTCCCAACAAAGGGACTGAATCCAGGTCTTCTGAATTGGAGGGGTCATGGGATGCAAAAAAGGCAAAATGGCTGTCTGAGGAGGCCTTACAAATAGCTGAGAAAAGAAGAGAAGCAAAAAGCAAGGGAGAAAAGGAAAGATATACCCATTTGAATGCAGAGTTTTAAAGCATAGCAAGGAGAGATAAGAGAGTCTTCCTAAGGGAATACAAAGAAATAGAGGAAAAAACAATAGAATGGGAAAGACTAGCGATCTCTTCAAGAAAATTAGAGATACGAAAGGAATATTTCATGCAAAGATGGGCTCAATAAAGGACAGAAACGGTATGTACCTAACAGAAGCAGAAGATATTAAGAAGAGATGGCAAAAATACACAGAAGAACTATACAAAAAAGATCTTAATGACCCAGATAACCATGATGGTGTGATCACTCATCTAGAGCCAGTCATCCTGGAATGGGAAGCCAAGTGGGCCTTAGGAAGCATCACTATGAACAAAGCTAGTGGAGGTAAAGGAATTCCAGATGAGCTATTTCAAAACCTAAAAGATGATGTGCTGCACTCAAGAGGCCAGCAAATTTGGAAAACTCAGCAGTGGCCACAGGACTGGAAAAGTCAATTTTCATTCAATCCCAAAGGAAAGCAATGCCAAAGAATGTTCAACTACTACACAGTTGCACTCATCTCACATGCTAGCAAAGTAACGTTCAAAATTCTCCAAGCCAGGCTTCAACAGTACATGAATCGAGAACTTCCAGATGTTAAAGCTGGATTTAGAAAAGGCAGAGGAACCAGAGATCCAACTGCCAACATCTGTTGTATCATTGAAAAAGCAAGAGCAAAAGACATCTACGTCTGCTTCATTACTAAAGTCTTTGTGTGGATCAAAACAAACTGTGGAAAATTCTTGAAGAGATTGGAATACCAGACCATCTGACCTGCCTCCTGAGAAACCTGTTTGCTGGTCAGGAAGTAACAGAACCGGACATGGAGCAATGGACTGGTTCCACATTGGCAAAGGAGCAATATACAGCATAGGCTGTATATTGTCACCCTGCTTGTTTAACTTAAATGCAGAGTACATCATGAGAAATGCCGAGCTGGATGAAACACAAGCTGAAATCAACATTGCTGGAAGAAATATCAATAACCGCAGATATACAGATGACACCACCCTTATGGCAGAAAGTGAAGAAGAACTAAAGAACCTCTTGATGAAGGGAGTGAAAAAGTTGGTTCAAAACTCAGAATTCAGAAAACTGAGATTACGGCATCTGGTCCCATCACTTCAATGGCAAATAGATGGGCAAACAATAGAAGCAGTGACAGACTTTATTTTCTTGGGCTCCAAAATCACTGCAGATGGTGACTGCGGCCATGAAATTAAAAGCTGCTTGCTCCATGGAAGAAAAGCAATGACCAACCTAGACAGCATATTAAAAAGCAAAGACAGTACTATTTGCCGACAAAGGTCCATCTAGTCAAAGCTATGGTTTTTCCAGGAGTAATGTATGGATGTGACAGTTGGACCATAAAGAAAGCTGAGAACCAAAAAATTGATACTTTTGAGCTGTGGTGTTGGAGAAGACTCTTGAAATTCCCTTGGACTGCAGGGATATCAAACAAATCTGTCTTAAAGGAAATCAACCCTAAAAATTCATTGGAAAGACTGATGCTGAATCTGAAGCTTTGGCCACCTGATGCGAAGAACTGACTCATTAGAAAAGACCCTGATGCTGGGAAAGATTGAAGGCAGGAGGAGAAAGGGATGAAAGAGGATGAGATGATTGGATGGCATCACCAACTGTACAGACATGAGTTTGAGCAAGCTCAGGGAGTTGATGATGGATGGGAAAACCTGGCATGCTGCAGTCCATGGGGTCTTAGGACATTACTTAGCGACTGAACTGAACTCCTGCATTGTGGGCAGATTCTTTACTGTCTGAGCCACCAGGGATCCCTTATTCATGTAAGAGGAAGATTCCCACTTATAGCACTGGTATTTTATTGGCAGTGATTTAATCATTGACATTTATATTGCTCTTCTTGAGTCATCAAAAGAAATTTAAATTTATCGTTCTATAATTTAAGAAAGAGGAGATGTATGCAATGCATTTTAGGAAGATTTTAAATCCAATATAGCTAACAAAAATGTCATGTTNTACATGAATCGAGAACTTCCAGATGTTAAAGCTGGATTTAGAAAAGGCAGAGGAACCAGAGATCCAACTGCCAACATCTGTTGTATCATTGAAAAAGCAAGAGCAAAAGACATCTACGTCTGCTTCATTACTAAAGTCTTTGTGTGGATCAAAACAAACTGTGGAAAATTCTTGAAGAGATTGGAATACCAGACCATCTGACCTGCCTCCTGAGAAACCTGTTTGCTGGTCAGGAAGTAACAGAACCGGACATGGAGCAATGGACTGGTTCCACATTGGCAAAGGAGCAATATACAGCATAGGCTGTATATTGTCACCCTGCTTGTTTAACTTAAATGCAGAGTACATCATGAGAAATGCCGAGCTGGATGAAACACAAGCTGAAATCAAGATTGCTGGAAGAAATATCAATAACCGCAGATATGCAGATGACACCACCCTTATGGCAGAAAGTGAAGAAGAACTAAAGAACCTCTTGATGAAGGGAGTGAAAAAGTTGGTTCAAAACTCAGAATTCAGAAAACTGAGATTACGGCATCTGGTCCCATCACTTCAATGGCAAATAGATGGGCAAACAATAGAAACAGTGACAGACTTTATTTTCTTGGGCTCCAAAATCACTGCAGATGGTGACTGCGGCCATGAAATGAAAAGCTGCTTGCTCCATGGAAGAAAAGCAATGACCAACCTAGACAGCATATTAAAAAGCAAAGACAGTACTATTTGCCGACAAAGGTCCATCTAGTCAAAGCTATGGTTTTTCCAGGAGTAATGTATGGATGTGACAGTTGGACCATAAAGAAAGCTGAGAACCAAAAAATTGATACTTTTGAGCTGTGGTGTTGGAGAAGACTCTTGAAATTCCCTTGGACTGCAGGGATATCAAACAAATCTGTCTTAAAGGAAATCAACCCTAAAAATTCATTGGAAAGACTGATGCTGAATCTGAAGCTTTGGCCACCTGATGCGAAGAACTGACTCATTAGAAAAGACCCTGATGCTGGGAAAGATTGAAGGCAGGAGGAGAAAGGGATGAAAGAGGATGAGATGATTGGATGGCATCACCAACTGTACAGACATGAGTTTGAGCAAGCTCAGGGAGTTGATGATGGATGGGAAAACCTGGCATGCTGCAGTCCATGGGGTCTTAGGACATTACTTAGCGACTGAACTGAACTCCTGCATTGTGGGCAGATTCTTTACTGTCTGAGCCACCAGGGATCCCTTATTCATGTAAGAGGAAGATTCCCACTTATAGCACTGGTATTTTATTGGCAGTGATTTAATCATTGACATTTATATTGCTCTTCTTGAGTCATCAAAAGAAATTTAAATTTATCGTTCTATAATTTAAGAAAGAGGAGATGTATGCAATGCATTTTAGGAAGATTTTAAATCCAATATAGCTAACAAAAATGTCATGTTGTAAGACATGGGAGTAAACTGTAATGTTCCTTTATGTGGATTCTTTTTTTGGTGCCACATATAACCCAAGGCCCTATGTGGGCAACTCAGTATACTGGCTTCTTCAATCTGACTTCTTCTTTCCATCTCAAATGTTAATTCTCTTCACCTTTTTCCAGTCTTTGTGTTCTCACAATAAAAGTACAGACACTTTTGACTGCTGTGCCTTTCTTTAGACTATTCAATCAGCCTAAATTATCCTCGGCTCCTTTGTTATCAGGCGCACTCCTTCAGGGACTCCTTCCTTGAACCCTTTTTTCCCATTCTAGACTGGAGTTGCTGCACTTCAGTTCTCATATTGTTCAGAGCAGATCTCTGTCATTGCTTTTACAGTGTCATAGTTCAATGATTCATTCTTGCGTCTGTTGTATGGACTTCTGGGTGTTCAAGGGAAGTGGCAAAGGCTAAGTAATGTACTTGCTAGTTGCAGAACAGTGTCATTTGTTGTTGTTGTTCAGTTGTTTTGTCATGTTTGACTCTTTGCAACCCCATGGACTGCAGCATTCCAGGCTTCCCTGTCCTTCACCATGTCCTGGAGTTTGCTTAAAGTCATGTCCATGTGATGCCATCCAACCATCTCATCCTTGGTCATCCCCTTCTCCTCCAGCGTTCAGTCTTTCCCAGCATCAGGGTCTTTTCCAATGAGTCAGCTCTTCACATCAGGTGGCCAAAGTATTGGAGTTTCAGCTTTAGATCAGTCCTTCGAATTAATATTCAGGACTGATTTCCTTTAAGATTCACTGGTTCGATTTCCTTGTAGTTCAAAGGACTCTCAAGAGTCTTCTCCAACACCACAGTTCAAAAGCATCAGTTCTTCAGTGCTGAGCTTTCTTTATAGTCCAACTCTCACGTCCTTAACATGACTACTGGAAAAACCATAGCTTTGACTACATGGACCTTTGTCCGCAAGTCTACTTTTTAATATGCTGTCTAGGTTTGTCATAGCTTCTCTTCTAAGGAGCAAGCATCTTTCAGTTTCATGGCTTCGGTCACCATCTGCAGTGATTTTGGAGCCTAAGAAAATAAAGTCTGACACTGTTTCCGCTGTCTCCCCATCTGTTTGCCATGAAGTGATGGAGCCAGATGCCGTGATCTTAAGTTTTTTGAATGTTGAGTTTTAAGCCAACTTTTTCACTTTCATCAAGAGGCTCTTTAGTTCTTCTTCACTTTCTGCCATAAGGGTGGTTTCATCTGCATATCTGAGGTTATTGATATTTTCCTAGCAATATTGATTCCAGCTTGTGCTTCATCTAGTCTGGCATTTCTTATAATATACTGCAATATCTAAAAATGTTTGATGAATGCAAGACTGGCAGAAAGATTCAATAGTGTCAACTCAAATGCCTGGGCAAATTATGGAAAGAAATGAATCGAGTCTGCTGGAAAGGCCAGGAGTGTTGGGAGTGTTGTGACCTGGAGAAAATGCCCTGTATGAAAGTGGCAGTCTCCACTTAGCACTTGTCAGTTGTCACCATGAGGCACTAGAGGCCCATGTTCCTAAACCCTCCAGCTTTTAAAAAGAAGCCCAAGGTAAGGTTTTTATATGAGAAATATTTTCATTTTTTAAAAATCAAATGGTCCAAAAGGTCTACAGACCAGATCCAGCTCCCAGACTGACAATTTTAAAGATTTAGAATGAGTAAAAGGTCAGTTTCCATGAAACCTTAGTTAGAGGTTTAACAAATTTTGCTTGCTGATATTCTATTATAATGGAATCTACCACATTATTGATAAAAACAGAATGTTACTATATCTTGGTGACATATAGGTTTTTGTTGTAATTTTCAACTTGGACTTTAGATGTTACTTTTACATGAGATGGAGATGTTATTTTAAAAAGGAATTGTAAAAAAAAAAAACAAGTGAATTGATCATTTTACAGAAATAAATCTTGAAAAATCTCAGTAATAAAAATACCTCCAAATTATCAAGAAACTCTGTTAACTTCCTGGTTAAAAAAAAAAAAAACTTCCCTTATTTAAAGGTACATTCATGATATTATGATTTTTAAGGTTTATTTACTCTGTTAAAATCTATAAAGATAATTTCATGAAAAAACACTCTCTAGGGATAATGCTCCTCAAAGTTTTATGAATAATTTTTTTATGTAAAATTTTCAACATTTTGTATCCCCAGCCACAGGAGGAAAAAAAAGACTGGTTCTCAGAGAAGCCTTTGAGACTGGTAGAGTCCACTGGAGGCACAAATATTCTTTGGCATCTGCTTCCCAATACAAGTTTGCACTTTATTCCATAGTGTTCCCATATTCATTGGGAAAGGAAATAGTTTTCCACCACCTCTTCTTCCAGAAAGATGTAATATGTTTATTTATAGTTTTGTGTAACATTAGGTCTTGCCACACGCTCAGTGGTAGTAATATAGGATGGGGAATAGCCAGTGACTATGAACAGAAGTGACTATGAACATTAGTGACTATGAACAGAAAATGTCAACTCAGCCCCTTCCCAAACTCAGACCATGAGCAAATACACTGAGCACCTAGGAACTTCCTAGACAGGAAAAGACAGTTAGGGGAGCCAAGAGGAAGCCTTTGTAAAATAATGGAATAAGAGGAAGTTTCGTTTCAGCATGCTGAAAGAGTAGGATGCCATGTGGCGATGTTGAAAAGAGAGGTGTTTGGAACGGAAGAAATAAAATGGAGCCCCCGTATGTTCCATGACCGGTTGACACCAAGCATAAAGCATCCTGCTTTGAAGTATAGGTGAAGAAAGCTGCTTCACCAGTCAGAGAGTCTGTTGGATCATCTAGTGAATGCACATGCCACGTCCATAACCAGCACCGGGAGGAAGCTCCAAAGCCTGAACTCCCGTGCACAGGGCTTGGCAAGTGAGGGCTCAGTACATGTCAACCCTCACTGTGCTGTCTCTGAAAATTATGTAAACACTGATGCAGCCTGATTACATTTGTGGAATAGCATCTCTGTGGCCTGTTCTAAGACTCCGAAGTACAGAGAACAAGACAAACTGTGAGAGGACAGGGAGGGAACAGAGCAAGGGAGCTAGTGTGCACACCTGTGTGTGCTGTGCTTACTCTCTCAGTCCTGTCCGACCCTATGGACTGCAGCCCTCCAGGGTCCTCAGTTCATGCGATTCTCCAGGCAAGAACACTGTGAGTGGGCATCCCATCCCTTCTCCAGGGGATCTTCCTGACCCAGAGATCGAACCAGGTAAATTGATTCTTTACCAAGTGAGCTCCCCCACATCTAAGGCAAGAAGATAGGGCTGAGATCTCTCGAGGGAACATCCAGTTCTGATAGGTGGGCCAGCTGCTGTCCGTCTGAGCTTGCAGATTAAATTTCTTTATCTTTACTTAATAAGTAATATTTTGGATTGGTTGTAGTTCATTTTTAAGTTTTTTTTTTAATCACTGTTTTTGTGACACCAAAAACGGATGCAGTGAGACAGATAACTTGTCTCTTGTTGCCCTACCTTAGGCAGATAGATACCAGCTGAAACTGGCCAGGACACAGGGGTTACTGTAGTGGGCAGTGTCTCTCCCCCCATATACCCAATCCATAGATACTTCACAATCAGTGTCATACAGACCTGGGAAACATGAGAGATTCCAGCATATTAGGCTATTGCTTATTCTCTTATGAGGCTAACTTCCCACCGTTGCTCAACTTTCAAGTAAGCTTGTGTCTAGTTGATATACCAAGCATAAAATAAATGCAAACAAAAGTTTAAGAAGATTAATATATGCAAATCAAAATTTTTTGTACAGCTTCTCTGAAACTGACCCCTCAATAATAAAAATGAAGAAGGAACAGTGCTGACTTCAGTTCTTCCTGTTGAAATGACAACACTTGGTCTCATACTTCCTTTCCGTTACACACACAATCTGTCTGCCTGGGCTACAGACGATGTTCCTTCCTTTTCACTTAGACAGCCTCTTTACATTTTCTCAGTGTATTTTAAAATCACCTCCCCGTGAATTCTGCTCCAACTCAGGCTAAGTTCAGTGTGTCTGTTTCTGTATTTTCATGTTCATTATATAAACTTCTGGTGTAACATTTAAAACAAATATGAAAGATGCTTACGTGAACATTTTTCCCACTGAAGTATGAACTTATCCCAGCTTCCTGTACAGAGCAGATGTTTACAAAATACTTCTTGTCTGCAAGTGTTTTATTTTCCTTTGTGTACATCCTATTACTATGGGTTGGTCTGTGGAACATGACAAGCGTTAAGTGAATTTTTGTGGAAAGAATGATGTGTGAGTTTATTTTCTCTTCTAGAACTAACTGTGGGGGTCAATGGAGACATGAATACAACAAAGGTACTTTCAGATACAATGTGATTGAAAATTTTATGATTCTTTTTGGACCTGATACAGTGTGTGCTGAGATCTCAAGCAAGTGAACTGTTTGAAAAGGGAAGAAAGCCAGAAACTATTAGGAACACAGTCTAGGTTGATTCTACAGTTTTGGTCAGGAGTCTAGGTTATAATGTCCAAAATCATGGGACCAAGTTACTTGGTTTAGGTGATTGGCATCCACAGATGTCTGTTCTAACAGGTGGGCAAGGCAGCAAGAGTCAACTGCTAGTGAGACATTTAGATTCGTTCTATGACATCATCTTAATTATTTTTTATTCATCTATTTTGAAATAAGATACCAACTCTAATAAACATTCAAGGAGAGAATTACAAAGCCTAGGCAGGGAGAAACGTAAGAAAAGGAAGGCTGTATCAGGACTGGCAACTGTGGGACAGGTTATAAGGAAGAATATAGCTCAGGAGGATTCTGGTTTCTGCACCAGGACTGTTTCGATTCTTAACTTTACAGACTAGAGTAATTGACTGGTCAAGACCAGCTCAGATTCATAGTCTTGAGCACCAGCTGCTGAGTTAGGCATGCAAAGAAGAGACTGCCTGCTTCTTTTTAAAATTACATTCCACCTCATAGCTCTTATCTTACTTCTCATTAATACCCTACNGACTGGTCAAGACCAGCTCAGATTCATAGTCTTGAGCACCAGCTGCTGAGTTAGGCATGCAAAGAAGAGACTGCCTGCTTCTTTTTAAAATTACATTCCACCTCATAGCTCTTATCTTACTTCTCATTAATACCCTACTTCCTGATTTCTGCAAACCAGACTTTAAGAAAGCTTCTCTTTTCACAGTAAATGAATACAGCTTAATTTCTTCTCCATTTACAGAGGAAAAAAGATGATTTCCCAAACATGATATTTTCGTTTCATTTCTGCCACTTGCAACAGGAAAACCATACTGGATAAAGTCCAACAATATTTATAACTATCATTCTTGTTCACATAATAGCATTTACACATCTATTTTTCTAGGCATTGCCTAGAACCTGGAATTAGACCAGATCCTAATTTATTGGGGTAAGATAAATACTCAATACTAATACACAATA
>SJYV01015847.1:0-13827 GCA_006410875.1 Neotragus pygmaeus | reverse complement strand
GAAGAATTGATGCTTTTGAACTGTGGTGTTGGAGAAGACTCTTGAGAGTCCCTTGGACAGTAAGGAGATCAACAAGTCTATCCTAAAGGAAATTTGTCCTGACTATTCACTGGAAGGACTGATTTTGAAGATGAAATTCCAAAACTTTGGCCACCTGATGTGAAGAACTGACTCATTTGAAAAGACTCTGATGCTGGGAAAGATTAAAGATGGGAGAAGAAGGGGACAACAGAGGATGAGATGGCTGGATGGCATCACCAACTCAAAGGATGTGAGTTTGGGTAAACTCTGGGAGTTGGCGATGGACAGGGAGGCCTGGCGTGCTGCAGTCCGTGGGGTCACAAAGAGTTGGTCACGACCGAGCGACTGAATTGAATAGGCACTACCAACTGCTCTGCACAGAGTCCAGTCCCTCTTTTTGGACTTTCCCCATTCAGTGTCAGGAATCGTCTGTCAGTTATGGGCTGATGGAACTCATTCCTGTCAACATGTTTTCTCTCCTATTCTTTTGTTTTCTTATAGAAGAAATTCAAACACACAAAAAGAATGGTATAATAAATGCCCATGCGCCCACCACTCAGTTTCAACAATTAATATTTTGCCAAACCTATATCATCTATATCTACCTCCCAACTGTTCCTTTTAGGGAATATTATAAAGCAAACACCAGATACTGTCCCATTTCACCACCAGTTCTTGGCATCTTTTATCTTTTTCTCCCTTTGTTTAATGGTGCAGTGACTCCAAGAAGCCCAGTGGGATTTCCTGCTGTGGATGGAGGTGTACAGAGGAAGATAGTCTGCACTGCTCCTATATTAATTATCCAAACTTAAGCCAGCAATCTACTCATTTGTTCCTTTTTTATATTGTGTTATGGTGAGGATGGTTCAAATTGCCTCATTATTAATTCTTATTATTCAATGAAGCAAGGGATAGAAACAAGATTTATATAGAAGACCGGGGCTGATATAAAAAGAACGGGTTAGATATAAAACTAACAGGGTTGTCTCTGAGGGGGATAGGTGGTTGGAAGGGACCCTAGAGTCCCTGGTCAGGGAACCCAACCACAGGAAGAACAGGACGCATCCCTCTTCTGTGATGCTTACAGGGTGGTTGAGGGGGCTTTAGTCACAGGGTCACAGTGCTGTGCACAGGAACTGGGAATGGACTCAGGAGGAGAGCTAAAAATGTGGACCCACACTGCTCTTTATTCACAGGGCCACTCACGGTATAAGCTCAATCACCCTCCAGCACAATCACAGACAGGGCTGTCATTAAAATCCCCCTAGATTCCAGAGAGTAAAATTCTCTGTGGGCTCTCTTGGCCTTCCTTTGCAGCAGGCAAAGTTGCTGGCTCAGAATCCAAATACAAGCGGTCTTGTTCCTGACTAGGTCTTTGGTCTTTGAGCACAGGACACATGCAGCTCTCTGTGGGACCTCCTGGGCTCTGAAGGGAGGCTTGGTATGTCTGCAGCCAATGGCTGCTTGGTGTAGCTCTGGTCACATGAAAGGATGGGTGGGGAGTCTCTCCTGGAACTGCTGCTCGACTCAGCTGGTTTAAAAACCATAAACCAGGCTTGTGCACTTAATGGGATTTCCAGTTTTCTTAAGCAGTGGCCGGGAAGCTGGAAAACGTTTCCACGGCCCGGCCCTTCCCCAGACTAATAAGGTCAGGATCTCAGGAGTGGGGCCCGGTGAGGCTCCTCAGGTGATGGTTCCATGCCTCCAGGTACAGATCTACTGCCCAAGCGAGGGCATGTCACGCACACCAAATCTTGCTTTCTTCCCTCTTTCTTTGTTAGGGTCATCTTTTACCTCAAAGCTTTTCAGATAGAAGAGATCTGTGCTTTTTAGGCTTGAATATTCAGGTCATGCTGGCTTCGTAAAACGCATCAAGGGAAATTTTCATCTTATTCTAGGGGNAAATCTTGCTTTCTTCCCTCTTTCTTTGTTAGGGTCATCTTTTACCTCAAAGCTTTTCAGATAGAAGAGATCTGTGCTTTTTAGGCTTGAATATTCAGGTCATGCTGGCTTCGTAAAACGCATCAAGGGAAATTTTCATCTTATTCTAGGGGCAGAAATAGTTTGAATAAGAAAGGCAATATCTGGTTTTTGAAGACTAGAGAGTATCCAGTTATAAGACCAGGAAGGCTTTTTTAAAAGGGTATCTCTTTAATGAACTCTATCTAAAGTGTTCTGTGGTTATTGGTCTATTCAGATGTTGTGCCTCTTTGGGGGCAATTTTGATAATTTTTATTTTGCTAGGAAATTCCCCATTTCCTCTTGATTTTCAAATTTATTGTCACAGATTTTCACATACAATGCCTTTTATAATCCTTTTACTCCTTTCTAAATTGGTAATTATATTTTCTTTCTCATTGTAATGTGGCAGACCATGAGCCCTTCCAATTTCCTCCATTATAATAATAATAGCTAATGCTTGTTGATCACTGACCCTGTGCTAAGACACACAGTTCTGCTTTACTTGAACTAATTCCTTTACCCTTCATGATAACTCAGTGTAATACGGACTCCTATGACCTTCACGTTACTGATAAACTCCTCACTTTTGGGCGTACAGAGAAGTTAGGCAACTTGCAACTGTATCATAGAGTAGCAGGCAGCTCTCTCTGCTGCCTACCCACGTGTGTGTGTGTGTGTGTGTGTGTGTGTGTGTGTGTGAGAGAGAGAGAGAGAGAGAGGGAGAGAGACAGCCTACCATTTGAGTATAATATCCTTGGGTTAAGAGTTAAAGGGGGAGGAGGAGGGAGAAGGAAAATAACCTTGCGAGAGCTGCAGGTTCCCGCTCAAAGCTCTTAACGAGGGAATATGGTCTTTTAAGAGTTCCGTGGCTGGGAGGTGACAAGATCCCACTGGCAGAGTGGCCCAGAAGTTGTGGGCTGTGAGCCCCAACGATTATATGTGTTCTCGGCTATATGACCCTTATGGTGACCTGGCTGAAGGTCATTTAATTGCCCTAAATGTTCACTCAGACAATGAGAAAAGCCTGGATCAACACCGTGAGGTAGACAAGAGGAGGTATGAAGAAAATTAACTGCAATACCTGAAAGATGGGAGTGGTTGTGACATTCTGCTCAGAACTGAGGCACACTCTGTGATTTTTATAGAAAAAATTATATTAAAAGATCTTCCAGGACTGGCTCTCTATTGCTTCCAGAATAAAATCTTAACTCTTCAGTGTGGCCTTCAAGGATTTCCACCACCTGGCCTCAACTGACATTCTAAGCCCATCAGCTACTGCTCCCTAGCACCCCTGTAGTGTGAGTCAGAACAAACTCCGGGTTCTTGATGTCCTTGTGTGTCTGCCTCTGGGCCTTTGCCCATGCTGTTCCCACCACCAGGAATGGACTATCTCCATCTCTGGAGGATCCACATTTGATGAATACTTCTGGCTCTAGCAGGTCATGATACTATTCTCTGTTCTCTCGTCCTACAACTAAATTATACCAGCACTGACATACAGCTTACCACGAGGGCCAGCACTTTATATTTGTTAACTCATTTAATCTTCAAAACGACTGTACAAATTATGTGCTATTCTTGTCCTTATTTTATAACTAGGAAACTGAGGCTTAGTAAATTGTCCAAGTCTGCACAATTAGCAGCAGAGTTGGGATTGGAACTCCAGTCATCTGGCGGCGTGCTCTTAACCCCACTGCGCAATACCTGGGAGCAACGTAGGCACATGCTTTCCCCCCCTTGCAGGATGGCAAGCCCTCCCAGGATAGGCTGTGGGTGTGGGCTTATTGTTCCTTTAGACGCACCTTCACTATTTGCTGATGGATGGAGTTAAGCCAGAGCTGGTGATGACAGGGCCACTTTTTTTAGGAACCTGCAGAGAAGAGTGCAGGCCTAGGTGGATGGGCTGGGGAGGGCAAGGGGGAAGAATTTAAAACCATGGTCCTTGCTGTTGAGATACTTAAAAGTGTGAGTAGGGAGGCCAACTTTTGATAAATGACACAGTGGAAAATCACTGCTGAAGAGAAAGAAAGTGAAAGTCACTCAATCATGTCCAGCTCTTTGTGACCCCATGGACTGCAGCACGTCAAGCTTCCCTGTCAATCACCAACTCCTGGAGTTCACTCAAACTCATGACCATCGAGTTGGTGATACCATCCAACCATCTCATCCTCTGTCATCCCCTTCTCCTCCCGCCTTCAATTTTTCTCAGCATTGGGGTCTTTTCCAGTGAGTCAGTTCTTTGCATCAGGTGGCCAAAGTACTGGAGCTTCAGCTTCAGCATCAGTCCTTCCAATGGACTATACAGGCCATGGAATTCTCCAGGCCAGAATATTGGAGTGGGTAACCAATTCGCTTCTCCAGGGGATCTTCCCAACCCAGGGATTGAACCTAGGTCTCTCACATTGCAGGCAGATTCTTTACCAGCTAAGCCACAGGGGAAAGCCTGCTGAATGGAAAGCAAATACAAACCCACAGAGTATAAAGTGAGGCAGGCAAGGGAGATGCTGGCAGAGGTGAGGAAGTCTGCAGCTTCTTGGGGACCTGGGACCATACCTTAAGGTCCTGCTACACAAAGCTTGGTTCCCACACCAGCAACAGGGGAACCTGTTTTGAAATACAGAATCTCAAAGCCTCACACAGACCTTAAGCAGAGTCTGCATTGTAGCAAGNACAATCACATGTGGCTGGACAAACCTATACAGGCAGGCTAGATAACCTTCAGAGGAGTTGTAAGTTGAAACGCTCTTGTCATGCCCAGGAATTTTTATTGACTTGGAACTGCAAGTTAACTCCTTCTCCGAGAGAAACGGTTATGGGGGAGAGCCCCCTGTAAAGTGAGAAGTGTAGGTGAGAGCATGAAACACACTCTGGTTTTGGGGTTAGATGCTCAGGAACAGGGGGTTTCCTGAGGCTTGATCACGCCTTTGCATATGCCAAGCCTCCTTCCTCATGACCTTTGCCATGGGCGGAGTTTCTCATGCTGGCTCCTGGCAAGGCTTCTTCATGTAGGCATGATTGATTAAATCGTTGAACATTGGTGACAGAACTCTGTCTCTAGCCCCTCTCCCATCCCTGGAGATTGGAGGTGGGTGGGTAGGAGAATTGGGGGATGACGGGGCTGAAATTCTAACCCTCTAACCATGTTGTTGGTTCCCCTGGTGACCAGCTAAAATCCTGAGACTATTCAGGAACTTCAGTCATATGATTGTAATAAGATCAGTCATCTTATTACACACACACACACACACACACACACACACACACACACACACACACACAAAACACATCACTTTGAAGATTTCAAGGATTTTTGGAGCTGTGTGTAAGGAACGTGGGAGAAGACCAACATATATTTTTTATTATATCACAATATCACAGCTTCTTACATTAGAATATAAGCACTCTGATGGCAGAGACCTCTGTTTTAGGCTCACTGCTTTATTTTTTGTTCAGCACAGTTCCTGGCACTGTGTGAAGCTCAATAAGTTCTGCTGAATGAGTAAATAGTGAAGGCATGCATGAATGAATAACTATCTGCCTGAAATGGTATAGATGTATTTCCTGTATTTCTATTTCTATTTAAGCACCTGGGATCTACAGCTCACAAGCCCTAAACTACACAGTTGGGGGCTGCAAGTGTTGGATCTTGATGTAAAATGTGATTTCCTGTCCTTATCAGCTGGTGATTTCCTTTTCCTGCTGGTTGAACTCTTGAGGTGAGGTGTCCTTCTGCATCTGGCCTTTGGAAAGATCTTGCATGTCAGGATTCCAGATCTATTGGCATCCTGGGCCCAATTTCAGCTCCGGTGGGAAAGAGAAAGAAGAAGTGGGGAGAGTAATTCTAACCGTTTTAGCATGTGAACTGGCTTAGAGGAGGGAGGAGGTGGGGGAACGGATGCAGTTACAACTCTCCCCCTCCTAATCGTCACCCCTTCTGAAGCTCCTCCAACCTCAAGCCACCCTCTCATAACCTTTTCCTCTGATGAGTCTGGAGGGGCTTCTTCCCACCCATCCTCCTTCGGAGAAGGCACTTTCCATCTTCCACCATCTCACCCCCAACAAGTGGGTCTCAGATTTTCCCTTGCCCCTCACAGTGGGCAACACTTCTGTTTTTCCTCACTGAATGTTTATTTAAAATTTCTTCCACTCCATTATGTAACATGCGCCTTCTCATTAAAGAACATTTGAACAATGAAGACAAGCAGAAGAAAATGATGCTACCTACCACCCCTCCCCCCAAAAGACAGTGTTAATATTTTGATGGTTTTTTTCTGATGAAACAAATTCCTATTTTATGGCAAGACAAAAAAAAAGTAACTTCAACATAAAATTTTTCTTTGCCCACTTGGGGCTTCTCCTTCCCCCTTACTGTGTATTATGCATCTGCATAACCAGACCTCTTAAAGAATAATACTTCTTTTCAATATTATAAAGCATCATAACTCTTTAGGAGATAATCTTCCTTCTTAATCTTGTAAGGGGTCAGGACCTATGACTCACTTTCTTTGTATGCATAAATCTACATTGAGTAAACTGTTAATAAGCCATCATTTGACTATAACCGTTTGTCTCAAAATCATATATAACTGTGGTTTGACTTCTACAAGGGATGAACAGTCCTCAGTACTTTCTTAAAAAGCATCTCCTGGGTTATAATTCTCAGGTTGGCATGAATAAAATTTTCGATTTCTTTCTTAGGTCAACTATTGATTAATTTTTTCATTGACACAATTTTTTTGCATAGGCCTTTTAAAAATGCAATTGGAATCATACAACATATTGAAATGTGCATTCTAGTTTTTATACTTGTGATGTTGTAGAGGAGGAAACCCAATCTTCTACCCTCTCACTTTCTAGGTTCTGTGACTGAGACCCTCCCTTTAATCAAAGATTAACAAGAGAAAAATAGACAGAAGTGTAATAACAAGTATACCCCTATGTACATGTGAGATACCTAGGAAAACTAAATAACACCCCCTGCCCCCAACATGGCCCCTTCCAACTCCAACTCTAGCTAAAGAAAAAAGGTAATGTGAAGGGCAGTCATGCGAGGCTTGGGTGAAGCACAGTAATGCGTGGTTGTTACGCAGTTTTAGATCACTGCCTTCTTGCCTGGATGGGAGGGGAGTTTGGGGAGAATGGATACATGTATATGTGTGGCTGTGTCCTTTCCCTGTTCACCGGAAACTATCACAACATTGTGTGTTAATCAGCTATACTCTATTACAAATGAAAAGTTAAAACAATTAAAGAATCAACTATGAGTAACATGTTCTTTTATTGGACAGAGAGGTTTACTGCTATTTGAAACTCTCTTGTCTGCTCGTCTGTCACATGCCCGTGGGTGGCCCTATTCAGAGGGAAGTCCAGGCTCTGGTTTAAACTTGATCCTTCCTTGCTTTTCTCTCCATGATCCTGGAGTCAGAATGAGGAGGCTCTCTTGGCAAAGCCAANTCTGTCACATGCCCGTGGGTGGCCCTATTCAGAGGGAAGTCCAGGCTCTGGTTTAAACTTGATCCTTCCTTGCTTTTCTCTCCATGATCCTGGAGTCAGAATGAGGAGGCTCTCTTGGCAAAGCCAAGATTGAAGGATCCATGAGGGTGATAAGACGGAGATGTACATTGATGGTTCAGGGGAGCTTTCCAGAGCCAAGTCACAACATTACACTGGGGAGCAGTCCTAAAACCGAATGTTGCCATGGTTCCATCTTAGCTTTTATCAGCCGGATGTGAATAAGGCTTCTTGTCATATACTTAACATGTTTGCTTAGATCTTTGTCTAACCAACGTTTTTTCATGACTTTCTGACAGCTATTTTTGTTCAATAATGAATAATGAAGTGAGATTTACTATAAAAAATAAACCACCACCTTTTCCATTGATAAGAGTTTTTAGAGATTTAGTCACCCTCNTAGATCTTTGTCTAACCAACGTTTTTTCATGACTTTCTGACAGCTATTTTTGTTCAATAATGAATAATGAAGTGAGATTTACTATAAAAAATAAACCACCACCTTTTCCATTGATAAGAGTTTTTAGAGATTTAGTCACCCTCCTCTTCCTGGTACAAAGGGGAGACACCCTTCACATGGAGATTTCCTTATAAATATAAATGTCCCTTACAAAAAGATAACTTCTGCTTGGTTTTCAGAGCTTCTCCTGTGTCTGCTGTTTCTTAAAAATAAACAGCTCAAGGAAACTCCCCGGTGGTCCAGTGGTTAGGACACTAGACTTTCACTGCTAAGGACCAGGGTTCAATTCCTGCTCAAGGAGCAAATATCCTACAAGCTGTGTGGTGTGGCCAAAACAAACAAAACACACACACACAGCAAATCAGCTCAAGGTAATCATGCTCAAGAGGCATATTTTTAGGTGGTAAAGTTGGTTATCCTTCATAACATTTTCTAATTTTATAATGCATAATTCTCTATTGTAAGTTTTAAAATCACTGATTCAATTTCATAACTGGTAATTTATCAGTTCACTTAGTGACTGAGAAACAACAAAAATTGATCTGTTCATATCTTCTACTTCCTGGTTCAGTTTTGGGAGATTTTCCTTGTCCATTTCTTTCTAGGTTTTTCGTTTTACTGTCATATGATTGTTCACAGGAGTTTCATATGATCATTTATATTTCTGTGGTGTCATTTGTAACTTCTCCCTTTTTCATTTCTGATTTTTTTGATTTTGGCCCTTTCATTTTTTTTCTTGATAAGTCTGGCTAAAGGTTATCAATTTCATTTATCTTTTCAAAGAGCCAGCTTTTTTCTTTCTTTTTTAAAAAAAATTTTAATTGGAGACTAATTACTTCCACTTCGCCCTCCCCATAACATCCCTCAGGGTCATCCCAGTGCACCAGCCCTGAGCACCCTGCCTCATGCATTGAACCTGGACTGATGATCTATTTCACATACGATAATATACATGTTTCAATGCTATTCTTTCAAATCATCCCACCCTCACCTTCTCCCACAGAGTCAAAAGTCTATTCTTTACATCTGTGTCTATTGTGCTGTCTCGCATATAGGATCATCATTCCCATCTTTCTAAATTCTATATATATGCATTAATATACTGTATTGGTGTTTTTCTTTCTGACTTACTTTGCTCTGTATAATAGGCTCCAGTTTCATCCACCTCATTAGAACCGATTCAAATGCATTCTTTTTAATAGCTGAGTAATATTCCATTGTGTATATGTACCACGGCTTTCTTATTCATTCATCTGCGATGGACATCTAGGTTGCTTCCATGTCCTGGCTATTGTAAACAGTGCTGCGGTGAACACCGGGGTACCGCGTCTCTTTCAATTCTGGTTTCCTCGGTGTGTATGCCCAGCAGTGGGATTGCTGGTCGTATGGCAGTTCTATCTTAGTTTTTTAAGGAATCTCCACACTGTTCTCCATTGTGACTATACTAGTTTGCATTCCCACCTACAGTGTAAGAGTGTTCCTTTTCCTCCGTACCCTCCCCAGCATTTATTGTTTAGACTTTTGGATAGCAGCCAATCTGACTGGTGTGAGATAGTACCTCATTGTGGTTATGATTTGCAATTCTCTGATAATGAGTGATGTTGAGCATCTTTTCATGTGTTTGTTAGCCATTTGTATGTCTTCTTTGGAGAAATGTCTGTTCAGTTGTTTGGCCCATTTTTTGATTGGGTCACTTATTTTTCTGGAATTGAGCTGCATGAGCTGCTTGTATATTTTTGAGATTAATTATTTGTCAATTACTTTGTTTGCTATTATTTTCTCCCATTCCAATCTTTTCACCTTGCTTATAGTTTCCTTCATTGTACAAAAGCTTTTAAGTTTAATTAGGTCCTATTTATTTATTTTTGCTTTTATTTCCATTACTCTGGGAGGTGGGTCAGAGGATCCTGCTGTGATTTATGTCAGAGGATGTTTTGCCTATGTTTTCCTCTAGGAGTTTTATAGTTTCTGGTCTTATGTTTAGATCTTTAATCCATTTTGAGTTTATTTTTGTGTATGGTGTTAGAAAATATTCTAGTTTCATTCTTTTACAAGTGGTTGACCAGTTTTCCCAGCACCACTTGTTAAAGAGATTGTCTTTTCTCCATTGTATATTCTTGCCTCCTTTGTCAAAGATAAGGTGTCCATAGGTATGTGGGTTTATCTCTGGGCTTTCTATTTTGTTCCATTGATCTATGTTTCTGTCTTTGTGCCAGTGCCATACTGTCTTGATGACTCTTGCTTTGTAGTAGAGCCTAAAGTCAGGCAGGTTGATTCCTCCAGTTCCATTCTTCTTTCTCAAGATTTTTTTGGCTATTTGAGGTTTTTTTAATAATTCTATATGATTGTGAAATTATTTGAATCATCTTTTAATTTCATTGATTTTTTTCTGTTGTGTTTTAGTCTATATTTTATTTATTTCGCTCTGATCTTTATGATTTCTTTTCCTTCTATTAACTTTGGTTGTTTTTTTTTTTGTTGTTGTTCCTCTTTCTGTAGTTTATAATCCTTAATTCCTAATGTAAACATTCATGTATCTTTCCCTTGTGGTCAAACTCTTAGGTGTTTTCCAAAACTTCACCATCACACATGGCAAAATAACACGTTTTTGTAGGTAAGCCTTACATTCCTTTTTGAGACAAGATAACCTTCCATCCAACTTCTTCAAGAACCATTGTTTTTAAGTTCTTTTAACACTTGGTAGGGGGAGAGATTAATTCCCATTTCCTCCCTCTCTTCCTGCCCCTTTTTAACTGTAAGTCAGTGTTAAAATAAATTTCTTGGTCCAAGATGGAGGTGCTTCAGCCCAGGGTGTCAAGTGAGCAAAGTGAAACTCAGATAACTTATGTCTCTCCAAATGTTTCCCTTGATCAGAAATCCAGTGTATCTGGTCAGCCAGTCCCCAAAGGCCAAGCCAACTTTGGGTCTTCTCACCCCAAACAAGGTTGATGATGTGGCTCCAGCCAGTCAGATATTTTCTGTTTCCTTGTTCTTTATCCTATAAAAGTGTCCTGTTTCCTGCCCAATTTGCAGTTCTCCAAATGGAGACTGTACCCTTCATGAAGTATTTAAGTTTGTTTGTATCACCTAAGCTGTTCATGTTTTAATGCCAGTAAAAGGGACTAGAATATGCCACCCTAGAATGTGCCACTTTGGCAGGTGAATTATTTTGCGCTGAAGTCGAATAAGTTCCAGCCATCCAGGGAAAACTTATTATCACTCCTTAAAATTGCCTAAAATAATTTAGAAATGTGGTCTGTACCAGAAAGAGGGTTATTACCAGAGATAGCTTTTTCATCTGAGACACCTATGTGTACAGCAGGCAAATATCTGTTAACCAAATATTTGCTCTTATCTTCCTGTGAGCTGTCTTCTACCCCTATGAAGTCCTAGCTCCCCATTTCTTTTATTACCTTAGGATGGTATATAAGCCTTAATTGCCTGACTGCCTTTGAGTCTCATATTCCTATGGGTCTCCTATACATATAAAATTAAATTTGTTTTTGTCTTGTAACTCTGTCTTCCATTGATCTAATTATTCCAGCCAATAAACCTAGAAGATAAAAAGAGGATTTTTTTTTTTCTCTCCTACAATAGACATCTCTCTTTTAAAGGCTGAGTATTCACTTAATGCTTCTGTTATCTTGTCCTGAGTTGACTTTTGGGAAGTTAACCATTTTTTTTTAAAGTACTATTGTCTTTGCTAAGCATCAGTATCATATATGAATCTGACTACAGACCAAGAGCTTGTTTCATATAATCCCCACCACTGGAAGGGTTTTAGACATAAAAAACTAGAGGCTCATGGAACCCAAGTCTTTGATGAGAGTTGCTCTGCTAGTAAGTGTTCTCAACCCCAAGCCTGCCTGTCTCCAAAGCTATATCCTTTCCTCCCTCTAAAGCTGGGAAGAGGGGGATTCACCCTTCTCAAGCTTTGAGCCACATCTTCCTCTGCAGTGGCTAATAGGTGGTGGAGAGGGCTTTGCTTTTGGTCTAGCCTTGGTTGCACTCTGAAGTGTGGAACTTTAGCAGGTCTCCTAGTTTGTCTTGGTTTCAGTTTCAGCATCTGCAAACTGAACATACATACCCCAGAATAGCTTGCCTCATAAGAGTTATATGAGGACCCAATGGGGCAAAATTTATGTGAAAGTAACTGGCCCCTAGTGAGGGATTGTTGGATGGGGAAGTGTGGCGAGAGAGGGGAGTCCAAGAAGACTTACTTGTTGAGAGGGTTAGGTGGGTGTGAAATGCTAGTGGAATCTCAATGACACATTTTCTCCAGTGGAGTCAGGCAAACACCCTGAGAGGTTGTCATCTCAGTCTAGGGAATACTGTAAAGTAGTATTTTTTTCCAGTTAGAATAATGGGGGCCTCACACTCTTGCCTAAAGACCCACCTGACTTTGGACTGAAGGAGAGAGAACAGCGCAGCTCAGAGAATAAAGCATCAAAATTTTAACTAAAGACAGAATCCGAGCAGATTATTTTAAGCTGAAAATGAGTTACCAGTTAAGGAGGTTAGCCATCAGTTAGGTCTATCAAACTGTAACTTGTCTTCTGATCCAACTTGCTTTAATTGTCTTTACAAAAACTTCCGTGTCCTTCAAGCATCATGTAGCCTAAATAAAATGTTTGCCCTAATTGTTTTTTAGGAACTTGGAGTCATCTGTTCAGTTGGAGATTGAGCCAGTTAAGACTGATTAAGATCTCTGGTTCTCCAACTGGGCATGCATGAGTGTCCTCTTGGTGACATTTCAACATTTGCGGGTTCAAAAATCCACCCTTGGAACATGCTCATGCAGCCATTTTCAGAACATGCATCCAATGAAGAAGCCTGTAGCTTAGTTGTAGTGCACAATGATTATTATCTCACTTTTTTTCTTATTTCTAATTACCTTCCCCCACATTCCCAATGCCTCAGACCACCTGCTTTCTTACCACCTGCTTTTCCACCTTTCTTTGTTACCTTCACCTTTGGAGAAGTAGATTTGAGATTTGTTCTCCTGTCTCCTCACTTGGCTGTCTTATGAATAAACCTTTCCTCTACTTCAAACTTTGATGACTCAGGAACAACACTGATGCCTAAAAGAATTTAAGATAAGAGGCCTATCCAGGAAAGTTCCACATCCTCAATCTTTCTGAGAATTAGAAAAAAAAACCTCTTCCTCAAGACTTGCTGATTTTATCTTTAAAAAGTAATTAGATAGCGGAGCGTGGCCCCCCATGTGGGCTACGCCTTGTGGGCNTGCAAAGAGTTGGACACGACTGAGCTACTGAACTGAACTGAAAGAGGGTGGGTTTCATCCTTATCTCAATTTATCACCTAAGACACACATTTTTACATTTTTAACAGCTCTGAAATCAGAATGCACCACATAGTTGCTGGAATTTCATAATTGAATTGGGAGCATTTTCTTCTTTCTTGGTAATGTGTAAGATGGTGGTATATCTTATGATTGATAGGAATTGGGTGTGTATCTATGAAATGTGAATGAATTTGTGAGAGTCTGAAACTGACAATGACTTCACATAAATTCCATAGGCAAGAATACCACTCCTGGGACTTCTCTGGTGGTCCAGTGGCTAAGACTTTGAACTCTCAATGCAGGGGACTTGGGTTTGATCCCTGGTCAGGGAACTTGATTGCATAAGCCACAATGAAGTTTGAAGATCCCACATGCTGCAACTAAGACCTGGAACAGCTAAATAAATAGATAAGTATTAAAAATATAAGGGGACACACACACACACACACACGTGCTGTACTTAGTTGCTCAGTCATGTTCGACTCTTTGTGACTCCACGGACTGTAGCCCACCAGGCTCCTCTGTCCGTGAGGATTCTCTAGGCAAGAATACTAGAGTGGGTTGCCAT
>SJYV01015845.1:0-10191 GCA_006410875.1 Neotragus pygmaeus | reverse complement strand
AACCATAAAAGACTCCCCAAAAGATAAAGGTATCTTGGCCAAGAGGATAAATGCTGGAGGTGTCACACTTTTTGATATCAAGCTATATTACAAAACTACAAAAAGTATGGTATTTGCATAAAACAAACACATATATCAGTGGAAATGACTAGAGATCACAGAAACTCACACATGTATGATCAACTAATTTCAACAAATTGCAAATAATACACAATGGGGAAATGATAGTCTTTTAAATAAGTGGTGTTGGAAAAGCTGGATATCCTCTTATGAAAAAAAGGAAATTGGGACCCTTATACCATACACAATAATTAACTCAAAATGTATTTTTAATGTTTTTTTTTAATGTGGAATGTTTTTAAAGTCTTTATTGAATTTGTTATAATATTTTTACCTTTTGGCCTTTTGCCCATGAGGCATATGGGATTGTAGATCCCTAACCAGGGATCAAACCTGCACCCCTGCATTGGAAGGTGAACTCTTAACCATTGGACTGCCAGGGAAGTCCCCTCAAAATGTGCTGAAGACATAATGTAAGGCCTGAAACTGTAGAATATTAAAATAACACAAAGGGAAGAGGAACTTTAAGTTGATCTTAAAACATTTTGGATTTGATACTAAAAGCAAAGTCAACAAAAGCAAAAATAAACAATTGATATAACATTAAACTAAAAGCTTTCTCTACAGCAAAGGTAACAACAAAATGAAAAAGTGATCTATAGAATGGGAGAAAATATTTGCAAACTATATATCAAATATATAAGGAACACTTACTACTCAATAGTAAAACAAATAACCAGATTTTTTTAAAAAGACGGGGGAGAGGCAAAGGACCTGAATAGACATTTTTTCCGAACATGCATAAATTGTCAATAGGTACATGAAAAGGTGCTCAACATCACTAATCACCAGAGAAATGCAAACCAAAGCCAGAATAACACATCATCTCATACCTGTGGTTCTATTTGTCACGCCTCTTAGGTACAGCTAGCTGCTGAGCAGGGCTCCTGAATGCAGGGTCTAAAGTCTATCACATCCTTCCTCTAGTGAGCTCAAACAAACCCAAATGCTACTGGGCATCTCCAACTCCTCAAGCTATTTTCTGAAATGTTTTTCTGCTCCACCAAATCTAAAACATTCTTTTCCATTTACTTTTCCCCTTAATTTTTTAAACCCAAGGGTATTTTAAAAGAAAATGTTATCCATATGTTTTTGATTCATTTACACTTAAATCATTAAAAGCCTGTTTTGTAAGAGCTTTTGATGTCCAGAACGTTTCTTTTCTGAGTCCTTTTTATAAGTCATTTAAAGCTGGTCTCCCTTCTCTTTTCCTCCTGCTCTGTCCCTCACTTGCAAAAGGAAAAAAACAGAAAGTTGAATTTTGCTGGGAGCAGATGATTTTTAACCCCAAGGGATGGAATCTGTTAAACCCTCAGCCCACACATATCAATTTATCTCTAAATTAGGGTATGTTCATACTTGTACTCAAAAACCCAGGCACCAGGTAGTTAAATGTAATGCCTTCCCATGGTCATATAAGTTCGTGAAATTATGACCTTTTCTGTTAGCAATCTTTCTGCCAAAATAAATGATACTCTTCAAAGTCTATTTACAATACTCCCCTTCCTCTCAATACATGATGCACACAACATACATCACGTGGCCATCCTGCTCTCTCTCCTATTCCCCAAGCACCCCAAGGACATACTGTCACACACATGCTTCNAATGATACTCTTCAAAGTCTATTTACAATACTCCCCTTCCTCTCAATACATGATGCACACAACATACATCACGTGGCCATCCTGCTCTCTCTCCTATTCCCCAAGCACCCCAAGGACATACTGTCACACACATGCTTCTTGGATAGTCAATTTCTGAACACGGGTTCTAAACTCGACCTAACTCAGCTTATTTAGACAGTAAAGTTGTGCCTACGAGACACTGGAAGTGGAGAAAAGAATATGCGGCCTTTTAGGGGGAGGTCTCAGAATTATTTCCTTAACTACTGACAAAAGTATACTTTGGGAAGGAATTAATTATGTGAAGAGTGTTATTTGTTCCAAACCTTGCTTTTATGTATAAGCACCCAGACATTCAGTTTTGTAAACTGATATCATGTGAGGCTTTCACCCTGGGTTTTCCCCTGTATCTTTCCACAGTAATTTTGGGCATCACATATTGAGCCCTTTTATCTTTCAGAATATACCACACTATGGTGCTGAAAAGTCAGTGAACAGTTTTTTTCCCCATGAATATTTTGTTAGCCAAAACTTATATGCACAACATTAATGGTAGTACTAAAGGGAAAATTAATTCTCAAATTGTGAACTATTTATAATTAAGGAGAGTCTCTTTGACTGTAAGGAGATCCAACCAGTCAATCCTAAAGGAAATCAGTACTGAATACTCACTGGAAGGACTGATGCTGAAGCTGAAACTCCAATACTTTGGCCACCTGATGTGAAGAANTATAATTAAGGAGAGTCTCTTTGACTGTAAGGAGATCCAACCAGTCAATCCTAAAGGAAATCAGTACTGAATACTCACTGGAAGGACTGATGCTGAAGCTGAAACTCCAATACTTTGGCCACCTGATGTGAAGAACTGACTCATTGGAAAAGACCCTGATACTGGGAAAGGTTGAAGGCAGGAGAAGGGGAAAATAGAGATGGCATCACTGACTCGATGGACATGAGTTTGAGTAAGCTCCGGGAGCTGGTGATGGATAGGGAAGCCTGACTTGGTCCTGTGGTCCACCAAGCCTGGTGCTGTGGCCCATGGGGTCACAAAGAGTTGGACATGACTGAGCGACAGAACTGAACTGAACTGAATAGCATGTATAACACTGTGTAGCATCAGTCAAAGAAATCTACATTCCTTTTAATTTACCAATTTAACTGCAGAAGTCTATGAAAAATGAGTAGTGGTAAATTAATATAAAGATTTAGATGCAACAGTTTGTTTCTAGTGGTGAAATATTTTAAATAAAATAGAACATGGGCTATAGTCCATGGGGTCACAAAAGAGATGGGTGTGACTTAGCAACTAAATAACCACACTCAATGTAAATAATTTAGGGGCTGAATCAATGAAGCAAAGTGTGTTATAAAAAGTAATAAAATGCAGCTATTATATTTAAAATATGGTTCTAGGAGAACATATAATGATACAGCAAGTTTGTTTGTAGTATACTGAATTTAAAATGTCAATTTTACAAGAGAATTCTCACGTAATTCTATGTTGAGCCTAAGAAAAGGTGAAAATAACCAGAGCTAAGATTAAGACACTAAGGATAATTTTAGTTTTCATCTTTTATTGTATATCTTAAAAGTGTCTTACAATGTACCTACAATATACTTTTGTGATATATTAAAATTTTATATTTAAATATATTTCTGGTGTCTCCTTAAAAAGCAAATGGCAAAAGAGATTTCTGCCATTCACTTCTTAATCTAAGACCTATATGCTTTTTTTCTGACTGTTTAATGTACAAACACTTTCTGATTTTGTAATCTCGCCCAAATGTCTATACCAAATGCTGACCTTTCACCTTTCCTATCATCTACTGAGGATAAACTATGTGCTAATAATTTCATCTTTCTCTGACCCTCAAAACCAATAGGTATTGGCACCAATTGGAAGTAACTTAGAGTTAGTAATCTTCCTTATAATGATATAGGATTTAATCTCTGGCAGTATGAACAAACACTAGGACCTCTATAGCATATGAGTGATGGTATTATCAGTGAGTTAGGGACCAAGAGCAGTTCCATGTAGCACATGCTATGTTAAGTAGCATTCTCTGTGGTAGATTTATGTTCTTGGTCCTAGTGATTTTCTCCCTAAATTTTATGATAGTTATTCTATAACCTCAATAATAAATCATTTTTCTAATCCTAATTCATAAAAGCAATTTTTCTTGGAGAAAACACCTTATTGTGTACCACTGGCATTGTAGTTTTGTCTTGCCATCAAATTACCACTTCCTTTTATTTTTCTTTGCCACTAAGAGCCTCAGAAATATTAATCACTTCCACCAAAAGAAGGTAGAACACAACTAATCTCCTCAATGACACCCCACTCCAGTACTCTTGCCTGGAAAATGCCATGGACGGAAGAGCCTGGTGGGCTGCAGTCCATGGNAGTGAAGAATTTCCCACCCAGCACCTGTGCCGTGTCCCCTTCTCCAGGCAGTCCTCCCGCCAGCACCCGTCTGCACCTCACTCCTGCACCAGCCTCGGGGCGGTGAGGACCAGGGTGAGTCACACCCACGAGAGGGGCCATGAGACAGGGGGTGGCAGTTGTCTCGGGGCCCTAGGATCCCTCTGTGTTACTTCCCAGGGACAATGCATCCCCCAAAGAGACAGGCATCCTCTGTGATTCCACAAGCCCAGGACCCTCCCACACACACCCTCCGCCCTCCCTGGGCTCAGAGCTGAGCACTGCCATCCGGGAATCCAGGCAGAGAGTGCAGAGTGGTGCCTCCTGGGTATTTGATGGAGACGGGGCGCTGGTGTTCCCACCCATTCTCCATGTATCGGCTGCCTGCACTGCAGGGCCGAGCAGGACCCGTGGGCAGGGAATGACCTCTACTATGAACCCAAATCTGAAATGCTGGGCCTTTCCCGGGAGCCCGGAAAATGTGCTGCTGGACAGCTCCTGCCCCATGTTCGCCAGCTTTTTGCCGGGAGGAGCTGTCTTCCCAGCTTCCAAACTTCCAGAGTCCACTCCCCTGAAGCAGCTCTTCCCTCCCAGATGTGTATAAGAGACAGGACCCANTTAGCAACTAAATAACCACACTCAATGTAAATAATTTAGGGGCTGAATCAATGAAGCAAAGTGTGTTATAAAAAGTAATAAAATGCAGCTATTATATTTAAAATATGGTTCTAGGAGAACATATAATGATACAGCAAGTTTGTTTGTAGTATACTGAATTTAAAATGTCAATTTTACAAGAGAATTCTCACGTAATTCTATGTTGAGCCTAAGAAAAGGTGAAAATAACCAGAGCTAAGATTAAGACACTAAGGATAATTTTAGTTTTCATCTTTTATTGTATATCTTAAAAGTGTCTTACAATGTACCTACAATATACTTTTGTGATATATTAAAATTTTATATTTAAATATATTTCTGGTGTCTCCTTAAAAAGCAAATGGCAAAAGAGATTTCTGCCATTCACTTCTTAATCTAAGACCTATATGCTTTTTTTCTGACTGTTTAATGTACAAACACTTTCTGATTTTGTAATCTCGCCCAAATGTCTATACCAAATGCTGACCTTTCACCTTTCCTATCATCTACTGAGGATAAACTATGTGCTAATAATTTCGTCTTTCTCTGACCCTCAAAACCAATAGGTATTGGCACCAATTGGAAGTAACTTAGAGTTAGTAATCTTCCTTATAATGATATAGGATTTAATCTCTGGCAGTATGAACAAACACTAGGACCTCTATAGCATATGAGTGATGGTATTATCAGTGAGTTAGGGACCAAGAGCAATTCCATGTAGCACATGCTATGTTAAGTAGCATTCTCTGTGGTAGATTTATGTTCTTGGTCCTAGTGATTTTCTCCCTAAATTTTATGATAGTTATTCTATAACCTCAATAATAAATCATTTTTCTAATCCTAATTCATAAAAGCAATTTTTCTTGGAGAAAACACCTTATTGTGTACCACTGGCATTGTAGTTTTGTCTTGCCATCAAATTACCACTTCCTTTTATTTTTCTTTGCCACTAAGAGCCTCAGAAATATTAATCACTTCCACCAAAAGAAGGTAGAACACAACTAATCTCCTCAATGACACCCCACTCCAGTACTCTTGCCTGGAAAATGCCATGGACGGAAGAGCCTGGTGGGCTGCAGTCCATGGGCTCGCTAAAGAGTCGGACAGGACTGAGCGACTTCACTTTCACTCTTCACTTTCCTGCATTGGAGAAGGAAATGGCAACCCACTCCAGTGTTCTTGCCTGGAGAATCCCAGGGACGGCGGAGCCTGGTGGGCTGCTGTCTATGGGGTCGCACAGAGTCGGACACGACTGAAGCGACTTAGCAGCAGCAGTAGTCTTACTTATCTCAATTAATCCTCAGAAGAACCTTATGAGGTAGACACAATTATTGTCCCCATTTTACAAATGGGGAAACTGACATCCATAGATATTAGATAATTTGCCCAAATCGGGCACAGACAGTAATTAGCAGAGGCAGGATTCAACCTGAGTTCAACATCCATGTGCTTAGCCTACAGGCTGGCCTCCTCACTACCTTGAAAGCAACAATACATGCAAAACACTGAGCCCAGGCCCTGGTATTCACCCAGATAGAATACATGCTAAAGGAACATAAAGAAGGAGAAGGGAAGAATCTTCTCACAGTTTTCAGAGTATCTTTATTACCTTAAATTATGCAATCTAGGGTATCAGCTCTATTTCATTCCCACATCCTGTAAATTTGATATATGATTTCTAGCAATATAATTACTGTGATAAAATTTAATTGCTATAAAACCACTTGGAGATCCTATAATCCATTATAATGTCCATTATAGTGGACTTTGACCAATTGGAAGGAAGGCTATCTGAATAACCTGTCCCACTACTGAAATTGACAAAGACATCCCACATTTAGATCATTTTGTAATACCTAAAGAAAACTAAATTTTATAATTGTTTTACATATTTTCCATTTCATGACAGGAGAGCTTTTATTAACATTAAATATAAACAGTTATTAAGCACCCTCCCTGTTGTGTATTTTACAGCCCATTTCCTCACTAAAATGTAATGAATCAAGGAGGAAAAATGTAGAGAGCTAGAGTACATTGCGTGATTGTTCCATTTGAATCTCGAATCATATGTGATCTCTTCTAAGTGCATCAGGATTAATAAAGAATCCATGAAAACTTCTTTTAGCACCTAGGATGGGTGTGGTAAATATTTTAGGTTATGACTATCATTAAAAATAACAAAAATAAAACTCTTCCATACCATTATTTCAACAATTAATATTTAAGTACATATGAGTGCAACCTTCATATCTGAATTGTATTAAGGTCTGAAAATTCCTTTTTTAAAAGACTTGATTTTTCAGAGCAGTTTTAGAATTATAACAGAACTGAGAAGGAGGTAAGAGATTTCTCAGACACCTCCTGTCCCCACACATTCATAGCTCTCCCAATATCAGCATCACTCACCAGAGTGGTACATTTTTTACCAAGGATGAACCTTATTGACATATAATAACCACCCAAAATCTGTAGTATAAGATTCATTCTTTTTGTTGTACATTCCATGGGTTTGGACAAATATATCATAATATATCCATCTTCATCATCATCATAATATCATACAGAGTATTTTCACTGCTGTAAATTCCTCTGTGATCAGCCTATTCATCTCTTCCCCAACACAAACCCCTGTCAACCTCTGATTGTTTTACTGTCTGTAGGTTTGCCTTTTCCAGAATGTAGTATAGGTGGAATCATACAGTTTGCAGCCTTTTCATATTGGCTCCTCTTACTTCTCAATATGCACTTAAGTTTTCTCTGTATATTTTTGTGACTTAATAACTCATTTCCTTTTTAACACTGAATACTATTTCATTGTCTGGAAGTACCACAGTTTATTTATCCATTCACCTACTGATAGGCATCTTGTTTGCTTCTAAGTTATGGAAATTATGAATACAGCTGTTACAAAAATCCATATACAGCTCCTTTAGGTAAATACCTAGGTGCACAATTGCTGGACCATGTGGTAAGAGTATGTTTAGTTTTGTATGAAATCACCAAACTGTCTTCCAAAGTGGCTGCCCATGAAACTTTGCATTTTCAAAAATCTTTATACTGATTTCTAGATTTCAGAGTTGTCCTTTGCTGAGTGAGTGGATATATTGAAGTGAACAAATATCCAATATACTAAGTGAACAAATATCCAAATATACTACGTCCCCTACATACCAAGGCATTTCATTCTGAGAGAGCATTCATAAGTCCAATTTGTTCGTAAATCCAACAGTAAGTTTGTAAGTCTAACCTGCAGTTCTACTTATACCTGACATTGATGGAATGCCTGTTCACATCTTTGAAAGTTCACAACTTGAAGTTTTGTACATAGGAAAGTTACTATATATCATGAATTATCTTCCTTCTTGCAGCATCCTTTAAGCTTGCATGCTCACATACAAAGTCATTTGTATACAAAGTCATGTCTGACTCTTTGGGACTCTATAGCCTGCCAGGCTCTTCTGTCCATGGAATTCTCCAGGAAGAATACTGTATTGGGTTTCCACCCCCTCCTCCAGGGGATCTTCCTGATCAAACCTGTGTCTCTATTTCTCCTGCACTGGCAAGCAGGTTCTCTACCATCAGCACCACCTGGGAAGCCCTCCTTTAAGCATTAAGTGAAGTGAAGTGAAGTCACTCAGTCGTGTCCAACTCTTTGCGACCCCATGGGCTGTAGACTACCAGGCTCCTCTGTCCATGGGATTTTCCAGGCANGCTTCCCTAATGGCTCAGCGGTTAAAAGAACTGCCTGCAGTGCATGAGATGCAGGAGATGCAGGTTCAGTCCCTGGGTCGGGGAGATCCCCTGGAGGAGGGCATGGCAACCCACTCCAGTATTCTTACCTGGAGAATCCCATGGACAGAGGAGTCTGGCAGTCCCCTGGGTTGCACAGGGTTGGACACAACTGGAGCGACTTAGCACACGTGTGGAGTGAAGGAAAGAGCAAAGTATATGTAGATTTACTACCCAGTTCCTACCCTGGGTGCTTGAAGGAATGGTGGTTCCAGCAGGATGAGGAATTTTGGAGGAGAATCAGGTTAAGGAGGAAGAGGTGAGTATGAGGTGCCTGTGGCCATCCCACTGCACGTGGCCAGTGGTCAGGTGCATGTCTGAGTCTAAACTGGAACGAGAAGATAGATAGGGCTGGAGATACCAACTTGGGAGTGATCAGCAGATAGGAAAAGAATGGGGGAGGGAATATAAGAATCCATGGAAAGATAAGAGCAGCTCTTTTTGGTTCCAAGAAGGCAGATGTTGCTAATTACTTGAAGTCGTTCAAACCTTATCACCTCTATTTTCTTGATGATGAAGACTGATTATCTGTTGAGAGAAGATGGAGTCCAGATACTGAGAACAATTTGTTCAAACAGTGAACAAAGAGAAACAACAAATGTGGACCATGCACAGGAAAAATAAAAGGTTACTCTTTTTGACCATGCACATCTTAGCAACTCTTTCTGATGCTGGTATGCCTTTCACGTGTACTCTGAAATCTTCACCCTGAGGCCCATCACTAACTAGGCAGCAACACTGCTAAAAACACATTAGGATCATACTCTCCATAACTTCCAGCATTCCTAAGTTGATTTCAGTTTCTTTGGATTCACACATATATTGAATCATCACTAAACAAGAAAACCACCATCTTCAAATTTAAGCCTTCACAAATGGAAACACCTATCATGAAATGGAAAGAGATTTTTCTTTCGTTTTCCCTTGTTATTTCCTAGTCATTATTCCAAAACATCTCAACAATCTGTATTTGTGTCAGTAAGACTTTCCAACAGATGATAGATACCAGGCTTCTCCTGTAAACCTTCATTGCTTTACTTGAGTCTGAACCACAAGGAATTCATAGTATTATTGATGCCCTAGGAAAGATGCCTTTCCAAGAGGAGTTGGCAGAAGAGAATGTGTTTGAAGAGCAAGAAGACGAGATGAACAAGACTTTCTTTTTTATGAGCACATGCTCACCTTCCTCAGCAGACACTAACAGTATAATTACTGTCCCATCAGGGTGCTCAAGTTTTTGTTTGTTTTTTTTTTAACCTGTAAAAGGACTCCTAGTTTAAAAGGTTGAAAACCACCAGTTTAGATAATCCTAATCCATCGTAAGCCCCTCATAGCCCTTTCAATTGCCTTTCCCAAGAAAGCTGCCATCCGTGCTCCTAAGGGTGAGACAAATGGGCAGATCTAAACTTTACCCCATTACTGAAGCATGGTAAATGACCAAAAGGGAAGCTGCCAAAGGAGGAATGAAAGGGACGCATGGTCTGGATAGTCCATACCAGCTAATTAGCTCCTGAAAGCTAGTGAGTGGTGTGCGAATAATGCCTCTTATTTCCTTGCAGCCCAGCAGGGTCCCCTAGGAAGGAGACCTTACCAACTGAGG
>SJYV01015843.1:0-16785 GCA_006410875.1 Neotragus pygmaeus | reverse complement strand
ACCCTTCTCCAACACCACAGTTCAAAAGCATCAATTCTTCGGCACTCAGCTTTCTTTATAGTCAAACTCTCACATCCATACATGACTACTGGAAAAAAACCATAGCTTTGACTAGACCTTTGTTGGTAAAGTAAACTTTGTTGGTAAAGTTTGTTGGACCTTTTTTAGCAAAGTAATGTCTCTGCTTTTTAATGTGCTATCTAGGTTGGTCATAACTTTTCTTCCAAGGAGCAAGTGTCTTTTAATTTCATGGCTGCAGTCATCATCTGCAGCGATTTTGGAGGCCCCTCTCCCCCGCCCCAAATACAGTCTGTCACTGTTTCCACTGTTTCTCTATCTATTTTCCACGAAGTGATGGGACCAGGTACCATCTTATGTTCTGATCTACTTGTGTTCAACTAAATTAAGCACATTTGAATGACATCTATTTAAAGGGTAGAAACCACTAACAGGGCTAATAAACAAAAAAGAAAGAATATATATGACATGAATTGTACACACCTCCCCTCTTTTAGAACCATCTGGAACCATTAGAACCAGAACCATTTGTGTTTCTGGCTTCCTTGGTATGCCTTGGTCTGTTTTGCTTCCTTGTTCTCAGGGAACTACACCCTCTTGTGGAAGAAGTGTAATGGCTTCTTTTCGATGATGCATTTTCTTTTTTTTTTTGGATGATGCATTTTCTATGCAGGTACATTACTGGCTAAATGCTGAGTTTTAAGTTAACCTATTACAGGGCTGATCATCTGTGAACAGGGCTCAAGTATTTAAAAAGAGTTCTCCAGTCCCTGCCTCTACAGTCAGAGCAGAACCAACTTTCATCATTTGTTTTCCGTGAAGGCTGTTGTATCAAAGAACACCCTCCACCTCACTAGCCTCTTTTCTCAGAAGCTTCTGCCAAAGAAATGTGTGTGGTGGGGCAGTGTTAATTAATATTGATTCACTACTTTGACTTTGTCTACTTTAACTCAGAGAACTGTATGCAATAGATGAAAACATTTCTTTGGCTTCTTGGTTTTCCTGGCCAGTATAAAAAGAGCTTTGATTCATAATGCATTTTGGGCTAAACATGTGCACAATCTGATCTTAAATTTCAGTTTTCAAGGAGAAAAAAAGAACAATACCAATATTCTGACCATATAAATGTTTCACTGCTTTACTTTCTTATTCAAATGCATAAGAGTTGCATATAAAACAAAGGACTTCAAGAAATTCTGTTGATATCTTTAAACTGGTAAAACTACCCCTGGATTGGCAGCCATTGCAATTATAGGCATCATGAGTAGAAGAAGAAAATGAGCTTCTGGGGTGACTACCTTGCCTTCCCTCCCTTGTTGTAACTGTGATCAACATCCCAGAAGGAGTCAAAGTTAGTTGGCCTTCTCTTCCATCTCATTGCAGAGCCAGGGGTCAGAAATTGCCTTTGTGTAACCAAAATCAGTTTAGCCACCTTAATTTACTTTCATGGTAACCAGTACATGCTTATAATTCCTTTTTAAGTATTTCTTAAGCATTAGCACAACAGTTGTACCCAAATATTACTAATGCCAATCACTGAAAGCAGGTTTAGTATAGTATCATTGCAACCGAAAGTGGGTTCTGGCTGCTCACTACTCAAAAAACCAAAGAAGAAACAAAGTTGGTGGAAAGAAAAGTTTGCTTTTTTTGGATGCCAGCAACTGGGGAGTGAGAAGGGGATGGCAGATGTCTATCCAAGGGCTGGTACTGTCCCCCAATTACCTACTGACCAAATTTTCATTATTTTAGCTTATTTGACAGTTTTACTTTGCTTCTGCAATTTCTCACTTTTCTGATTAAGCTTATTTTTTGATTGAAGTTTTTCTGCAGACAAAAGGCAGGCAGGTAGAGGACATGGCAGGCAAGGGTCATAGCATTCCTCTCCATTTCATCATTATATTTTGAGAAGTTTTATGATTTTAAAAGATCCAGAGAGACGTTGTGGGGTGGGAGGTGGGAAGGGGATTCGGGATTGGGAGCTTGTGTACACCTGTGGTGGATTCATGTCGATGTATGGCAAACCCAATAGAGTATTGTAAAGTCAAATTAAAAAATAAATTAATTAAAAAAATAATAAAAAATAAAAGAATTTAAAAAAAAAGTGACATATTGGGAGCTAAGTTCCAATTGCATGCATGTATTTGCAACCATGATAATGTGAAATCATAAAAATCTTTGAAAATATGAAGGGTGCTAGTTAAAGGAGTGCTATATTGAATAATATGGAAATACATATTTTTGAATGCTGGTCTTAACTTTATTTAGAGTATACTGGTGATTTTTTGGAAAAGGAATTTTTTTCTAGAATAAAAGAGAAAATTTCAAATGCAAACTCAGGTTTCTATGAATATTTTTATCATTAATAAATTAATTCAATTCAGTTCAGTTAACTGAAGCTAAATAATAAGTGACTGCACAGCTGCTGAATGCCTGCTAAGTGCCATGGACTGATCTTAATATCTTACATATATTAACTCATTTCACCCTCAGACAGTGGTATGAGTTAAGTACTATTATTATCTTAATTTTGCAGACAGGAAATTGAGGCATGGGGATTTAAGTGTCTTGTCCAATTGTACACTTCGTAAGTATCAGGGGAATTCTTTGAAGACCAGCATTCTGGACTAGAACCTGTTTGCCAACTGCTGTGATGCATGCATTTGCTTCTCTGAGCCTTGAATCCATCAGAGCTACTCTTGCCAGTGTGAGCTGCCAGAAGCCAGGAGCCAAGTGGCAGTAAGCATACAGGAGCATCAGCTGTCAAGGGGGCTCACAAGCACTCAAGCTCCTGCTCATTTACAGTGCAAGGGAGTAGAAAAGAGAGACAGGACCAGAAACACCACTGTGCAGAATGTAGAGCTGCCAGAGTAAGTTCATATCTACTGAGATCAAAATAGCTCTTCTAATACTGAGTGATGAAAACAAAACTTCTGTTGACCTATCTGCACTGTTTCCTGTCAGAGGATATTCTTAAGTCACTGACGTCTTTGAAGAAGTTTGGGCCCCATCTTGATGGCTCAGAGTGCTGGGTTGTGTTATGGTTTTCATATTTGTATCTTCCCCAAATCCTTGAGTTGAAATTCTAGTGCTGATGTAATAGGTGGGGCTCTGGGAGATGTAATGGCCTTGGTAGTTGAGAGGGGGTGCTCTTTGGAGGTGCTTTAGTCCCAAGAGTTGAATATCATCAAGGGAATTAGTGCTTTATGAAATTAAAAAGGTGCCAGAAAGATTCCTTGCCTACCATCTTGTGAGGCCACACTGATAAATCCATGTCCTGGAAGAAGGCCCTCACCCAACCATTCTGGTATCCTGATCTTGGGCTTCCAGTCTCCAGAACTAAAAAAAATAAGTTTTTATTGTTTAAACCCAGCCCGGTATTTTGCTGTAGTAGCCTAAACAGACTAAGGCAGGGTCCATTGTGAGTAACAAAGTATTTTGAAAGGAATACTATGCCAGATAATTTTGTATTTCTCATTTCTAGATATTATTTAATTAAACTTCTGATTATTCTCAGGATGATCTGAGTTTCTCCTTATTTAATCCTTCTTCTAATCCTTTTTGACCTTTCTTGATCCTCCAATAATTTCCTATACTCAGGGATGGTATTTAGCAGAAATGCACCAGCGTATCTGACAGATAGCATCATCCTCAGGGCCCAGGCCAATCCTGTTGCTATTTATACTGTTTATCATCTCATTTATATCAGTACCATTGTCCTTGTCTTACTTAATGTTGTTGTCCATCCACAGAGGAATGGCTAAAGATGATGTGGTCCATATATACAGTGGGATATTACTCAACCACAAAAAAGAATAAATAGGGACTTCCCTGTTGCTCCTTGTGGTTGAGACTCTTGGCTCTCACTGCAGGAGGCATGGGTTTGATCCCTGGTTGGGGTACTAAGATCCTACAAGCCACATGGAGCAGCCAAAAAATAAAAACAAATAAATAAAAATATGCAGAAGTCATTAAACATTTTTTTTTAAAGAAAGAAAGAATGAAATAATGCCATTTGGTGCAACATAGAGGGACCTAGAGATTATCATACTAAGTGAAGGCAGTCAGACAAATGTCATTACTCCTAATTACGTAAAAATGATACAAATTAACTTATTTACAAAACAGAAACAGACTAACAGATGTTGAAAACAAACCTATGGTTATCAAAAGTGAAAGGGTGGCAAGTGAGGAATAAATCAGGACTTGGGTTGAATACATACATGCTACTATATATAACCCTGAAGAAAGAAATGGTAACCCACTCCAGTATTCTTGCCTGTAGAATTCCATGGACAGAAGAGCCTGGTGGGATGCAGTCCATGGGGTCACAGAGAGTCAGACATGGTTCAGTGACTAACCCACAAGCCCATTGATTGTCCCCTGAGTTCTCAATATCCAGAAGTGTGGACTATAAAGAGGATGAAGAGGAACATCAGCTAAGTTTCCTCGTCAATACAGAACAAAAAATCTCACCTTTTTCCCAAATATAAGCATTTGTATTGATGTGAAAAAGAAAGATCATCCCATGACTGTTATGTTCAATGACCAAGAACCGATTTTAGTGTGAAAATGTTTGCCTTTCTCTTTCTCCTGAACATTCACTGAAGCACGCATCCTTAGTGCTATTCAGGATCTGCACAATCATCAAACATGAATTTCTTCCTTTTAGTGGTAAATAAACAAAGGCCAGAACCCTTAAATGAGTCACTCAAGGTCACAGAGATTGCTCATGGAAGAAGCAGGAGTAAAACTCTCAGATAAATGGATGTAAAAACTTTGAGTCACACACATCTGAAGAGCTGACATATGTCAGGTTCAGAGTGCTTGATTGGATAATAAGCTAAATTTAATATATTGATATTAAATTAACATGCAGTTTAGCAAATTAACCTTTAATTTTTCATGGCCACCTTGTGTGGCAATTACTATTATTTCTGTTTTACAGATAAGCAGTGATGCACAGAAAGGTTTAACCTATGCATGTTTTCACAAGTACTGAGCAGCAGGAGTGAGATGAGAGGTTGTTTAACCTATGCATGTTTTCACAGGTACTGGGCAGCAGGAGTGAGATGATACTTTAAGAATTGTAGTTTTATGGGTCTATAGTATTAGCCACTGAATTCAGTCTCTTTCCCTTAAATGTGTACCAGACATTTTAAATCACAGGTCATCACTGCTTGCATTCTTTTCGAGAAATGCTCTTGCTCTAATAGATTAAGGTTGATAGGATGTACTTGTGCCTTGGCTAGGAAAAAGAAAAGTATCTTCAGAAAATATAAGATGTGTGTAGAAAGGAAAAATATTGAATGCCTTTTTTTGTCCTGCCACTATATGCTTGCCTCAATGATTATGAGATTTGGATACTACTTGTTAAGGGATTATAATTCTCTTGGATAGACTAGACTTATATAGAAGGCATGAGAGAAAATATTTAGAAGACATAATCATGGAATGGTAACTAAAACAGAACACTTGGCAATGTATTTGATTCAAATATTCAGGAAATATTTACTAAGCAACTATTCTACATTATAGTCTGTTCTTGACACACTTTTGTAGTGAACAAAATACAGATACTTTCTATTGAGGAAGTTTACATGCTAGTGAGAGAAAACATTCAAACAACAAAAATAAAAATGGTAATAAATAGGTAGAGTTATTGGATAATGTGCTGTGTTGAAAATAAAAAGTGGGTATTAGAATTTGGTAGGACTTAAAAAGGAGTTGGTAGTTGGCATATATAAGGAATAAGCTTCCCTGGTGGCTCAGATTGTAAATTTTCTTAAAAAACTGAACAAATATATTAAGATAGGAATGGAGGTGTTTGCAGGTGTTTGCAAAGGGAGGTGTCCCTCTTTTAAGAGGGACAACTAAGTGTAAATCTCCCTATGACAGCAGAGCTGCTTGGTTTGTTCGGGGTCCAGGAAGAAGCCCAGTGTGGTTGGAATAGTATGATAAGAGGACTTGGAAATCAGATTAGAGATGTGCCAAGGGGTTGAATCAGGCAAAGGTCTGTGGTACTTTTGTTCCAAGAGAAAAAGGGAGTTATGGGGAGGTTTAGAGACAAGCCAATCTGCATTTTCCTCCACTGAATGGTTCACTAGGTCATTCAGATGTTATCTGAATGAAATCCCTTATGATTATACAGTATAAATGACAAATAGATTCAAGGGATTGGATCTGATAGACAGAGTGCCTGAGGAACTATGGACATAAGTTCCTGACATTGTACAGGAGGCAGTGATCAAGACCATCCATAAGAAAAGGAAATGCAAAAAGGCAAAATGGTTGTCTGAGGAAACCTTACAAATAGCTGAGAAAAGAAAGGAAGTGAAAGGCAAAAGAGAAAAGGAAAGATATACCCATTTGAATGCAGAGTTCCAAAGAACAGCAAGGAGAGATAAGAAAGCCTTCTTCAGTGATCAATTCAAAGAAATAGAGGAAAACAATGAAATGGGAAAGACTAGAGACCTCTTCAAGAAAATTAGAGATACCAAGGGAATATTTCATGCAAAGATGGACTCAATAAAGGACAGAAATGGTGTGGACCTTACAGAAGCAGAAGATATTAAGAAGAGGTGGCAAGAATACACAGAAGAATTAAAGAAAAAAAGGTCTTCATGACAAAGATAACCACGATGATGTGATCACTCACCTAGAGCCAGACATCCTGGAAAGCAAAGTCAAGGGGGCCTTAGAAAGCATCGCTACAAACAAAGCTGGTGGAAGTAATAGAATACCGGTTGAACTATTTCAAATCCTAAAAGATGATTTGTTAAAGTACTGCACTCAATATACCAGACAATTAGGAAAGCTCAGCAGTGGACAAAGGACTGGAAAAGTTCAACTTTAGTTCCAATCAAGAATTTTCAAACTACCACACAACTGCACTCACCTAACATACTAGCAAAGTAATCCTCAAAACTTTCCACAGGCTTCAACAGTTTGTGAACCATAAACTTCCAGATGTTTAGGCTAGATTTAGAAAAGGCAGAGGAACTAGAGATCAAATGGCCAACATTCATTGGATCATCAAAAAAGCAAGAGAATATAGAAAAACATCTACTTCTGCTTTATTGATTGTGCCAAAGCCTTGACTATGTAGATCACAACAAACTGTGGAAAATTCTTCAAGAAATGGGAATGTCAAATCAACTTACCTGCCTCCTAGAAATCTGTATGCAAGTCAAGAAGCAACAGTTAGAATGGGACATGCAGCAACAGACTATTTCCAAATTGGGAAAAGAGTATGTCAAGGCTGTATATTGTCACCCTGCTTATTTAACTTCTATGCAGAGTACATCATGCAGAGTGCCGGTCTGGATGAAGCAAAAGCTGGATTCAAGATTCCCAAGAGAAATATCAATAACCTCAGATATTCAGGTGACACCACCCTTATGGCAGAAAGTGAAAAAGAACAAAAGATTCTCTTGATGAAAGTGAAAGAGGACAGTGAAAAAGCTGGCTTAAACCTCGACATTCAAAAACAAAGGTCATGGCATCTGGTCCCATTGCTTCATGGCAATTAGATGGGGAAACAAGGGAAATGCTGCAGACTATTTTTGAAGGTGCCAAAATCACTGCATATGGTGACTACAGCCATGAAGTAAAAGACACTTGCTCTTTGGAAGAAAAGCTATGACCAATGTAGACAGCATATTAAAAAACAGAAACATTACTTTGCCTAGAAAGGCCCATCTAGTCAAAACCATGGTTTTCCAGTAGTCATGTATGGATGTAAGAGCTGGACTATAAAGAAAGCTGAGCACCGAAGAACTGATATTTTGAACTATGGTGTTGAAGACAACTCTTGAGAGTCCCATAGACTGCTAGGAGATCCAATCAGTCAATTCTAAAGGAAATCAGTCCTGAATATTCATTGGAAGGATTGATACTGAAGCTGAAACTTTAATACTTTGGCTACGAAACTTTAATACTTTGTGATACGAAGAATGGATTCATTAGAAAATACCCTGATACTGGGCAAGATTGAAGGCAGGAGGAGAAGGGGACTACAGAGGATGAGATGGTTGAATGTCGTCACCAACTCAATGGACATGAATTTGAGCAAGCTCCAGGAGTCAGTGATGGACAGGGAAGCCTGGCGTGTTGCAGTCCATGGGGTCGCAAAGAGTCGGATATGACTGAACTGAAGTGAATATGCATTTTGGAAATGTCATTCTGTTTTGTGTAGTGAGAACATTGCAGCAAAGTAGGGTGGAATCTGAGATAGCAGCAAAGAAGTCTCCTGACATAGCAACAATGTTAGTGAGAGATCATATTAACTTATACAAGGGAAAAGGCAGTAGCAGTAATCAGCACTGGTCAACTTCCTAATATAATTTGACACTGTTGACAGATAAAAATATTCCTGACAAATTAATGTAGGGACTTGAGTGTAAAGGTAGAATCAATGATGGATCCAATTTTGGGGGGCTTGAACAAGTGGGACAATTGATTTTTTAAATAGATTCAAAGGAAAGAAATTTCTAGTGGCACATGACTTGGGGAAAATATTATTAATTCAGCTTTTATAGATGATTTTGAGATGGACATTAGACTTCCAAGTTAAGATGTCAGGTAAGCTGATGAGATGGGACAGAGAGAGGAGATACAAAATTTTGAAGCTCTTTAGTCAAGTAAAATTCAGGAGTCCCCCACCGTTTTGGCACCAGGGACCAGTTTCGTGGAAGACAGTTTTTCCACAGACCTGTATGGGGGGGTGATCTCAGAATAATTCAAACACATTACATTTATTGTGCACTTTACTTCTAATCTGATGTCACCACTGGTATGATGGGAGGTACAGGTTGATGGCCCAGAGGTTGGGGACCCCTGATGTAGATGGCATGTGGAAGCCATGAGATACTGAGGGAATGTGCATTTTTACAAAACAAGAAAGCATCAAAACTCAGTCATGTACACTGATGTGAAGGATTGGAAAGAAGAGAAATCATCAGAAGAACCTAAGAAAAAACAATTGGTGAATTGTAAATGATTTCCAAATTATATGAAGTTCTGAGAAACAAAGACTAATGAGTATTGATGAGAAAGAAATGATCAATAAAATGCAACTCTGCTGATAGATCACATGAAATGAAGACAGAATATTGACCTTTGGATTTGGTAACATTAAGGGGATTGGTGACATTTTCTTAATTTCATGGAGAGATGAATGTGGACTAAGCAGAGAATGGGAGAATAATTGAAGACAACATAGATAGCAATTCTTGAGGGATTTTACTGTAAAGGAGAATAGTGAAATGAGTCTGTATCTCTTAGGGGCACATTTATCTTTATATCTATTAAAGTATTTAGCTTGTGTGTGTGTATGAAAATACAGCTATCAATATAATAAATAAAGGACAAACAGCCAGAGAAGAGACTTTATAAGAGTTAAAAATGAGAATGTCAAAGACTCCTCTTCTAACGTGAGACATTTTTATATGGTTTTGGAATAACTAAGTTACAGTCTAAACATACCTGTGTAATGGAGAGTATTAGATAAAGTTGCAGTCTGTAAAGTTGTGTGTTTGGGGAACCTGCATGCTAATGACTCTGAGAAAATTCACTTGAAAAACACCAGCTGGCCAATCAAACACATCCCTCCAGGGTGGCACTATTTTGGTGAATTCATTACAGCCTAAGTGTCAAAACTGGATTCATGCTAGTGAAGCTTACCAGGAATCCAAGTTAAATTAGGCACATTCTCTTCTGACTAATTCTAGAGAAAGGAATATCTTTTGTCTTTCAGTTTCTTCCTTTTTAGTAGTTTATCTCCTGCTCTTTGTATATTTGTCAAGCTCCTTGAAAAGATTTCAATGTAATTATTTTAATGTGTGTTTCCTTAGTTACAGTCAAACCCAATCATACCTCCCTGAGAGCATTCTTAGGTCACTTTGATCAGATTGCAGGTGCATAAAGAGTATCTCAAACCAAGTGATTTAGACAAATGCGGTGATGATTAGGCCTATTCTATACTTCAGAACTCCAAAATTAACCTACTACAGGTTAACTTTTACTACAGCACTGGAGAAACTTTGTGTATGTCATAGGTGCTCATGGATAGTGGTTGGGTTCTTCTTTAAAAGTACGGCCACCTTGAATATTCTTTAGTCAGCGGACAGATAGAAATTCAGAAAAGCCAGAGGCCAATAATTCTCATATTGCTGGGCTTCCCTTTCTTATGTCTTTAGCACATATTTAGTCCTGTGACCTCGAGGAAGAAGTCTTAAATGACACCTGTTATTTAAGATGTTATTTATTCCTGACATTCCTCCAAAAAGTAGAATGGTTTATTAATATGATACTGTATCTGATTATCAGCTAGAGTTCTGAGAAAAATGAGCCTAGCAAAATAAAATTTAAAAGTTCCAAAGAGAATAATTTAAGGTAAATGTGGTACCTTGGACTCCATCATAAGCTCCACAATGCAGTAAAACCAAAGGCTCTCTAGCTTACCCATTATTCATTCTTTGCAAATGCCTTCATCCTCAAGGCCACCTCATTGTCATTGGTAGTCACTGCAGTCCAGCATCATGTCTCTGTGAGAGACACAAGGGCCTAAGAATCCTGCCAACTGAATTCACTCTCCCTGAAGCCCCTCTCAAAACTTTCATTCACACATCATTAGCCACAAATTGTTTATGCTAAAAAAAAATGTGGAAACATAGGATTTTGTAGCTGGGCACAATGCCATCCCAACAAAACCGAGGTTTGGTTACTAAGGAAGAAGAAAAGAATGGATTTGGTATAGATGATGAACCTTTATCACAGTTGGACTCAGTTGCGAATGCTCCAGAATGTTATTTTTTGAAGAAGCCCGATAGTCTGTATATTTCAATGACTTAATTTTATTTAAAATTTTATGCCTGAGATTTTGCTTTTGCTTAAATGTCCTTGATCGGTTTCTGCCACTTCTATATTTAGCTATATTTTAAGAGAACTGCTGCAAGTATTGATGGCTAATCTTTAGAAACATTGTTTATAAATAAAGTTGATTTTCTTCTTTATTGCTTTGCCAATTATTTTTCCAGGCCTATTCTGTTAGTAGTTGTTCCAGTAAACTTATACTGAGCTGTTGGCAAAATAAATCACTTATTTCATATGGAGTTTTCCATATAGTGATTTTCATATAATTATGTTAAAGACCACAAGTTGGTTGAGTTTCTGTGTAATCAATTTTTACAAAGCTCAAATGATTTATATTCAATGATTTTGATTATTAATTTGACCTCCTAGGTTTGTTTTTATAATTATTTTCCAAACATAAGAAGATAAAATTTCTGCTTATATAGTTCTGAAAATGACATTTTCTTTCTAATTTTCCTATCTTAGATAATCTTGTTTTCATGGTATAACAGTAATTCTATGAGGGTGTGATTCTTTTTCCTATTATGTTAAGACCAAATAATAAACATTTATAAAAATATCCATTTCTATGGGAATTTAAAATCGAATTTTAGACCAACTTAGATAAGTAAGTAGTAGTATATACTTCCCTGGATTGAGACAATGCCCCAGAGGAGGGCCTGTCAACCCACTCCAGCATTCTTGACTGGAGAATCCCAAGGACAGAGGAGCCACGCGGGTTATAGTCCATAGATTTGCAGTGCTGAACACAGCACAGCACAGTATTATGTACTTACTGAATACCTACTGTCTCAGAGTACTAATACTGTTGCTGTTTAGTTGCTAAGTCACATATGACTCTTTTGTGACCCCATGGACTATAGTTGTCAGGCTCCCTTGTCCAGGGGATTTCCCAGGGAAGAATACTGGAGTGGGTCGCCATTTCCTTCTCTAAGGGATTTTCCTGACCCAGAGATTTAATCCACATCTCCTGGTGTCAAGCAGATTCTTCACCACTGAGCCAGGGAAACCCAGTAATACTGTGCAGATACATAGATATCAATATACTAATAGCCCTGATTCAGTGAAAAAACATTTAAGCTGATAAACACAATGCAGTGTGATGAGTACTGTAATTGCTGTAATAGGAGCATCAGCCAAAATATTGGTCCAATGCCAGAAAGACCTCAGTATCGTAAAGTAGAATAAAGTAAAAAAAAAAAAAAGAGTTAAAGCAATGACTCTCTATACTTAGACTCTCTCAAAATCAACCTCAGAGATGAAAAAAAAAAAAAGGCAGCATCTCACTACTAGAGATCTAGAGCTTTCTTGAATGATTCTAAAGAACAGATAGATGTGGGATAATATTAGATTAAAGAAAGAAAGCTTATTTTTGAGAGTAGGGCAGTTTTCCCAGAAGAGATCCTGTGAGGCAAATAGCAGGTACAGTCACCCAAGGGCTTCTGTGCAACAGGAATCCAGGAAAGAGAAGAGATGATACCAGCAGATTTCGGAAGTGAGCAAGATAAAAAGCAGTCTTATATGGTCACAAGAAAAAGTTTTAAATTCTTCCAAAAAGGAGTACTTCTTAAATGGTGTTCATAAGCATTTGCACTCCTCTCCCTTCCCAAATTTCTTGAACAAATAGGTTAAGGAAATGTTGAATTAAAAGCATTGAATGTCTACTCTTCTTGAATATTAAAGATGTATACAACATCAAAATAGCCTGAGAAATCTGCAGTAATGAGACCAGTTACAGCCACAATTTCTAAAGCTTTCTTGCACAGGAAATGTTGTCCTTTCCCTCTAAACCCAGTTTTGGATTTCAACTGATATTCCATGAAACACAATAAGAAAGGCACTATTTTACGCAACGATGAGGGCACTAAATATGGCATCAAACGCAGGTTCAGTTCAGTTCAGTCACTCAGTTGTGTCTGACTCTGCGACCCCATGGACCACAGCACGTCAGGCCTCCCTGTCCATCACCAACTCCTGGAGTTCACTCAAACTCATGTCCATTGAGTCAGTGATGCCATCCAACCATCTTATTCTCTGTTGTCCTCTTTTCCTCCTGCCTTCAATCTTTCTCAGCTTCAGGGCCTTTTCAAATGAGTCAGCTCTTCACATCAGATGGCCAAAGTATTGGAGTTTCAGCTTCAATATCAGTCCTTTCAATGAAGGTCCTTCAAATCCAGGTACATTGTGTATTTTGAAAATCAATTTTTAAATTAATTTGTTTATTTTAATTGGAGTATAATTGCTTTGCAATATTGTGGTGATTTTTGCCATACATTGACATGAAACATCTATGTGTCCCTAATGGTTGTATTAAGTTGGGAATTTGGCAAGGCTAGAGGCTGGAAACCAGACGACTTCCCAGTCCCAAAAAGGGACACTAATCATTGAGCAAGGCAATGCTAATGGGAAAAAATCAGAAAGACTAGATTTGAGAGATATTAAAAAAATAATGTATGAAAATTTATGTGTAATAGAGAGGAATTATTTGTGTACAGGTAATAAAGTCCAGATTAATATAGGAAAAAACAGGAAATGTTTATATGGGGTACTTGCAAATCCACATGAGATAATCAAAGCCATGTGAAAGATACTTTATTTAGGCATGGAGAAAAACAAATGCCTGCTAGGAGTTTCCCAAGTCTCGTGACATGAAACAGTGAAAATGCAAAGTAAATATTTTAGCTTGCACCAAAATTATTACCCTTATAAAGGCATTTGATTGTAATATAATTTAGCAAGAAAAGTGCAATTTTTGACACAGTGTGTTTTATAAACATCTCAGGAACATATGTCTCTTGTCAGTGGGTGGTACACCAGGATGAGATCTAGAAAAATCCTCTAGACTGTCAGCCTGAAGGAGGAAGATGTGGCAGAAATATGATCTGAGAACTAGCATGATGATGATACGCTGGAAATCAGGAGACAGTGCTTCTGCAGCAGGTGTGGTGGAGAGAAGAGAAGCTAGTCCTTATTGGTTCTATTTTTAACACCTTCACAGAGGGTGTTTACACTAAACCTGAAGTAATTGAAGGACAATCGACTCATAAATCTTAAAAAAGTAATTTTTTCCCTTTTACTTATTTATGTTCTTTGAACATTGAAATCTCTCAGTCATGGTGCCATTCAAATGTTTCTCATCCATTTCTATGACAATTACATGTTTCTGCCACACTGATGAACTTAGTGGGGATTAGTGATTATCATTAAAAATAGTGTTTTAGGATTTTGATAAGGAACATAATGAAGTAAAATGAACTATATAGTGCCGTGAGTATGCCTTTGAGCTATTCCATATGTATTACATACAGATTCCAAGAGTATATATATGACACAGCTGACATAAGAAGATCAAATCAAGATTTAAAATCTCCAGATACTGCAGAATATTTTAAAACCTAGACTAAAGCAAACTTCAGATTATATCTACCCTAAAAATTTAAGTACAGAATGTCCAACTTCAATTACATGTAAACAAAACTGAGTGAGCACTCAAACTAATGGCATAAACATATTGGATAGGGATGAATGTTCTCAAATTAGCTTATCTACAAGACAGAAACAGACTCACAGACACAGAGAACAGGCTGATGGTTGCCAAGAAGGAGGGGACGTGTGGAAAGGATGGATTGGGAGCTGGGATTAGCAGATGCAAACTATTGAGTATAAAGTGGATAAATAACAAGGTCTTACTCTAAATTACAGGGAATGATATTCAATATCTTGTGATAAAGTATAATGGAAAAGAAAATGAAAATGATTATATGTGTATGTATATCGAATCTCTGAATGGTAGAAATTAGCACAGTATAAACCAATTATACTTTAATAAAATAAATTATGTAAAAAAAATCCGTGCTATCATATGAAAATGTCTGGCTGTCTAATAAAGCTGTGGCCATGTGTAGCAATGAGTGCAAAATCCCAGTGCTCTCTTCCATTTCTCTTTCTTGAATTTCTGTTGATCTTGAAGAAGAGCAAACAGTTCTTCTCTAAAGAATGTAGTTCCATTGCTTCTCATTTTGACTCTCTTTATGCCTGAATGTTTTAAACTAATTTTCAAGCCTTTGTAAATCTGATCTAAGAGAAGTTTATAGAAGACAGCTAAAAATCCTGATCTCAACTTGTTTGTTTTGGTTAAAATATTTGATATTGCATGATCAATTTGTTTTTTTCCAACTAAAATTAATGTTGGCTTTAGTTTTTCACCATCATAAATACATAAAATAACAGCTGAGGATAAAATTTATCTAGTCTGAGGGCAATGTGTTTCTAAGTTGCATCTATCCTCATGGAGTCCTTATAAGTAATGGCATAAACTATGCTTTCCTAAAAAAAAAAAAAAAAAAAGATAAAACCACTATCATCTATAAATAGATTCCATGTACCAATTACAAAGTCAGCTATTATTTACACATATTATGTTATATTTTTCTGACCAATTGATTATCCAAGAATAAAGTAGTATCTATTGGTAAGAAAACATTTAGATTGATTTAGTTTATGAGGAGGAATTAGGCTCCCCCACACCCTAAAATTGCTATTATTAATTCAATAATTATGCTTAAGAGCTTTTGTTAAATCTGTTTGAATGAACAGTTATAATTGACGTTAACAAAATAGCATTGGATTTCTGCCATGCACTGTTCTTGTCAGTTTCCCAGTCTATAGCATTTAAGTGTATTACTTTTATTTGAGGTTGAGGAAAATCTATAAGATAGGTATTGGAGAGTTGGACTGTGAAGAAAGCTGAGCACCAAAGAATTGATGCTTTTGAACTGTGATGTTGGAGAATACCCTTGAGAGTCTCTTGGATTGCAAGGAGATCCAACCAGTCCACTCAAAAGGAAATAAGTCCTGGGTGTTCATTGAAAGGACTGATGTTGAAGCTGAAACTCCAATGCTTTGGCCACCTGATGAGGAGAGCTGGCTCATTTGAAAAGACCCTGATGCTGGGAAAGATTGAGGGCAGGAGGAAAAGGGGAGGACAGAGGATGAGATGGTTGGATGGAATCACCGACTCAATGGACATGAGTTTGTGAAACTCCAGCAGTTAATGATGGGCAGGGAGGTCTGGCGTGCTGCAGTCCATGGGTCACAAAGAGACAGACATGACTGAGTGATTGAACTGAACTGAACAGTGGAGGGAACTTGACCAGAGTTAGGTGAACACACTACCTAACAAGCAGCTAGAGAAATAATAATATGCTGTTCAAACAAGTTGCCCAGGTGTGAGCATGATTGAAAGGTCATGATAGAATTGTTATTAGGGTTTAGAAGGATCTGGTTATTATACCAATAGTCCTAGCTGCCTACAAGTTTCCCACAGAGCCTTCTGCCGAGTACAGTCTGTAGTGTGCATGAGGGAGTGTTAATATATTCTGTTGTACTTTGACAGAGATAATGACACTCAATGTGGTATACAAAAGCGTGGCCTCCTATACAGATGTCTACATCCTAATTCAAAGAGCACTTAAAAAAAAATTAGTTAGTAGTGTTAATTCCAATCCCAAAGAAAGGCAATGCTCAAAAATGAATGCTCAAACTACTGCACAATTGCACTCATCTCACACACTAGTAAAATAATGCTCAAAATTCTCCAAGCCAGGCTTCAGTAATACATGAACCATGAAATTCCAGATGTTCAAGCTGGTGTTAGCAAAAGCAAGGGAACCAGAGATCAAATGGCCAATATTCACTGGATCATGGAAAAAGCAAGAGAATTCCAGAAAAACATCTATTTCTGCTTTATTGACTGTGCCAAAGCCTTTGACTGTGTGGATCACAATATACTGTGGAAATTTCTGAAAGAGATGGGAATACCAGACCACCTGACCTGCCTCTTGAGAAACCTGTATGCAGGTCAGGAAGCAAAAGTTAGAACTGGACATGGAACAA
>SJYV01015839.1:0-12088 GCA_006410875.1 Neotragus pygmaeus | reverse complement strand
CCGACAAACACTTCTCTCTCTACTCGAGAGGAACACTATGGTTCCAGCCACACCTCAAGAGCAGACCCATTTCCCACTCCTCCACTCGAGATGAGGGTTCCTTTCACTGCTTCGTCGGTGAAGGCATACTGGCTTTCCCGTCGCACCTCAGGAGGAGGCGCTTTCACAGGAAAGTCGACAAGACTCCAGGGGTCGTGCCATCATTCTACAAAACCCACAAATGTCTCATTATACTCCAGAGGAACCTGATTTCCCTGCACTGGCTCGAATGTCACCCCGAGAATGGACTCACACCACAGTGGCACGTGCTTCCACCTTGTGGGAAAGAATCGAGGGAAAGCCACAGACCGCTTTGTCAGCACGATGGAAGACTGACCCTGCTGCCACAGCAAGGGAGGAAAGTGGACATGCAGGTCTCCACTCGAAACGAGGCCTCACTCCTCTGTGGAGCCTGAGAGGAACCCCATGATCCACGTCAGCACCGGAGAGGAAACATCAGGCTCCAGACGAGAACTTAGGAGTCGGCTTCGACTTCGAAGTAATCCCAAGAGGCCCCTAACAACTTGCTTGGACCCTGGCCTTTACGGAGGCCACAGGGGCGGGTCCCTGGGGCCCAGGTGGTAACTTGAGGAAAACTGCCACAACTCGAGAAAAACTAGAAGGTTCTCCCCTCCAGGTGAGGTGAAGCAAGTGTCCTCTGCGCCACCTCGAGGAAAGTCACCCGATCCCTCATGAACCTCAAAGGGTTCCTTCACATCCTTGCAGCGACCCACGAATATCCCTACACACACATCTCTACTTGAGTGGAACACTGAGGGTCCCAACACACCTCAAGAGGAGCCCCATTTTCCCCTCACCTGCTCGAGATGAGGGTTTCTTTCCTTGATTCATCGGGGAAGAATTCCCGGCATTCCTGTCGCACCTAAAATGAGGTGCTCACACAGGAAAGTCGAGAGGAACTGCAGGGGTCGTGCCACCATTCCAAAGACCCCCAAATGCCTCAGTCCACTCCAGAGGAAACTGATTTCCCTGCACTGCCTCGACTGTCACCCAGAGAATGGACTCACACCATGGTGGCACGTATTTCAACCCTGTGCGAAAGCCTCGAGGGACAGCCACAGACCCCGATTTCAGCACGACGGGAAGTCTGACCATGCTGCCACAGCTAGGGAGGAAGGCGGACGTGAACGTCTCCACTCGAGACGAGGCCTGACTACCCTGTGGACCTTCTAGAGGAGCCCCACGATCCACGTCAGCACAGGAGAGGAAATCTCAGGCTCCAGACAAGGACTTAGGAGTCAGCCCGACTGCGAAGGAATCCCCAGAGGACCCTAAAAACTGGCGTGGAGCCTGGCCTTTACGAAAGGCACAGGGGTTGGTCCCTGGGGTCCCTGTCTTAACTGGAGAGGAACCTACCAAAACTCGAGAACAACCAGGAGGATCTTCCCTCCAGGTGAGCTGAGGCCCTTGTCCTCTGCCGTAACTCGTGGGAAGTCACCCCATCCCTCATGAATCTCAAAGGGTTCCTTAACACCTTTGCCAGGACTCAAGAACATCCCGACACACACTTCTCTCCTCGAGAGGAACACCGTGGTTCCCGCCACACCTCAAGAGCATACCCGTTTCCCCCTCCACCGCTCGAGATGAGGGTTCATTTTACTGCTTCGTCAGGGAAGGGTTCCTGGCGTTCGTTTCACACCTCAAGAGGAGGGGCTTTCACAGGAAAGTCGACAAGACTCCAGGGGTCGTGCCACCATTCCAGAAGACCACCAGATGTCTCATTATTCTCCAGAGGAACCTGATTTCCCTGCACTGAATCGAATTTCACACCAAGAATGGACTCACACCACGGTGGCACTTGTTTCCATCCTGTGGGAAAGAATCGAGGGAAAGCCACAGACCCCTTTGTCAACACGATGGGGAGACTTATCCTGCTTCCACAGCTACGGGGGAAATAGCACGTGCACTTCTTCACTCTAGACGAGGACTGACTCCCCTGTGGAGCCTCTAGAGGAGCCCCACGATCCACGTCAGCACCGGAGAGGAAACCTCAGGCTCCAGACGTGGACTTAGGAGTCGGCCCTGCCTGCAAACCCATCCCAAGAGGCCACTAACAGCTGGGTTGGACACTGGCCTTTATGGATGCCAAAAGGGCGGGTCCCTAGGGTCCCCGTGGTTACAAGAAAGGAACCTGCCACAACTCGAGAAAAACCAGGACAATCTCCACGCCAGGAGAGGTGAGGCCCTGGTCCTCTGCAGCATATCACGGGAAGTCACCCCATCCCTCATGAACCTCCAAGCGTTCCTTCACACCCTTGCGGGGACTCAAGAATATGCTGACACACATTTCTCTACTCGAGAGGAGCACTGAAGGTCCTGCCAGACCGCAAGGGAGCCCCGTTTTTCCCTACTCTGCTCGAGATGAGGGTTCTTAGCCATACTTCGTTGGGGAAGGATTCCCAGGTTGCTATCTCACCTCAAGAGAAGGTGCTCTCACAGGAAAGTCGAGACAAACTCCACTCCAGAGGAAACCATACCAAAAGAGCCCCAATTTTCTCAGTCCACTTCAGAGGAACCTGATTTCCCTCAACTGCCCTGACTGTCACCCCAAGAATGGATTCACACCATGGCAGAACGTGTTTCAACCCGTGGGAAAACCTCGAGGGAAATCCACAGACCCCTTTGCCAGCGTGAGGGGAAGCCTGACCCTGCCACAGCTAGGGAGGAAAGTGGACGTGCACATCTCCACCCAAGACGAAGCCTGACTCCGCTGTAGAGCCTCTAGAGAAGGCCCACAATCCACGTCAGTACTGGAAAGGAAATCTCAGGCTCCCGACAAGGACTTAGGAGTTGGCCCCAACTGCAAAGGAATCCCCAGAAGCCCCTTAAAATTCGCGTGGAGCCTGGCCTTTAAGGAGGCCACAGGGGTGGGTCCCTGGGGTACCGGTCGTAACTCGAGTGGAATCTGCCACAACACAAGAAAAACCAGGAGGATCTCCCCTCCAGGCGATGTCAGGCCCTTGTCCTCTGCGGCATCTTGTGGGAAGTCAACCCATCCCTCATGAACCTTGAAGGGTTATTTCACACCCTTGCAGCGACTCAAGAATATCCCGACACACACTTATCTACTCGAGAGAAACACCAAGTGTCCCACCACACCTCAAGAGGAGACCCATTTCCCCCTCCTCCGCTCCAGATGAGGTTTCTTTTTTCTGCTTCGTAGGGGAGGATTCCTGGCCTTCCCGTCGCACCTCAAGAGGAAGCACTCTCAGAGGAAAGACGAGAGGAACTTCAGGCGTCATAACACCATTCCCAAAGACCCCCAAATGTCTCAGTCCACTCCAGAAGAACCTGGTTTCCCTGCACTGCCTTGAATGTCACCCCTAGAATGGACTCACATAACGGTTGTACGTTTCTCCATCCTTTGGGAAAGCCTCGAAGGAAAGCCAGAGACCCCTGTTTCAGTGGGACAGGAAGCCTGACCCTACTGCCACAGCAAGGGAGGAAAGCGGACATGCAGTTCTCCAAACAAGATGAGGCCTGACTCCCCTGTGGAGCCCCTAGAGGAGCCCCACAATGCATGTCATCACCGGAGAGGAAACCTCAGGCTCCAGACGGGGATTTAGGTATCGGTCCCGACTGCAAAGTAATCCCAAGAGGCCTCTACCAACTGGCGTGGACACTGCACGTTACAGAGGCCGCAGGGATGGGTCCATGGGGAATGCGTAGTAACTTGAGGAAAGCTGTCCCACTCGAGTAAAACCAGGAGGATCTCTCCTCCAGGAGACGTGAGGCCCTTGTCCTCTGTGGTAACTCAAGGAAAGTCACCCCATCCCTCATGAACCTCGAAGGGTTCATTCACACTCTTGTAGCGACTCAAGAATATCTCTACACACACCTCTCTACTTGAGTGGAACAACGAGGGTCCCCACACCTGAAGAGGAGCCCCGTTTCCCCCTCCACCACTCGATATAAGGGTTTCTTTCCCTGCTTCATCGGGGAAGGATTCCCGGCATTTCCATTGCACCTCAAGAGGAGGCAGTCTCAGAGGAATGACGAGAGGAACTCCAGGCGTCGTGCCACCATTCCAAAGGACCCCCAAATATCTCTTAAGAGGAATCCGATTTCCCTGCACTGCCTCGAGTGTCACCCCGAGAATGGACTCACACCACGGTGACACGTGTTTCCATTCTGTGGGAAAGCCTCGAGGGAAAGCCACAGACTCCTGTGTCAGAGTGATGGAAAGCTGGACCCTGCTGCCACAGCCAGGGAGGAAAGCGGACATGCAGGTCTCCACTCGAGACAAGGTCTGACTCCCCTGTGGAGCCTCTAGAGGAACCCCACGATCCTCGTCAGCGCCGGAGAGGAAATCTCAGGGTCCAGACAAGGACTTAGGAGTCAGCCCCGACTTCAAAGTAATCCCAAGAGGCCCTAACAACTCGCGTGGACCCTGGCCTTTACGGAGACAACAGGGGTGGGTCCCTGGGGCTGGAGTCATAACTTAAGCAAAACTGCCACAATTCGAGAACAACCAGGAGTATCTCTCCTCCAGGTAAGTTGAGGCCCTTGTCCTCTGCAGCATCTCACGAGAAGTCACCCTACCCCTCATGAACCTCGAAGGGTTCCTTCACACCTTTGCCGTGACTCAAGAATATCCTGACAAGCACTTCTCTACTCGAGAGGAACACCGTGGTTCCCACCACACCTCAAGAGCAGACCTGTTTCCCTCTCCTCTGCTCAAGATGAGGGTTCCTTTCACTGCTTCGTCAGGAAAGGGTTCCTGGTGTTCCCGTCGCACCTCAAGAGGAGGAGCTTTCACAGGAAAGTCCACAAGACTCCAGGGGTCGTGCCACCATTCCACAATACCACCAAATGTCTCAGTCCAATCCAGAGGAACCTGATTTCCCTCAACTGCCTTGACTGTCACCTCGAGAATGGTTTCACACCATGGTGGAACGTGTTTCCACCTTGTGGAAAACAATCGAGGGAAAGACCCAGACCCCTGTGTCAGTGCTATGAGAAGCCTGACTCTGCTGCCACAGCTAGGGAGGAAAGCAGACGTGCGTGTTTCCACTTGAGACGAGGCCTGACTCTCATGTGGAGCCTCTAGAGAAGGACCACGATCCACGTCAGCACCGGAGAGGAAACCTAAGGCTCCAGAGGAAGAGTTAGTAGTCGGCCCCCACTGTGAAGGAATCCCCAGAAACCCCTAAAACATGCGTGGACACTGGCCTTTACGGAGGCCACAGGGGCGGGTCCCTGGGGTCCCAGTCATAACTGGAGAGAAACCTGCCGAAACTGGAGACCGACCCAGAGGATCCCACCTCCAGACGAGGTGAGGTCCTTGTCTTCTGTAGCATCTCGTGGGAAGTCACCCTATCACTCCAGAACCATGAAGGGTTCCTTCACACCCTTGCAGCGACTCAAGTATATCCAGACACACACTTCTCTAATCAAGAGGAACACCGAACGTCCCGCCAAACCTCAAGGGAGCCCTGTTTACCCCCTTCTCCGCTCGATTGAATGTTCTTAACCATACTTTCTTGGGGAAGGATTCCCAGGTTCCCATCGCACCTCAAGAGAAGGCGCTCTCACAGGAAATTCAAGAGGAACTCCAGGGGTTTTGCCACCATACCAAAACACCTGCAGTTTTCTCAGTCCACTCCAGAGGAACCAGATCTCCCTCAACTGCCCTGACTGTGACCCTGAGAATGGATTCACACCATGGTGGAACGTGTTTCAACACTGTGGTAAAGCCGCGAAGGAAAACCACAGACCCCTGTGTCAACCCAACAGTAAGCCTGACCATGCTGCCACAACTCTGGAGGAAGGCGGACGTGCACGTATCCACTCGAGATGAGGACTGACTCCCCTGTGGAGCCTCTAGAGGAGCCCCACGATCCACGTCAGCACCGGAGAGGAAACCTCAGGCTCCAGACGAGGAATTAGGAGTCGGCTCCGACTGTGAAGTAATCGCCAGAGACCCCTAAAGCTCGCATGGACCCTGGCCTTCATGGCGGCCACCGGCGCGGGTCTCTGGGGTCCCCGTCTTAACTCGAAAGGATCTGGCCAAAACTCCAGAACAACCCGGAGGATCTCCCCTTCAGGCGAGGTGAGGCCCTTGTCGTCTGCAGCATCTCGTGAGAAGTCACCCCATCACTCCAGAACCTCGAAGGGTTCCTTCATATCCTTGCAACGACTCAGGTATATCCCAATAAACACTTCTCTACTCGAAAGGAACACCAAAGGTCCTGCCAGACCTCAAGAAGGGCCCCATATCCCTCTCCTCCGCTCGAATTGAGGGTTCTTAAGCATAATTCTTGCAGGAAGGATTCCCGGATTCCCATCGCACCTCAAGAGAAGGCACTCTCACAGGAAAGTCGAAAGGAACTCCAGGAGTTTTACCACCATACCAAAATACCCCCAATTGTCTCAGTCCACTCCAGAGGAACCTGATTTCCCTCAACTGCCCTGACTGTCACCCCGAGAATGGATTCACACCATGGTGGTACGTGTTTCAACCCTGTGGGAAAGCCTCGAGGGAAAGCCACAGGCCCTTGTGTCAGCGCGATGGGAAGCCTGATCCTGCTGCCACAGCTAGGGAGGAAAGTGGACGTGCACGTCTCTACTCGAGACGAGGCCTGACTCCACTGTGGAGCATCTAGAGAAAGCCCATGATCCACGTCAACACCGGAGAGAAAAGCTCAGGATCCAGAAGAGGACTTAGGAGTCGGCCCCGACTGTGAAGGAATTCCCAGAGGACCCTAAAAACTGGCGTGGAGAATGGCATTTACGAAGGGCACAAGGGCTGGTCCCTGGGGTCCCCGTCGTAACTCGAGAGGAACCTCCCGTAACTCGAGAACAACCAGGAGGATCTCCCCTCCAGACGAGGTGAGGCCCTTGTCCTCTGTGGCATCTCGCGGGAAGTCACCCCATCCCTCATGAACCTCGAAGGGTTCCTTCACACCTTTGCCCCGACTCAAGAATATCNCAACCAGGAGGATCTCCCCTCCAGACGAGGTGAGGCCCTTGTCCTCTGTGGCATCTCGTGGGAAGTCACCCCATCCCTCATGAACCTCGAAGGGTTCCTTCACACCTTTGCCCCGACTCAAGAATATCCCAAAACACACTTCTCTCCTGAGAGGATCCCTGTGTTTCCGACCACACCTCAAGAGCAGACCCATTTTCTGCTCCTCCACTCGACATGAGGGTTGATTTCACTGCTTCGCCCAGGAAGGGTTCCTGGTGTTCCCCTAGCACACCAAGAGGAGGCGGTTTCACAGGAAGTAGACAAGAATCCAGGGGTCGTGCCACCATTTCACAAGACTCCCAAATGCCTCAGTTCACTTTAGAGGAACCTGATTTCCCAGCACTGCCTCGAATGTCACCCCAAGAATGGACTCACACCATGGTGGCACGTGTTTCTACCCTGTGTGAAAGAATCGAGGGAAAGTCACCAGACCCTGTATCAGCGTGACGGGAAGCCTGATCCTGCTGCCACAGCTAGGGGGGAAACAAGACATGAACTTCTCCACTCTAGACGAGGCCTGAATCACCTATGGAGCCTCTAGAGCAGCCCCACGATCCATGTCAGCACCGGAGAGGAAACCTCAGGCTCCAAACGTGGACTTAGGAGTCGGCCCTTCCTGCAAAGGAATCCCCGGAGGCCACTAACAACTGGCGTGGACACTGACCTTTATGGAGGCCACAGGAGTGGGTCCATGTAGTCCACGTGGTTACNTTAAAAAACAAAAAAAAAAGAGAAAAAAAAGAGGGGAAAAAAAGAAAAGCTACTTAAGATAGAATATGGTTTTGGCTATGGCTTGACTCATGGGCTTTCAATGCTTTTTTTCCCTTTTGTTGAAAATAACATTTTCTTCTTTTCTTCTTCTTTTTCTTCTTTTTTTTTAAAGAAAAGCATTGTATGTTTAATTTACCTTTTTTGTCTATTGGTCTCTTCGTCATGACACCCTCTTCCCCCTCCCCCCCTTTCCCAATGAAAGCCATGTTAAATTAATCACTGGATGACTGCTTCATCTTTTTATTTTTAATGGAGGGTATGCCACAGTTGTAAAGCAATAAGATTTGAGGTAAACACTATGAAAATTTTGCTTTTTGCTAAATGGTAGCAAGTTGAACAAGAATCAAAAAATATAGGAGGTTTTAGTTAAAAGTTATTGCTTCTTTCTCTACCTGAATTAAAAACAAAAATCAGTTGTCATCTAATACAAGTGTATATTCTATATACAAAAATACGGATGTCTAAAAAAATCATGATGTTAAACTTCCACAGATGGGGCAGGTAGGAGATACAGATGAATTCTGAACTGCTACTAAAGGTATTCATGTTTTTACTGTGGGGCAGGGCAGGGAATTGAGGTTACCTGACCCTGTTTGGGGATATAGGTTTGCTTGTTTTTAGTTTCATCACTTGTTATCTCTAGGAGACTCGGAGACAGTGATCCTTTTATTCAGCTACAGTCTTTAAAGAACTTAAAAAAAAAAGCAAGGGCCGCCAAAACTTAAATCNGGGGTCATGCCACCATTCCAAAAGACACCCAAATGTCTCAGTCCACTCCAAAGGAACCTGATTTTGCTGCACTGCCTCGACTGTCACCCCGAGAATGGATTCACACCATGGTGGAACGTGTTTCAATCCTGTGGTATAGCCTCGAGGGACAGCCACAGACCCCGGTTTCAGAGCGACGGTAAGCCTGACCTTGCTGCCACAGCTTGGCAGGAAAGTGGACGTGCACGTTTCCACTCGAGACGAGGCCTGACTCCCCTGTGGAGCCTCTAGAGGAGCCCCAGGATCCACGTCATCACAGGAGAGGAAACCTCAGGCTCCAGACGAGGTTTTAGGAGTCTGTCCTGACTGTGAAGGAATCCCCAGAGACCCTGAAAACTAGCGTGGACTCTGGCCTTTACAGAGGCCACAGGGGCGGGTCTCTGGGGTCCCCATCATAACTCGAGAGGATCCTGCCCAAACGTAAGAACAACCCAGAGGATCTCCCCTCCAGGTGAGGTGAGGCCCTTGTCTTCTGCGGCATATGCCGGAAAGTCATCCCATCCCTCATGAACCTCGAAGGGTTCCTTCACACCCTTGCAGCAACTCAAGTATATCCCGACACACACTTCTCTACTCGAGAGGAACACCAAGGGTCCCGCCACAACTCAAGAGGAGCCTTCGTTCCCCATCCTCGGCTCTAGATGAGAGTTCATTTCCCTGCTTCGTCGGAGAAGGACTCCCCAAGTTCCCAACGCACCTCTAGAGGAGGTGCTTTCACAAGACGGTCGAGTGGAACTCCCGGGGTCATGCCACCATTCCAAAAGACACCCAAATGTCTCAGTCCACTCCAAAGGAACCTGATTTCGCTGCACTGCCTCGACTGTCACCCCGAGAATGGACTCACACCAGGGTGGCACGTATTTCAACTCTGTGGGAAAGCCTCGAGGGAAAGCCACAGACTCCGGTTTTAAGGCAACGGTAAGCCTGACCATGCTGCCACAGCTCGGGAGGAAGGCGGACATGCACGTCTCAACTCGAGACGAGGCCTGACTCCCCTGTGGAGCCTCTAGAGAAGACCCACGATTCACGTCAGCACTGGAGAGAAAACCTCAAGCTCCAGACGAGGAATTAGGAGTCAGCTCCGACTGCTAAGTAATCCCCAGAGACCCCTAAAACTCGCGTGGGCCCTGGCCTTCACGGAGGCCACCGGCGCGGGTCTCTGGGGTCCCCATCGTAACTCAAAAGGATCCAGCCGAAACTCCAGAACAACCCGAAGGATCTCCCCTTCAAGTGAGGTGAGGCCCTTGTCTTCTGCGGCATATCGCCAGAAGTCACCCCATCACTCCAGAACCACGAAGGGTTCCTTCATACCCTTGCAGCGACTCAAGTATATCCCAACACACAATTCTCTACTTGAGAGGGACACCAAAGGTCCTGCCAGACCTCAAGAGGAGCTCCGTTTCCCCCTCCTCCGTTTGAGATGTGGGTTCTTAAAGATACTTTGTTGGGGAAGGATTCCCGGGTTCCCACCGCACCTCAAGAAAAGGCGCTGTCACAGGAAAGTCGAGAGGAACTCCAGGGGTTTTGCCACCATATCAAAAGACCTCCAATTGTCTCAGTCCACTCCAGAGGAACCTGATTTCCCTCAACTGCCCTGACTGTCACCCCGAGAATGGATTTACACCATGGTGGAACGTGTTTCAACCCTGTGGAATAGCCTCGAGGGAAAGCCACATACCCCGGTGTCAACGCGATGGGAAGCCTGATCCTGCTGCCACAGCTAGGGAGGAAAGTGGACGTGCACGTCTCCACTCGAGATGAGGGCTGACTCCCCTCTGGAGCATCTAGAGAAGGCCCATGATCCACATCAGCACTGGAGAACAAAGCTCAGGCTCCAGAAGAGGACTTAAGGAGTCAGCCCCGACTGCGAAGGAATTCCCAGAGGACCCTAAAAACTGGCGTGGAGACTGGCCTTTACGAAGGACACAAGGGCTGGTCCCTGGGGTCCCCGTCGAAACTCGAGAGGAACCTCCCGTAACTCGAGAACAACCAGGAGGATTTCCCCTCCAGGCGAGGTGAGGCCATTTTCCTCTGCGGCATCTCGCATGAAGTCACTCCATCCCTCATGAACCTCGAAGGGTTCCTTCACACCTTTGCCCTGACTCAAGAATATCCTGAAACACATTTCTCTCCTGAGAGGAAGCCTGTGTTTCCCACGACACCTCAAGAGCAGACCCTTTTCCCCCTCCTCCGCTCGACATGAGGGTTTGTTTCACTGCTTTGCCCAGGAAGGGTTCCTGGCGTTCCTGTAGCACACCAAGAGGAGGCGGTTTCACAGGAAGTAGACAAAACTCCAGGATCGTGCCACCATTCCACAAGACCCCAAAATGTCAGTTCACTCTAGAGGAACCTGATTTCCCAGCACTGCCTCGAATGTCACCCAGAGAATGGACTCACACCACGGTGGCAAGTGTTTCCATCCTGTGTGAAAGAATCAAGGGAAAGCCACAGACCCCTGTGTCAGTGCGATGGGAAGCCTGATCCTGCTGCTACAGCTAGGGGGGAAAAAAGACGTGCACGTCTCCACTCTAGACGAGGCCTGAATCCCCTGTGGAGCCTCTAGAGGAGCCCCACGATCCACGTCAGCACCAGAGAGGAAGCCTCAGGCTCCAGACCTGGACTTAGTAGTCGGCCCTGCCTGCAAAGGAATCCCCAGAGGCTACCAACCACTGGCGTGGACAAGGGCCTTTATGGAGGCCACAGGGATGGGTCCCTGGGGTTCCTGTGGTTACTCGAGAGGAACCTGCCACAACTCGAGAAAAACCAGAATGATCTCCCAACCAGGCGAGATGAGGCCCTTGTCCTCCTCAGCATCTCACGGGAAGTCACACCGGTGGGAAAGTCTCGAGGGAAAGCAACAGACCCCGGTTTCAGCACGATGGGAAGCCTGATCATGCTGCCACAGCTAGGGAGGAAAGCGGACGTGCAGGTCTCCACTCGAGACGATGCCTGAATCCCCTGTGGAGCCTCTAGCAGAGCCCTATGATTCATGTCAGCACCGGAGAGGAAACCTCAGGCTCCAGACGAGGACTTAGGAGTCGGGCCCAACTGCAAAGAAATCCCCAGAAGACCCTAAAATTTCGCGTGGAGCCTGGCCTTTATGGAGTCCACAAGGGCGGGTCCCTGGGGTACCCATTGTAACTCGAGAGGAACCTACGGTAACTCGAGAAAAACCAGGAGCATCTCACCTCCAGGCGAGGGGAGGCTCTTTTTCTCTGTGGCATCTTCTGGAAAGTCAACCCATCCCTCATGAACCTCGAAGGGTTCCTTCATACCCTTGCAGCGACTCAAGAATATCNTACGGTAACTCGAGAAAAACCAGGAGCATCTCACCTCCAGGCGAGGGGAGGCTCTTTTTCTCTGTGGCATCTTCTGGAAAGTCAACCCATCCCTCATGAACCTCGAAGGGTTCCTTCATACCCTTGCAGCGACTCAAGAATATCCTGACAGACACTTTTCTACTCGAGAGGAACACCAAGGTTCTCCCCACACCTCAAGAGGAGATCCGTTTCCCCCTAC
>SJYV01015837.1:0-31089 GCA_006410875.1 Neotragus pygmaeus | reverse complement strand
TGATGTTCAAGCTGGTTTTAGAAAAGGCAGAGGAACCAGAGTTCAAATTGCCAACATCCACTGGATCATGGAAATAGTAAGAGAGTTCCAGAAAAACATCTACTTGTGCTTTATTGACTATGTCAAAGCCTTCGATTGTGTGGATCACAATAAACTCTGGAAAATTCTGAGAGAGATGGGAATACCAGACCACCTAACCTGCCTCTTGAGAAATCTGTATGCAGGTCAGGAAGCAACAGTTAGAACTGGATATGGAACAACAGACTGTTTCAAATAGGAAAAGGAAAACATCAAGGCTGTATATTGTCACCCTGCTTATTTAACTTCTATGCAGAGTACATCATGAGAAATGCTGGACTGGAAGAAACACAAGCTGGAATCAAGATTGCCAGGAGAAATATCAATAATCTCAGATATGCAGATGACACCACTCTTATGGCAGAAAGTGAAGAGGAACTAAAAAGCCTCTTGATGAAAGTGAAAGAGGAGAGTGAAAAAGTTGGCTTAAAGCTCAACATTCAGAACACTAAGATTATGGCATCCAGTCCTGTCACTTCATGGGAAATAGATGGAGAAACAGTGGAAATAGTGTCAGATTTTATTTTCTGGGCTCCAAAATCACTGCAGATGGTGACTGCAGCCATGAGATTAGAAGACGCTTAGTCCTTGGAAGAAAAGTTATGACCAACCTAGATAGTATATTCAAAAGCAGAGACATTACTTAGCTGACTAAGGTCCGTCTAGTCAAGGTGTGGTTTTTCCAGTGGTTATGTATGGATGTGAGAGTTGGACCGTGAAGAAGGCTGAGCACTGAAGAACTGATGCTTTTGAAATGTGGTGTTGGACAAAACTCTTGACAGTCCCTTGGACTGCCAGGAGATCCAACCAGTCAATTCTGAAGGAAATCAGCTATGGTATTTCTTTGGAAGGAATGATGCTAAAGCTGAAACTCCAGTACTTTGGCCACCTCATGCGAAGAGTTGACTCATTGGAAAAGACTCTGATGCTGGGAGGGATTGGGGGCAGGAGGAAAAGGGGACAACAGCGGATGAGATGGCTGGATGGTGTCACTGACTTGATGGACATGAGTCTGAGTGAACTCCAGGAGTCAGTGATGGACAGGGAGGCCTGGCGTGCTGCAATTCATGGTGTCGCAAAAAATCGGACATGACTGAGTGACTGAACTGAACTGAATAGAGGACTTAAAAATTTTTTTAAATGAATGATATTAAATTAGTAAAAATATATTTAGGACTTTCTCTGATGTTGTGGGCAGTGTGGGGTCAGTTCTGTTCTTTGGTCTGGCTTATATTTCTCAAGATCTATAGGCCTCTTCCTATGTAGTCGGTACTAATTACAGGGTTTTAATCTATTGCACCTGTCACTTCCAAGGCGGTTCCCTCTGTTTTAGCTTTTTTTGTTTGCTGGTCTCTTCAGTGTCTGATTTCCACCCTGATTCAAGGGGACGGTGGTGGACACTTTTTTAGGCTCACTTGTTCAGTCATGCTGTGGCGAGGGAAGGATGCTGCAAACAAATAACACTGGTGTGTGCTCTCAGTGTCTCAGCTACAGTGGGCCTGCCCCTGCTCACAGCATGTGTGCCCTCCCTGCCCACAATGCTCAGGCTCTAGGTTGCTCTGCCCAGAACCATCCGAGGCCAGCTCTGTGCTGCATGCACCTCCCATGTTAAGCTGCTCAGGTTCAGGCACTCAGGTAGTCCTCAGAGGTGCAGACTCAGTTGGGCCTGCCTTTTGTGCCCTTCCCATGTCAGAGCAGCTCAGGTGATGAGGTGTTTGGTGAGCTCGGTTGCTCCAACTTATCACCTCCCCCATCCCTGCCGCTTGGTTTTCTGAGTGTACAACCAGCACATCTTTTCAGGCGGATGTTGACAGTCCAGAACCCCAAGAAGTCTTAGCAATGAAGCCTGCTTGCAGTTTGGTAGATAATGTCTCTCTGGGGCTGTGATTGCCCCCTTCCAGCTCTGGCTGCCTCTCACTGGAGGGGGATGGTCTGCAGACGGCTGCTCAGTCCTTTGTTCTGTGTGTGGGCCTGACTGTGTCTTAGGTTAGGGTTTTTCGCCTGGTAGCTATCCCACAGTCTGGTTTGCTATCTCAAGTTAGTTTCCTCAGATTGCCCTCGGGGCATTCAGGCCCAGTCCTTATTCTGAGCAATGCAGCCCGTGCCTCCCTGCCCAGCCCTCGCTTGCTAGTGGCAGGTGCAGGCGTCTGCGCTGCTTCTCTGCTGAGAGAGTTACCATTGGGCATGTAATCTGTGGGTGTTCATCATTTATTTACTTTTCCTCCCAGTTATGTTGCCCTCTGTGGTTCCAAGGCTCGCCACCGACTTGACAGTGAGAGTGTTTCCTGCTGTTTGGAAGCTTCTCTCTTTTTAAGATTCCCTTCTCGGGACAGAGCTTCGTCCTTACCCCTTTTGTATCTTTTTTGTCTTTTATATTTTTTCCTACCTCCTTTAGAAGACAATGGGCTGCTTTTCTGGGTGCCTGATGTCCTCTGCCAGCATTCAGAAGTTGTTTTGTGGAATTTACTCAGCGTTTAAATGTTCTTTCAATGAATTTGTGGGGGAGACAGTGGTCTCCCCATCCTATTCCTCCACCATCTTAGGATGGCGCCCCTCTGGCCTCTTTTGTCTCTCCAATTTTTCTTCAAGTTTCTCCCAAGACTGTGTCTTTTGACATCAGCAATTTGACTGTGATGTTCTGAATTTGGATCTCTGCATTTATCCAACCTGGAGTTCACAAAACTTCTCAGGTTTGTCAATTAATAATTTTCATCAAGTTTGGGAAGCTTTTCAGCCATAATTTATTTTAATAATTTCCTGCTCTTTTTCCTCTCTTCTCTATGGTTCTCTTATTATGCATCTTGATGTGCCTAATGGCGCTTCACATTACTCTGGTGCTGTGCATGTTTCTTAATTCTATCCTTCAGATTACCTAATCTCTTTTGATCAGCCTTCAATTTTGCTAATTCTTTCTTTAGGGACTCCAATCTAGTGTTCATGCCATCTATTAATGTTTCATTTTGGTTATCGTAGTTTTCAACTAAAGAATTTCCATTTGGTTCTTTTAAAAAATAATTTCAATTTATTTATTGATATTTTCTATTTCATGAGATAGTCACCATATCTTCTTTCAATTTTTTAAACACGATTTCTTTTAATTCTTTGAATATATTTATAATGGCTGCTTGGAAGTCTTGTCTGCGACAGAAACATCTGGGTCACTTCAAAAGCAGTTTCTGTTGTTTATTTATTTATTTACTGTTTTCAGCATGTGGGTAGATAATATGTTGCAGCAACACAGGATATTGATCCCTCTACTCCTGAGATGTATTGTTTTTTGACTGATCATTTATTTATTTGCTTAGTGATATGCTTAAACTGATTCTTTGAAGTCTATTCCCCACCCTTCCCCTCCAACTATGCTATGAGACAACTGATATTTCTGCTCAGAGTTTTTTCTTTTTTTTAATCTTTTATCCTGGTTACCTAAGGGTTGCCCATGGATCAGTGTAAGCCATTTATTACTCAAAGGTTGTATTAAGCTTCCTTACCCAGTTGGAATTTCAATTTTGACTACTAGATATGTGTGTAGCTTAGAGGCTGCAATCACAGCTAAAGGAGTTTATGTTTTTGCCACATGTTCAGCCAAGTATGGGTAGCATAGATTTTCTCTCTGCAGTCACTCTTGAGAAGGCATGATTTTGGCCATGCACACAATCTTCCAGTCTGCCCAAGGATGGGTGCAATTTTATTTTTAAGCTTAGTTTTCTATGAGTTGTGTTTATGTAATAGTTTGCTCAGACTGCCACAGCAAGCTACATAGTCTGACTGGTTGAAACAATAGAGATATATTTCTTACAGTTTTAGAGGCTGGATGTCTCAAGTAAGTTTGTCTCAGATAAGTCTAAGCTAATCTTGCAGGGTAAGTTTCTAGTGAGGGCTCTCTTCCTGGCTTGCAGATGGACATCTTTTCACTGAGTCCTCACATGGCAGAGAGAGAGAGAAAGAGGAGAGAGGGAGATGGAAAAAGAACACTCTCTACTGTCTCTGATCGTAAGGAGAAGACACTAATCCTGTTGGATCAAGGCTCCACCCTTATTGCCTCCTTTAACCATAGTTGCCTCCATAAAGACCCTATGTCCTATTATAGTCATGTTGAGGATTGAAACTTCAACATATGAATTTTGGATATACACAAGATTTCATTCTATTAATATAACAACTATGTCAGAGTAGCTTATTGTTCATCCAGTAGCTGATCAGAGTTGTTCTTAAGTCTCTAGTGTCATGGAGACTTTTAACTCTTATGATCTCTTTGTGGTTTGGGAATGCTTTCAGTCCTTCCCTACACCCTAGTCTAATTGCTTCTGCTCTATGAGTAAAAACTAGTTAGAACAAGGAATCTTTCAATGACATCCACTTGGCACAGAATTTCTATTCCCACCCTCAACATCAGTTGGAAACCAAAGACCAGAGTGGGATCTGAGGAAAGAGAAAGGATTCATCTTCTTGGCTGTGGCTTCCTGGATTAGAACTCCTTGAGTAGTTTTCATAAGGTATAGCTTGAGATGAACAAGAGGCAAGGAAGTTGGGGGAAGGTGGTTGTAGCTCAAATGTCATAGGCTCTTGCTACTTTTACTTAGATTTTGAAGATTTACTTGAATGAATGTTTCTAAATTTTCTCTATGCCCCTAGGACAATTTCCAGAGGTTTAAAATTCTGGCTTTTTTTCTAGATAATTTTTATAGCTGAGTGATTTATAAGAGAGCTTCTGTTGACTTCTAAGGGTTCCAAGGTGGCTCAGTGGTAAAGAATCCGCCTGCCAGTACAACAGATGTGGGTTCCATCCCTGGGTCAGAAAGATCTCCTGGAGAAAGAAATGGCAACCCACTTCAGTATTTTTTTTTTTTTTTTAACTTAAATTTATTTATTTTAAATTGGAGGCTATTTACTTTACAATATTGTGTTGGTTTTGCCATACATCAACATGAATCCACCACAGGTGTACACGTGTTCCCCATCCTGAACCTCCCTCTCACCTCGCTCCCCATACCATCCCTCTGGGTCATCCCAGTGCACCAGCCCCAAGCATCCAGTATTCTTGCCTATAAAATCCCATGGACAGAGAAGCCTGGAAGGCTATAGTCCATGGGGTGGCAGAAGAGTCAAACACAACTTAACAATTAAAACAACAACAAAAAGTGACCCCTCACTTTATTCTGCAAGTACTCTATTTATAGATTTTTAAAACTGGAAATAAATTTGCATATTTTCATTTGGAGCCTTCCCTGGTGACTCAGAGGTGACTCGTCTGCCTGCAATGCAGGACACCTGGGTTCAAACCCTGAGTCCGGAAGATCCCCTGGAGAAGGAAATGGCAACCCACTCCAGTATTCTTGCCTGGAGAATCCTATGGATGGAGGAGCCTGCTGGGCTACAGTCCGCAGGGTTGCAGAGTCGGACATGACTGAGCGACTTCACTTTCTTTCTTTCTTTTCATTTCAAAGTGAAGAAATTTACCTCAGAGTGACTTATACAGAGATACAGGCAAGACAAAGGCAGCACTAGACATCTCCATAAAATAGATTTGAAAGGGAGAAGGAATTTGTCACTATGGTTTCAAAATTTTATCATAAATATGAAAAAATAAGTCTTTAATGAATTCAAAGTATTAAACTGAAGAAGTAAGTAATACACAATAATATACAATATTTTTATAATTTGTGACTTTGAAATGAAATTACATTATGATGTAATTATGATTACATAATTACATTATGAATCAGTTATTCTATCAAGCTAATGTACAAACATTTATTTTACATTTGATTCATCATTAAATTTTATTTTACTATTTTGCCATCATATTTGAGGTCGTCATCCTATATAGGTAACTTTTCCCCTTGTTGAACATTTTCTTCATTTTGGAATAGCTGCTATTTTATATCATTTACTTGGAAGCTAAAATTGTTATTGTTATTCAGTTGTTAAGTCATGTCTGACTCTTTGCGACTCCATGAACTGTAGCCCTCCAGGCTCCTCTGTCCTCTACTATCTCCCAGAGGTTGCTCAAATTCATGTCCAAAGTTAAAACTAGTAAATAGAATTAGGTATGTTTAAAAAAATAATTTTATGATTTCTCTTCGAGTACATTTGCTAATTTATATTTATTGAATATGAAGCTCTAATAACAATTGTCATAATGATCTGCTTCCTGAGATTCTCTTATAAAATTCTAATCAGGTTTTAACAAATAACTTTTTCTCTTTTACTACCACATTGCCAAAGCTGTAGTCATTGATTTCTTTCAAAAACATGATAACTAGGAAAGACTTTAGAAATATTCATTCCAGATGCAGAAAAAGATGAAAATATAGCCATAATTTATTGAGCTTTATAATTTAACCAAATTTAGAGGAGTCTCAATATTTTAGTAATTTTTCTACCATTTAATCACTTCATTCATTCATAATTTTAAAAGCTGAAATTAAAAGAACTCATGTTCTAGAACCTCTAGGACATGAACCCTGCACTTAAATACTTGACACATGACATTAGGAAATCATTTAGCATGCCTGATCCTTTTGCAACTGAAAAAGAAATGATGTATACATATCCATTATATGCTGAGAGATTGTTTCCCCATACAACTCTTAATTTCCTTCTAATATTTACTTAGCAAGATTTACCTGTAATGGTAGTAAAAATAGTTCTCTATCTGTTCCAGCTTACTCGTGAACATTATAACACTGGCTTAAAATAAAACTCTCATCCTCTTGAAGAAGTGAAACGTCACATTTTTAAAAATAGTAAACAAATGCATTTTTAAAGCTTAGCATTTTCAATTACTTTCTGCTTTGTGTATTTTTCGCAAGGACCCTGGGAGATACATATATATATATATTCACATATACTTTCTAAAATACTGCTCACATAGCAGTCAAAATTAAACTATGCAAAGGAAAGGTCAGACTTCAACAGATAATTCCTGTTTCCATGGAAACTGACTTGAGTTAGGAAAAAGCTGTAAGTGCTTATAAATAATCATGGGTTCAGAAACATCATTGCCTTCTTTGGCAGGTGTAGTGATCTCACCTGAGAAAGAGCAAGCTCATAGATTATTCCTAAATGAGAATTTCAAATATTGGTAATAATTTATCTGTCTTTAGTTGACATCTATACATCCTACTCCATGTCACACTCCTCAAATGAAAGGCTGCTATGAGGATGAATCAGATATTATCATTGAAGTAAATTACTTGATGATTACATATGTTTTTTTCATTAGTGGTCACACATTTGTATCTTTTGACTCCTAGAAAAGAGACCAAGTTTAACCTAAATGGTTTAACCTATGGCCTGTGGATGTTTGTTTTATTGTTAAGGGATTCTATGTTAGGGATGCTAGTCCTTTATGCCTTTTATGTGGTAACATAAGGAAATATCAATTATACTATGGCCATGTAGAGCCAAGGGAGAGCAATTTAAATGGGATCAATCATTAATTAGAAAATATTTGATGGTATATTATTTTAGGTAAATGAATTTAATAAAAGAGCCAAGCAACCACGGTGGAATTGGATTGGGGCTACTTGAAATGATAATATTAGAGTTATTTATTCATGTCAGCATTTGTCTATTTTCACAGTAATATTTTTATTATTAGACCCACATTGATAACAATCCTCTTGGAAAGTATTGTGGGTAGAAATGCTAGTTACTCTAATATCATTTCCCCCCTTTCACTTTATTTTCCAAATATTTCCCCCTACATCTTACTTTATATTCTTTCCTTGTTCTTTGAATTTGCCACATTATCTTAATAATTTATGCCAATACAATTAATGAGACAAGTTCATAAGGGTACTGTAAAAATTATTCAGGAATATCCAAGCTGTATCTTTCTTTTCCCAAATACCTAATAAAATACCTTTGAATGAATCTTAATAAGCTTGAGATGGAAATAAATGAAAATAAAATATTTGTGTCAACCACTGATAAGAATCTAGGGGATTGTTTACTAAAAAGAGCTGGCTTGAAGCTCAAATGCAAATCATAATTAATTGTTTTACAAGTGGAAATACTGTAGAACAAACCATACAATGTGTAGGGAAAAACCATACAATGTGTAGGAAAAAAACAAATTCTCCTTCACGCTGTCTTCTGCTTGTTTCAGAAAGTCAGCTTTTATAAAAGATGGAAAAAAGAGTGATTTATTTCATCCCTATGTCTTTGTGGTCGCATCTGACTCTGTGATTCCATGACTGTAACCCACTAGGCTCCTCTGACCAGGGAATTTTCCAGACAAGAATACTGGAGTGGGTTGCCATTTCCTACTTCAGGGAATCTTCCTGACCAGGTATCAAACCCGAGTCTCCTACATCTCCTGCATTGGCAGGCAGATTCTTTATCACTATAACACCTGAGAAGTTCCTTTATATACACAATATAATTATATTATAATATATGTAAACCATTTATATATATGGTTTTGTTTGATGGAACTGTAAATTATAACAACTATTCCTGTTATAACAAGTCATAAGATGTAAAAACATGGTAACTACATATTTTAAACTATCGCAACCAAAGTGATAGTGAATCAGAGATGCACAAAACCAAAGAACCATATAATACAATATTGTAGCAGTTTTCTAACTGATAGATGAAAAAGTACTTGGAATTAAATAATAGAGGGGGATAAAAAAACAACCATGCAAAAGAAGGTGGAATTCTACATTCAGTTTTCTTCTTTGCATCACCAAGCCCTAAACTACCTTTAAGATATAGCTCAAAATGAAAATTCCAGATTTGAAATAATGACTACTGTCTTTTTTGTGCTTTCAAAATACTTTGCTCAAATTGCCAATATATCACTTAGAGTGTAGAGTTAGACCCTGCCACATTCAACTTTTTTGTTCTAGTATTTGCTGTTTTACCTGTCAAAAAGTCATCACTTGGTGCATGTCTGCTGAGTTGAATTGTATCTTTCAGTCCCTCTTTCTCTTAAATCTAGTATTCAGGATTTAAGAATGAAACCTATAAAGACTTAAAAAATTGAGGTTGATTACAGTCTGACTTTATAATGATCAAAGTCTATTATCTATAAATAGTGTCTATTATCTTTATCTAATAGATAATCTATTATCTATAGATAAATCTATAGTTTATTTTATTATCAAATGTAGTATCTATTTTGATAATAGAAAGAGTTTATTAATCAAAGAAGTCTATGACTAGATATTCTTTTTGCCTACCAAGGTCAAAATAAAATGGGTTTAAGCTATAAAGAATAGCTTCAGACAGAGTATGCATCTTTGAAAAAGACCACTCAACCATCTTTTGGGGAGTTTCCTAAAACACATGGCTCATTTTCCTCCATGGACTCTATAGTTATCTTTACTCAGTCTTATGTGCTATGTTAAAAATTTGCATTGTCGACTAAATGATACACAATGTTAGAGTTGAGAGGTAAGTTTTACTTGGAGCCAAATGAGGACTTTAGCTGGGGAGATAGTACCTCAGATAACTCTGAGAGATTGCTCCAAAAAGGGCATGGGGGAAGGTCCATATATAAGATTTTGGTGAAGGGGCAGCTCAGTGCAATCAAGCCCTCTGCAGAAGCATGGGTTTTAGTCTCTTAAGAGGCAGACGGCAAGTGCCCTTGTCGTTGTTGATCAGTTGCTGGCAAATGCTCTTGGCAAGTGCCAATTTGTAGCTGATAGCATCAATTTAAACAAATGAAAAAAAAATGTATGTGAAAACAATATCCTTCCTTCTTTTATAAACTAACCTGGGAAATATCCTTTTAGAAGTTTTCATGTTTGTTAGCTTAATATTTTTCAACATAATTACTCAAATTGTGATCAATTTTTATCACCATTATTGTTTTATCATTATAAGTAATACAGGATGATATGTATTATGTGTACTATCAACTTGATGTGAGAGAAATGCATGTTGCTTAGCACTGTTCAGTTATAAAGTATATCTGAAGCTTTCACTTTAGATTGTAAGGCAGCTTTAACTGAGCAGGATAAGAAAGGGGATATGTTATCTAAACCATCATGCCTGAAATGATGTTTTCCTCTTCAACTTTTTGTACTTGAAATATGACTCTAAACTAATTTATACTTGAAAAAAAAAACAACTGATGTTTCTTTTCATGAAGAAATCAATAATAAATTATTAGGGCTAGCACTAAGCATATAAAAGTCAATCATTTTTTGTGTGTATTAAGTGTTAGAGACATGTTTAACCTCACTGAAAACAAAGATTTAGATTTACTAATTTTAGAATCCTTAGAAATAGTTATTTTCAATATTATAAACTAAAAACTCTATTTTCTTTGCTAAATTAAATATTATTTTGAATAAGTTTGATCCTTAGGAAATAGTCATGATATCTCAACAATAGTCTGACTTGTTCTAGAAGCTTCTAAATGTCATTCCAAAGTTGGTAAGATATATGGATGCATTGTATCATATTCCTGTACATGTAAATAGGCCAGCCTCACTGTTATTTCATTTACAGAGAGAGCACATAATCCATTTTGGACCCTCTATCTAACTTTTATCATTGCCCTGTAGTTCAAGGTGATTATATACAAGAACCACAATTTCTATGATTCTGTTCCTGCTGCCAGAATATCTTATGGAAGATACAGAAAGAGTGATCCAAGCCAGAGACATATTCGGAAACTCAATAGCTGTTACAGAGAGTATCACAACAGTATCCCAAATTCAAAAATTGTAAGTTATCAGGGGAAAAGATACAGTGAGAAAAGAGAAAAGATAAAGTGAGAAATATTTACACAGAAAGTAAGTATCATTTGGAAAATGAAAATAATTTATTTGATTTTATATTAATATTTTAAATTATTAAAATTATTTACTTGATTTTCTGTTAATATTTTGAATATTTTATCTGTATATATGAGGTTTGAATACTAATGTATGTGTATGTATATGATATACATGTGACATATATATTTACCCCTATTGATTGTGCATGTATAACTCACTATTGCCCCCTCTTTTTTATTCATAATCAGTTTGTTTTATATCTGTTCATTGTGTTTGAATGAATGGATAGCTATATATATTTTAACTTTATATGCATAAAGTAGAAAACTATACACGTCACTTCACTCCTTGCATTTTTACTCAAAAATGTACCCTGGGACACATTTTACATATCAGCTGCAGTATGTAAAGAATGCTATATTTCATATGCAATAAATATATAAATAAATCTAGACACAGATGTTAATTACAAATAACTCTAGAGGGATCCTAGAAATATATGTAAATATGAAATACAACTCTATAAAACTTTTAAAACCAATACAATATTGTAAAGTAAAATAAATAAATAAAAACTTCTAAAGGAAAACTTAGGCTAAATACTATGTAACCTTAAATTTGATGATGAGTCTTTAGATACGGACATGATCTATGAAGGAGAAACATTGATAACTTGGACCTTATTAAAACTAAAAACCTCTGATCTTTCAAAGACACCATTGAGAATATCAGAGACCATCAGAGACTCGAGGAAAATATCTTGAGCACATATTTATTAAGTCCTTATATCCAAAACATACAAAAATAACTTAAAATTCTATAAAAATGGGAAAAAAGTGAAAAATGGGTAAAAGATATGAACAGATACCTCACCAAACAAGGTATATAAATAGCTAATAAGTATATAGAAAAATGTTCAAGGACTTGCAAATTAAAACAAAAAGAAGATGCCACTGCGCATCATTAGATAGACAAAACAAAAGAAAACCTGAAAATACCAGATGTTAGGAGGATGCAGAGCAGTAGAAACTGTCATTTATTGCTAGTGGTAATAAAAATTGAAAAAAAAAAAAAACTTTTGAAGACAGGAAGTTTCTTACAAAGCTAAACATAATATTGTCATACAATCCAACACTTGCTTTCTTAGATATTTATCCAGCAGATTTGAAAACTTACATATACATGCAAAGTTTATACCAGCTTTATTGATAAGCATAAAAAATTGGAAGCAACCAAATATCCCTCAATAAGATATGTCAAATGAACTTTGACATATCTGTGAAGTGTAATATTATGCAGCAGTAAAAAAAAAAGTGAGCTATAAAGCTACAAAGAAGACTCAGAAAGATCTTAAATGCACATTGTTAAGTAAAAGAAGCCAATTTGAAATGGTGACATACTATAGAATTCCAATTATATGGCATACTGAGATTGGCAGAAGTATAGAGATGATATACAGATCAGTGGTTGCCAAGGCTTCAGGGGACTACAAGAGGATCAGATATGTGAAGCACAGAGTTTATTTAGGAAAGTAAAACCATTCTGTCTACTACAATAGAGGATACACAGTACTATACCTTTGTAAATATCCATCGAACTTTACAACCTGAAGAATAAATTTTAACATGTGCAAATTTTAAAAAAGTAATTTTAAATGTCAAATGATCCCAGGATAGAATTCATAATGTGATAAAACAATTGAACTGTGTAATAAATTTATGAAACCAACTCCCTGATTGGAATAAGGAAAAGATGCTTCTGACCTAACTTTGAAATTAAGGGGAATAGGTAAAACTAGAGGTAAAAATAATCCTACACTATAATTCTACTTTGTGGGTTAGAAATTCTAAAACTGCTGTATATATATTGAGACTGAACAATTAATTAAATGGATGGTAGATGATGAGAGAGAGGTTTCTCACTGTTGCAGTCAGAGGTTACAGATAAGTGAGGGGAGACAGCTAGAATAATCCATATGGTAATGGATTACAGTTAGAGACATTGCATCAACTCACAATTCATTTTGCATAGACATAAACAAGGATGGTTATATATAGAAATACACACACATACACGTACACTCATGAGTTGATATACACATATATTATTTTCATGCTTTATCAATGGAGAGAGCCGAGAAAAAAATGGCACCCCGGTAGCAATAACACTTAACACTCAAATCTTGGTTTCTGATACTATTCATCAACAAAAGAAAACAAAATTCTTAAAAGAAAGGACTGATTCTAAGATTGGGGAAGGAAATATAGATGATCTTTTAGATCTTGTATTGCCAGAAAATAATGAAGTGTTCCAAAAATGAAAGGAAGAAAGAGAGAAAGGAAGGATGGAGGAAAAGAGAAAGAAAGGAAGGAACCCATGGTGAGTGATGGGGTATGTTAAAGAATAAAAGAGACAAAGGAACCAACAGAAAGAGCTCTCAAAAACCAAACCTAAGACAATTTGAGAAAATATAAATAAGTTAGCATTAGATTGTAGCTTGAAATATAAAATAAATATCCATAAATCCTTACTGATATAAATAAGTGACTGAGTAAATAAACTGGAAAAATTGACAAATCTCCATGCAGAAGAAATTCAAGTAATTTATGTAGATTCTTGCCCCTCAAGGAGGTGGAATATAACTTTTCACTTATTTTGGGCTGTGTATAGTGATTTTTTTTGCCAAGAGTACAACGTGGAAAGCGAGGAGAAAGTAACTTTACAGTGGAGAAATCTGGCCACCACCACCACCTTAGTCAAGGGATCAAGGTCAGTATCAGTATCAGTTAGTCATCTTGGCAATATTATTTGATGATATAGCATTCTGTGTTCTTCCTCCCCCAAAATGCATAACCCTAGTCTAATCATGAGAAGAGCATCAGAAAAATCACAGTTGAAGGTTAATCTAAAAGATGTGTGACCAGTTATAAAAGAATCACTCTTCAAAATTGTCTAAGTCATCAAAATCAAGGAAAGTCTGAAAAACTCTCATAGCCAAGAGGAACCTAAACAGGCATGGCTATTAGTGAAATTTAGTGTCTGGGACTAGACTTGGGAGGAAAAAAAGAAATTATATAAAACTAAGAATATCTTAATAAATATGGACTTTGAAATAATGCTTAGTATCAGTGCATTAGCTGTAACAAATGTGCAATACTAATGTGAGATATTTATAATAGAGGAAGTTGTGTGGAGCATCTGAGAAGTTACTGTGCTATTTTGACAAGAAGTGAGAGTGTGGTGTGGTGCAACAAAATCTCAGCAAGTTTGGGAGAGTGTCCTTACAGATGTGATCTGTTGTAGGGTTCTAGAGGAAAATGAGGTGAGAGGGAAGGAGAGAAGATCAAAAATATATAAAATTAAGGATATGCGATCCAATATCTTACTGTATAAAAAGAAGTTACAACGATCAGTTCAGTTTAATCATTAAGTCATGTCCGACTGTTTGTGACCCCATGAACTGCAGTACTCCAGGCTTCCCTGTCCTTCACCAACACCCAGAGCTTGCTCAAACTCATGTCTATTGAGTCAGTGATGCCATCCAATCATCACATCTTCTGTCGTCCCCTTCTCCTCCTGCCTTCAATCTTTCCTAGCATCAGGGTCTTTTCCAATGACTCAGGTGGCCAAAGTATTGGAGCTTCAGCTTCAGCATTAGTCTTTCCAATGAATATTCAGAACTGATTTCCTTTAGGATGGACTGATTGGATCTCCTTGCAGTCTAAGGGACTTTCAAGAGTCTTCTCCAACACCACAGTTCAAAAGTATCAGTTCTTTGACACTCAGCCTACTTTATGGTCCAATGCTCACATCCATACATGACTACTGGAAAAACTGTAGCTTTGACTAGACGGACTTTGTGGGCAAAATAATGTCTGCTTTTTAATATACCGTCTAGGTTGGTCATAGCTGTTCTTCCAAGGAGCAAGTGTCTTTTAATTTCATGGCTGCCGTCACCATCTGCAGTGATTTTAGAGCCTAAGAAAATAAAGTCTGTCACTGTTTCCATTATTTCCCCATCTATTTGCCATGAAGTGATGGGGCTGGATGCCATGATCTTAGTTTGTTAAATGTTGAGTTTTAAACCAGGTTTTTCACTCTCCTCTTTTACTTTCACCAAGAGGCTCTTCAGTTCATCTTCACTTTCTACTATAAGGGAGGTGTCATCTGCATATCTGAGGTTACTGAGTTACACATATCGAAAGAAACAAAACTAGAATGAACTTTACTAGTACTTCTGTAACAGTCTACTTAGTTCTAGGTATCTGCATACACTATGTCCCCTACCTACAAATAAGTTCCCTTCCTAGAGTACTTTCATAAGTCCAATTTGTTTATAAGTCCAGCACAGTTAACCTAGTACCCAACTAACATGATAGGGTATTTAGTACTGAACTGTAACAGATTTATAATACTTTTCATGCAAGTAATGCATAAAAACACAGAAAATAAATAAAATATTTTAATCATCCAGTTCAGTGTCTTGGAAAGTATAGTAGTATGGTACAACAGCAGTACTGGGGATGGCATTAAGTGGACAGTCGAAGAGTTACTGACTGACTGGAGGAGGTGGAAGAGGTGAAAGATGGTAGAACTGAAGGATCGGTAGCAAGTGGAGATGGAGGGCAAGCTGCAATTTCACTCAAACCTGACGTTTACGGCACATGTACTGGTTCCTTGCTGAAACCAGATGCATGTGGTTGCATCTTTGAAAGTTCACAACATGAAGGATCATATTGAGGGAATGGACTGTATAAATATGTGTAATATGTGCTTGTTAAGTAAAAGTATCTCTTAAGTGGATAATATGAAGTTACTTCCCCACAAAATGTTGAGTCTTAAGGCAGCTTTTTCACTCTGCTATTTCACCTTCATCAAGGAGCTCTTCAATTCCTCTTCACTTTCTGCCATCAAAGTGGTGTCACCTGCATATCTGAGATTATTGATTTTTCTCCTGGAAATCTTGACTCCACTTTGTGCTTCAAGCCTGGTATCATTCATGATGTACTCTGCATTTAAGTTAAATAAGCAGGGCTACAATATACAGCTTTGATGTACTCTTTTCCCAATTTCGAACCAATCTGATGTTCCATGTCTGGTTTTGACTGTTGCTTCTCGACCTGCATACAGGTTTTTCAGAAAGCAGGTAAGAGGATATGTTATTCCAATCTCTTGAAGAATTTCCCACAGTTTGTTGTGATCCATACAGAAAAGGTTTTGGCGTATTCAGGGAAGCAGAAGTAGATTTTTTCTGTAATTCTTTTGCTTTTTCGATGATCCAATAGATGTTGGCAATTTGATCTCTGATTTTGCTGCCTTTTCTAAATTCAGCTTGAACATCTGAGAGTTCTCAGTTCATGTACTGTTAAAGCCTAACATGGAGAATTTTGAGCATGAGAGATGAGTGCAATTGTGCAGTAGTTTGAACATTCTTTGGCATTGCCTTTCTTTGGCTTTGGAATGAAAACTAACCTTTTCAGTCCTTTGGCCACTACTGAGTTTCCCTAACTTACTGGCATATTGAGTGCAGTGCTTTAACAGCATCATCTTTCAGGATTTGAAATATCTCAACTGGAATTCCATCACCACCACTGGCTTTGTTTTTAGTGATTCTTCCTAAGGCCCACTTGACTTCATACTCCAAGATGTCTGCTCTAAGTGAGTGATCACACCATCATGGTTATCTCGGTCATTAAGATCATTTTTTGTATAGCCCTTCTGTGTATTCTTGCCACTTCTTAGTATCATCTGCTTCTGTTAGGTCCATATCCTTTCTGTCCTTTACTGTGTCTATCTTTGCATGATATTTCCCCTTTGTATCTCTAATTTTCTTGAAGAGATCTCTAGTCTTTCCCATTCTATTGTTTTCCTCTATTTCTTTGCATTGTTCACTTTAAAGGCTTTCTTATCCCTCCTTACTATTCTTTGGAACTCTGCTTTCACATAAGTATATCTTTCCTTTTCTGCTTTGGCTTTCACTTCTTTTTTTTACTCAGCTATTTGTAAGGCCTACTTAGACAACCGTTTTACCTTTTTGCATTTCTTTTTCTTGGGGATTATTTTGACCACCACCTCCTGTACAATGTTACAAACCTCTGTCCATAGTCCTTCAGGCACTCTATCAGAACTAACTCCTTGAATCTATTTGTCACTTCCACTGTGTAATGGTAAGGGATTTGATTTAGGTCATATCTGAATTTCTCAGTGGTTTTCCATACTTCCTTCAATTTAAGTCTGAGTTTTGCAATAAGGAGTTCATGATTGGGGCCACAGTCAGCTTCTGGTTTTGTTTTTGCTAACTGTAGAGAGCTTCTCTATCTTTGACTGCAAAGAATATAATCAGTCTGATTTCGGTGTTGACTATCTGGCTATGTCCATGTGTAGAGTAGTCTCTTTTGTTATTGGAAGAGGATGTTTGCTATGACCAGTGTGTCCTTTTGGCAAAACTCTGTTAGCCTTTACCCTGCTTCATTTTGTACTCTAAGGCCAAACTTTCCTGTTACTCCAGGTGTCTCTTGATTTCCTGCTTTTGCATTCCAATCTCCTATAATGTGAAGGACCTCTTTTTCTGGTGTTAGTTCTAGAAGGTCTTGTAGGTCTTCATAGTACCATATAGCTTCAGCTTCTTCAGCATTAGTAAATGAAAGCACATATATCATGACATCTGGTCCCATCACTTTATGGCATATAGATGAGGAAACAATGGAAAAGGTGACAGACTTTATTTTCTTGGGCTCCAAAATCACTGCAGATTACAGCTGCAGCCATGTGATTAAAAGGTGTCCTTAGAAGAAAAGCTAAGATGATCCCTGACAGTGTATTAAAAAGCAGAGACATTACTTTGCCAACAAATGTCCATATAATCAAAGCTATGGTTTTTCCAATAGTCACATATGGATGTGATTTTTGGACCTAAAAGAAGGTTGAGTATCAAAGAACTGATGCTTTTGAACTGTAGTGTTGGAGAAGATTCTTGAAAGTCCCTTTGACTGCAAGGAGATCCAACTAATCAATCCAAAAGGAAATCAATCATTGAAAGGACTGATGCTGAAGCTGAAGCTCTAATACTTTGACCACCTGATGTGAAGAGCTAACTCATTAGAAAAGACTCTGATGCTGGGAAAGATAGAGGCAGTAGGAGAAGGGGATGACAGAGGACAAGATGGTTGGATGGCATCATCAACTGAATGGATATAAGTTTGAGCAAGCTCAGTGAGATGATGAAGGAGGGAAGACTTTGTGCTGCAGTCCATTGCATCGCAGAGTCAGACATGACTGAGTGACTGAACAACAACCCTACAAAATACTTATTAATTTAAAAAAGAGTAAAATAATGATAATTCTACAGTGGAGAAACTTGTCAGATACCAACTTATTCAAGTGACCCAAGTAAGTGGCATCAGACAAATACAATTGTCATCAGAACAAATAAAAATTATGCTCCACCTTATAGATGGAATGAGAATATGGCATCACTTCTGTGATATTTCTAACAGAGGTGTAGGACCTGAATCTAACTATAAGGTATCATCAGGCAAGCCTTCCAAAATGAAGAAAGAAAGACTTGACATCCAAATGTAACATGTAATCCTAAATGGGATTAAGACATTTTTGGACATTTGCCAAAACTTTAATAACCTCTGATGATTAGATATTAGTAATGTGTCAATTTTACATTTCTAATTTTAATGAGTACATTGTTGCTATTTAGAAGAATGTCTATGTTTTAGAAATAAATACTAAAGCATTTTGTAATGATGTGATATCAGGGTGACAACTCATTCTCAAATAACTATTTGTCCTATATATTTCAAGAGATGGTTTAATCTCACATTCACAATATTGAACACAAAAACCCGGAGAAAACAAAACATTTGATAGGATTTCATTTTGTAATTATTGAAAACTGAGTAAAAGGAGGCTTAATTTTCTAGAGAACATACATGATGCTAAAGATTTTTTAAAAGGAAGAGAGTTTCATAGAAATCAAGATACTGTGTCTACAAGAAAGGGAGGGGACTCACAAAAGGTTTTAGGCTAACAGTGATCTGTTTCTTGACATGGATCATCATGATATGGACTATATTTTAAGTTTTATTATGATTTATAGTTTTATTGTATTTTATGTAGCTTTTTAAAATAAAAGAAAAATGTACAACATTATAGAACAGGTAGCTTACACCTTTGCAGTATAAATTTAGAGTGGGAACTGCCTTGCTAATTGTCATACTTTATTTAATCTATCAATTTCCTGAACCGCCAGTGTTTTATACCAAAAAAAAAAAAAGAGGAAAAAATAATCTACCAGTTTATAAGATGAATCTTAACGTCAAAGATGTTAATTTGTGTATGTCTTTGTCTTGATCACAGCTGTATAACACTGAATATCTCAATATAGTGTATCAGTAGTTCCTTATTTAAGCTTCTAAGTAAAAGTGAATTGGATGTTTTTGCAAAATTAACTCAAATACTGTGCACTAAGTACCTTTACTCCAACAGATATATTTTAAGTTACATGCTTAGTTTTTACACCAATACATTTTAACAAAATAAAATTCTCAGATAGTTCTGAGAAATAAATAACTGTCATCCTAAGATAGAATAAAACTTGAGGAGGTACATTTACTCTGAAAAAATTTTATTAAAACATAAATTTTAATAAAACAAATCTTGTATATGCAATTTTATGGTAAACTACTTTGGGTTATTTTTCTAATATTCAAACTTGGGCTCTCTACTTATTTTCTTCTTTTTTATCATTGAAGTTCTCTTTCAAAATATATAAACACTGCCTCTGTTTGAGGCACTTCAAAATTGAAATTAATTATGCTAATTACCTCATGTAGATTAACTTAATTAAATTTAATGGGTATTCTTGATTCTAAACATTATCCTCTGGGAGATTTTACCTTCAGGGAAAACTAGGTAGAGAATCCAAGTGCTTATTTATCCTAACATATTTAAGCAGCAATCATAGCAGGTGCACTTGTTCAAATGGAATATGTATAGTCATCTAGCGACTGATGTTCCCTTTATCTATTGATTTTGTTAAAATACACATTACTTGTGGAAATTAACTGAGGTAAATGTCAAGATTTAATTAGTAATTAAATCCTTCCATTTAGATTGTAGACACAAAAATATGAAATCATGATATATGTAGCTAAATACTCTAATAAAAACTTTTCATGCTTGTTAATCTTCAGATTATTCCTGGAAAGTTGCTACATATAATACTGAGTTATTCTTAGTTTTTCTTTGTGATACTTCTTTTCCCTTATATCCCATTCTTTGCTCTCTTACTGTTCCATTTCATGGNATGTAGCTAAATACTCTAATAAAAACTTTTCATGCTTGTTAATCTTCAGATTATTCCTGGAAAGTTGCTACATATAATACTGAGTTATTCTTAGTTTTTCTTTGTGATACTTCTTTTCCCTTATATCCCATTCTTTGCTCTCTTACTGTTCCATTTCATGGAGCATTATTTTCTCAGCTGAGCACAATTAAGTAGTACTTCCCAGGATTCTGCTCTGGTCTTACTGTCCTTCTTTCTCACAGAGGGGATTTCATTTACTCTACAAGTGACTTCAGTTAATACTTATGGGCTGGAAAATGCTGAATCATTATTTATATTATTGATCTTCACTTTGCCGCTCAGACATATGCAACAACTTGCTCAGTGTACCACACCAATGGCACACAGTCATGATAACTTAACATGTCCAGCATTATTCATCTTTGCTACCCACTCTCAACACCATGTTAAGGTCCTCAGCTTTACTCATCTGACTGTTTCTGTAACCTTCTTGTCTTGGTTCTTGACCCCCTCCCCACCTCTCATTTCATTATCACTTCTAACAGCTCTTAGTAATTATCTGGCTTGCTCAATTTGAAAATATAAGCTTATTTGAGAGAGTGGCTCCCTCCTCTTTTAGCTAGGATCTAAAAATCGCTCTCCATCACCTACAAAATAGAGTCTAAGCAATTCAGCAAGAATCTCAGATTCTTAGTTCCTGTCTAGCCCCTATATATTCTCAGTACTGCACTCTGAAATGTTATTCAAATGGTACCAGAACTTAAGTACTTCTGACATAGACATCATAGTTATGAACTTCTCTTAATTTGTGTACTGCCTCTGTGCTTAATGTGTTCTTATCAGCTGTTTAATGGCTTTAATATGCAGGTAACATTACATACTAAGCAATGAGGAAAAAATAGTTTTAATGATACAGGTATATATAAAGAAAAATAGACAAATCTTAAGCGTGTCTTGTAGCCTGTTTCCACCAGCAATCACTGTTTGTTTTTTAATTGTATCTCCCAGACTTTCTATTTCTATACAGCAATTCAGAGATCTTTATTTTAACAATATATGTAAGCTTACTCCATCTCAATACAATAGATTTTTTAATTTAACATTGTGGAGTTAAATCTTAGAGTTCAGTTCAGTTCAGTGGCTCAGTCATGTCTGACTGTTTGCAACCCCATGAGCCACAGCATGCCAGGCCTCCCTGTCCCTCACCAACTCCCAGAGTCCACCCAAACCCATGTCCATTGAGTTGATGATGCCATAACCATCTCACCTTCTGTCGTCCCCTTTTCCTCCTGCCTCCAATCCCTCCCAGCATCAGGGTCTTTTCCAATGAGTCAGTTCTTCACATGAGGTGGCCCAAGTATTGAAGTTTCAACTTCAACATCAGTCCTTCCAATGAACACCCACGACTGGTTGCCTTTAGGATGGACTGGTTGGATTTCCTCACAGTCCAAAGGACTCTCAAGAGTCTACTCCAATACCACAGTTGAAAAGCATCAATTCTTCAGTGCTCAGCTTTCTTTAAAGTCCAACTCTCACGTCCATACATGACCACTGGAAAAGCCACAGCCTTGACTAGATAAGGCTATGCTGTCAAGGCTGGTCATAGGTTCCTTCCAAGGAATAAATATCTTTTAATTTCATGGCTGCAGTCACCATCTGCAGTGATTTTGGAGCCCAGAAAAATAAAGTCAGCCACTCTTTCCACTGTTTCCCCATCTATTTCCCATGAAGTGACGGGACTGGGTGTCATGATCTTAGTTTTCTGAATGTTGAGCTTTAGGCTAACTTTTTCACTCTCCTCTTTTACTTTCTTCAAGAGGCTCTTTAGCTCCTCTTCACTTTCTGCCATAAGGGTGGTGTCATCTGCATATCTGAGGTTATTTATATTTCTCCCAGCAATCTTGATTCCAGCTTGTGCTTCATCTAGCCAAGGGTTTCTCATGATGTACTCTACATATAAATTAAATAAATAGAGTGGCAATATTCAGCCTTGATGTATAATTTTCCCAATTAGGAACCTGTCTGTTGTTCCATGTCCAGTTCTCACTCTTGCTTCTTGACCTGCATACAGATTTCTTAAGCTGCAGGTCACATGATCTGGTATTCCCATCTCTTGAAGAATTTTCCACAGTTTATTGTGATCCACACAGTCAAAGGCTTTGGCATAGTCAATAAAGCAGAAATAGATATTTTTCTGGAACTTTCTTGCTTTTTCCATGATCCAGCACATACAGCATAATTTTATTATTTCTCTATTGACAGATTTTGGTAATTTTTCTTTTATTTACACTTGGTGATGGACAGAGAGGCCTGGTGTGCTGCAATTCATGAGGTCGTGAAGAATCGGGCACGACTGAGTGACTGAACTGAACTGAACTGACTGATACTCAAATTATTTGTCTAAAATGTCACAAGGGACATGTGTCAAGCTTAGTCTAATTTTTTAAATTATTTGAATTAATTAAACCACAAATTTAATGTTGTTTAATGCTGTTTGGCATTATAATATGATTATAATTCACTAATTATAATCATATTATAATCAAATAATTAATATGTGAATAAATATAATCATTAAAATAAAGGAAACTTCACTTGAAGTGTAGTCACGGAGCCCTGAAGGGAGAATTTTCACATACATATTGTTCATTACTGTCTACATAATCAACAGGAAAAAGGAAAAGAACCGTTTTGACAAAGCAGGACATTAATCACAGGGGAATTTTATGTCCAGATTTTAAGAAAAAGAAGGAAGAGCCCTCCCTACCCCAGTAACAATACTCTAACTACCTTTGTGCAGTCTGTTAGAGTGTGTCACATCCCATTATCTCCTAAAATGTATTAAATCAAGCCTCTCTGTTTCTCTGTACTTGCTTATGATTCATCATAGCTTATCTGTTCTAAGTGTAATTCCCAAAATAAACCCATTTGCTGGTAAAATAACTGGCTGCTTCATTTTTAAACGTGACAAAATATAATGTCGTTATGAATAAATGAGATGAAAAACCTACTACATATTAAGAATTCTGACAATTATTAGATGTTGAATATAACTAGATAGAAAAGAAAAGCATATATTAGTATAGGAAAAATGTTAATCTTTATTAATTTTTTTCGTTCTATTGACATGCATCAAAAAAACAAGTTTAAAACATATTTATTATGTTCTCAACTTACAAAACAGTAGATTTTACCAACATTTGTTTAAAAATGTGAAAGTAGACATCTAAAAATATACTTTTAAAAGATAAGTTTGACAATGTGGATAATCACAAATTTTCAAATAAACAAAGCCATCCTCTGTTTGCTATTGATACAAAAGTTCTACACTTAACTAAATACTAATAAACTTTGAATATAGTAAAATATCTTTTCAGTCTGATGTGGACATGAAGATGTTTCAACATATCAACTTGCTGATAGATAGCAGTGAAACCCATGGTTTACATTTTGTTTTGGTGAGACCAGGAGAGTTCTTTCTCTGGGACTATTTATGTAGCAATTCTCTGCCTCTGATAATAGAAGTGTATAAAAAGCACCAGCCAATATGGCAGGTTGGAATTTCTGGTTCTGAGCTGTACTGTGCAGATGTAGGTAATTCCTGATCATAGAGAGACAGAGTAGCACTATGACCCTGGCAGAGACAAGTGAATGCGAACCCCATTCAGCCTTTTTGAATATTACTGTGAGGTTGCCTCTGTCTGAAGTGCATATTCTTACTTTAGTGCTATTATTATATAATGTCCTCCTGGACTAAACCAAAGATTCATAAGCATTGTTATTTTGGCACTTGTGAATCATTTTAGCAATTGAATCATGTCTGAAACTTTTAATTAAATTAGTAATGATTCTTATGGAAATAGTTTGAGCATTTTCTGAAGCTATAAGGTGATCCTTGAACTTTACCACTGGTGGTGTATGGTTCTCTACTTTTCTGAATAATGATAACACTTCGCTATTGCTTAGTTATGACACAGAATATCACCTAATGCTATTGAAAAAATATACCACATGGTTTTTATTAATTATGGACTTTTAGTTTCACAGAATAGAGAGAAATATGGTACATATTTTATGCTTGTTTTTGCAAGATCTTTTTGGGATCAGAATACTGTATTAACAATGTTACTTATAAAACAGAAAAAGACTCACAGACTTAGAGAACAACTTATGGTTGCTGGAGGGAATGATGGGGGAAAGGGATAGTTAGGGAGTTTGGGATGGACATGTACACACTGCTGTATATTTAAAAAGGATAACTAACAAAGACCTACTGTATAGCACATGGAGCTCTGCTCAATGTTATGTGGCAGCCTGGATGGGAGCAGAGTTTGGGGAAGAATAGATATATGTATAGGCATGATGAGTTCCGTCACTGCTCATCTGAACTTCCTCTGGAAGCCTCTGGAAGCCTCTAGAACTTCCTCTGGAAGCCTAACAGCCTGGTCCCAGAATATGTAAATGTGAAGCTGACTGGATGCTAACCCACAGAGTTTCAAACACCAGTTGCACTCAGAGTTTGAGGCAGAGTCTGAAAGCCTAGATCAGGTAGGTCTAACCAATTCACAGGTGCATGAGAAACAAGTACTTTTTGCTGTATGCCTCTGAGATGTTGTGGTTAAGCAGTAAAGGAGAGTCAGTATGGTAATATTACTTTTTCTTCCATTTTTCCATCAGCTCTTGAGGCTTCACATGTAACTTCTGACACAGTTAGTTCTTTAGGGGATGCACATGCAGAAGAGCTTAAATACACTTCTCAGGCCTAACAAAAGTTCAAATGTCTGTGGTTTTTAGAAGTTAGACCTGTAAAAGTTATTTTGATATTAAAGTCCTTTGTTGCAAGCAACAGAAAGAGATCTTGAAAACATTACAAGAGCATGTTGGAAGTGTGTTGGAAGGAGGTATCTTTATTTCAGAGAACCTGTGGAAAAGTTTGAGAACCTGGTTCAAAAATTGACAAAAACCAAGGTGGCTTGGCAGCAAGGAATAAAGCTACTATCACGTTCCAGAAAAAAATATTGTTATGATGCTAATATGAATACCACTGGGTAGATGGTAAAGGCTGACTGACAAGTTTAAATGTATTCTTACATTTTTAATACTTCTTTGAGATTAAGATTTCCAAGCTGGACCCCTAATTGGCAGCGTTTAGTCCACATACCTCCATTCTGGATACCAAGAAGTAGAGAGAAGTGTCTGTGTGTGTGTTGAAGGGGTGGATGTGTGGGGTGATTTGGGCGGGCAGAGATTTGGGAACTTAAGTTTCTGTAGTAAAAAGTGGAACCCTACCTTCTACCCCAAACCATACAATAGAGAAACAGTGCTAGAAATACTAAAGATATTTAAGAATGGGGTATTAAATGACAAAAACAGCAATAAAAGATCTCTATAATATTAATGGGGAATCACACATAACTGAAGTAAAAGAACTAAAGTAAGACATGGTAATCAGGAAAAGAGATCAAGAGCACACAGAGCCAAGGTACAAATTAAGTGCCAAATTGAGACTATCTTGCAATAAATCAAGTTCAGATTGTCTATCTTGGGGACTTAATTTGATGAGTTCATAGTTTATATGAGGGCAGCAATGGCCAAGAGGAGCTACCCCACATCCAAGGTCAGGGGCAGAGGCCAAGAGGGGCTACCCCATGTCCAAGGTCAGGGGCAGTGGCCAAGAGGAACTACCCCAGGTTCAAGGTCGGGGCAGTGGCCGAGAGGAGCTACCCCACATCCAAGATAAAGAGCAGTGGCTGCGCTTTGCTGGAGCAGCTATGAAGAGATACCTCACATCCAAGGTAAGAGAAACCCAAGTAAGACGTTAGGCACCGAGAGAGGGCATCATACGGCAGACAGACTGAAACCACAATCACAGACAACTCGCCAATCTGATCATATGGACGATAGCCTTGTCTAACCCAATGAAACTATGAGCTATGTCATGTAGAGCCACCTAGGACAGATGGGTCATGGTGGAGAGTTCTGACAGAATGTGGTGCACTGGAGAAGGGAATGACAAATGCCTTGAGAATTCCATGAATAGTATGAAAAGGCAAAAAGATAGGACACTGAAAGATGTCCTCAAGTTGGTAGGTACCCAATATGTACTAGAGATCTGTGGAGAAATAACTCCAGAAAGAGTGAAGGGATAGAGCCAAAGCAAAAAAAAAACACCCAGCTGTGGATGGAACTGGTGATACAAGCAAGGTATGATGCTGCAAAGAGCAATATTGCATAGGAACCTGGAATGTCAGGTCCAAGAATCAAGGCAAAATGGAACTGGTCAAACGGGAGATGATAAGACTGAACATCAACATTCTAGGAATCAGCAAACTAAGATGGACTGGAATGGGTGAATTTAACTCAGATGACCAGTATATCTACTACTGTGGGCAGGAATCCCTTAGAAGAAATAGAGTAGCCATCATGGTCAACAAAAGAGTCTGAAATGCAATACTTTGATGAATCTCAAAAATGACAGAATGATCTCTGTTCATTTCCAAGGCAAACAATTCAATATCACGGTAATCCAAGTCTATGCCCCAACCAGTAATGCTGAAGAAGCTGAAGTTGAACGCTTCTATGAAGACCTACAAGACCTTCTAGAACTAACACCCCCAAAAGATATCCTTTTCATTATAGGGGACTAGAATGAAAAAGTAGGAAGTTAAGAAACACCTGGAGTAACAGGCAAATTTGGCCTTGGAGTACAGAATGAAGCAGGGCAAAGGCTAATATAGGTCTTCCAAGAGAATACACTGGTCATAGCAAACACCCTCTTCCAACAACACAAGAGAAAACTCTACACATGAACATCACCAGATGGTCAACATTGAAATCAATTATATTCTTTGCAGCCAAAGATGGAGAAGCTCTATACAGTCAGCAAAAACAAGACCAGGAGTGGACTGTGGCTCAGATCATGAACTCCTTATTGCCAAATTCAGAATTAAATTGAAGAAAGTGGGGAAAACCACTAGGCTATTCAGGTGTGACCTAAATCAAATCCTTTAGGATTATACAGTGGAAGTGAGAAATAGATATAAGGATCTATCAGATATATCTGATAGACAGAGTGCCTGATGAACTATGGACGGAGGTTCATGACATTGTACAGGAGACAGGAATCAAGACCATCTCAAAGAAAAAGTAATACAAAAGAGCAAAATGGCTTTCTGGGGAAGCCTTACAAATAGCTGTGAAAAGGGAAGTGAAAAGCAAAGGATAAAAGGAAAGATATACCCATTTGAATGCAGCGTTCCAAAGAATAGTAAGGAGAGATAAGAAAGCTTTCTTCAATGATCAATGCAAAGAAATAGAAGACAACAATAGAATGGGAAAGACTAGAGCTCTCTTAAAGAAAATTAGAGATACCAAGGGAACATTTCATGCAAAGATGGGCTCAATAAGGNTTCTAAGAATCAGCAAACTAAGATGGACTGGAATGGGTGAATTTAACTCAGATGACCAGTATATCTACTACTGTGGGCAGGAATCCCTTAGAAGAAATAGAGTAGCCATCATGGTCAACAAAAGAGTCTGAAATGCAATACTTTGATGAATCTCAAAAATGACAGAATGATCTCTGTTCATTTCCAAGGCAAACAATTCAATATCACGGTAATCCAAGTCTATGCCCCAACCAGTAATGCTGAAGAAGCTGAAGTTGAACGCTTCTATGAAGACCTACAAGACCTTCTAGAACTAACACCCCCAAAAGATATCCTTTTCATTATAGGGGACTAGAATGAAAAAGTAGGAAGTTAAGAAACACCTGGAGTAACAGGCAAATTTGGCCTTGGAGTACAGAATGAAGCAGGGCAAAGGCTAATATAGGTCTTCCAAGAGAATACACTGGTCATAGCAAACACCCTCTTCCAACAACACAAGAGAAAACTCTACACATGAACATCACCAGATGGTCAACATTGAAATCAATTATATTCTTTGCAGCCAAAGATGGAGAAGCTCTATACAGTCAGCAAAAACAAGACCAGGAGTGGACTGTGGCTCAGATCATGAACTCCTTATTGCCAAATTCAGAATTAAATTGAAGAAAGTGGGGAAAACCACTAGGCTATTCAGGTGTGACCTAAATCAAATCCTTTATGATTATACAGTGGAAGTGAGAAATAGATATAAGGATCTATCAGATATATCTGATAGACAGAGTGCCTGATGAACTATGGACGGAGGTTCATGACATTGTACAGGAGACAGGAATCAAGACCATCTCAAAGAAAAAGTAATACAAAAGAGCAAAATGGCTTTCTGGGGAAGCCTTACAAATAGCTGTGAAAAGGGAAGTGAAAAGCAAAGGATAAAAGGAAAGATATACCCATTTGAATGCAGCGTTCCAAAGAATAGTAAGGAGAGATAAGAAAGCTTTCTTCAATGATCAATGCAAAGAAATAGAAGACAACAATAGAATGGGAAAGACTAGAGCTCTCTTAAAGAAAATTAGAGATACCAAGGGAACATTTCATGCAAAGATGGGCTCAATAAGGGACAGAAATGTTATGGGCCTATCAGAAGCAGAAGATACTAAGAGGTGGCAAGAATACACAGAAGAACTGTACAAAAAAGCTCTCCATGACCCAGATAATCACAATGGTGTGATCACTCACCTAGAGGCAGACATCCTGGAATGTGAAGTCAAATGGGCCTTAGTAAGCATCACTACAAACAAAGCTAGTGGAGGTTGTGGAATTCTAGTTGCGCTCTTTCAAATCCTGAAAGATGATGCTGTGAAAGTGCTGCCCTCAATATGCCAGCAAATTTGGAAAACTCAGCAGTGGCCAGAGGACTGGAAAAGGTCAGTTTGCATTCCAATTCCAAAGAAAGGCAATGCCAAAGAATGCTCAAACTATGGCACAATTGCACTCATCTCACATGCTAGTCAAGTAATGCTCAAAATTCTCCAAGCCAGGCTTCAGCAATACGTGAACCGTGAACTCCCTGATGTTCAAGCTGATTTTAGAAAAGGCAGAGGAACCAGAGATCAAATTGCCAACATCAGATGGATCATGGAAAAAGCAAGAGAGTTCCAGAAACACATCTATTACCCCTTTATTGACTATGCCATAGCCTTTGACTGTGTGGATCACAATAAAGTGTGGGAAATTCTGAAAGAGATGGGAATACCAGAGGACCTGATATGCCTCTTTGAGAAACCTGTATGCAGGTCAGGAAGTAACAGTTAGAACTGGACATGGAACAGACTGGTTACAAATAGGAAAAGGAGTACATCAAAGCTGGATATTGTCACCCTGCTTATTAACTTATATGCAGAGTACATCATGAGAAACACTGGGATGGTGGAAGCACAGGCTGGGATCATGATTGCCAGGAGAAATATCAATAACCTCAGATATGCAGATGACACCACCCTTATGGCAGAAAGTGTAGAAGAATTAAAGATCCTCTTGATAAAAGTGAAGGAGGAGAGTGAAAAATTGGCTTAAAGCTCAACATTCAGAAAACTAAGTCATGGCATCTGGTCCCATCCCTTCATGGCAAATCGATGGTGAAACAGTGGAAACAGTGGCTGACTTTATTCTTTGGGCTGCAAAATCACTGCAGATGGTGATTTCAGCCATGAAATTAAAAGACACTTACTCCTTAGAAGGAAAGTTATGACATACCTAGACAGAATATTCAAAAGCAGAGACATTACCTTACCAACAAAGGTCCGTCTAGTTAAGGCTATGGTTTTTCCAATTGTCATGTATGGATGTGTGAGTTGGATTATAAAGCTGAGCTCAGAAGAACTGATGCTTTTGAACTGTGTTGTTGGAGAAGACTGTTGAGAGTCCCTTGGACAACAAGGAGATTCAACCAGTCCATCCTAAAGGAAATAAATCCTGAATATTCATTGGAAAAACTGATGCTGAAGTTGAGACCCAATACTTTGGCCACCTGATGTGAAGAGCTGACTTATTAGAAAAGACCTTGTTGCTGGGAAAGATTGGGGGCAGGAGGAGAAGGGAACGACAGAGGATGAGATGGTTGGATGGCATCAGCGACTCAAAGGCCATGGGTTTGGCTGAACTCTGGGAGTTGGTGTTGGACAGGGAGGCCTGGCATGCTGTGATTAATGGGGTCATAAAGAGTCAGAAACAACTGAGCAACTGAACTGAACTGAACTGATAGTTTATAAAATGTTCTGCCTGAAGATCCCTAAGAGAGTGGCATTTGTGTTACTCAGGTAGTCTACCAACAAAGTGATCAAACCATCCCATCCCCAAGCCCATGGACTCCCGTATATTTTGCAGAGGATACAGAACCCTGATCAAGAACGTAATAAGAATCTATGAACAATAATGTTTGATACTTAGCAGCAAGCTGAGATGTATTCCATTTATTAGACATACTCTTTTCATTTTTCCTCACTAAAAGACACATAGCCTACCAAATTGAGGTTAACAGCATAAATCTAACCCTACACATAGTCATAGAGGTTGTAAACACAAGCACAGTTACTCTGAACAGGAGCTACTGCAGTACCATTTTGAGTGCTGATAGTTTCTTATGAATGTAGCATTTATTGTTAAAGCTTGAAGAATCATTCTAAATTAAGGTTTAATCTATTATTTTCCTTTAAAAATGTGTTGTATTAGGGTATCATAGATTCTTAAAGTCAAAAGAGACATACGATTCCCTTCATTCTACAGAAGATATTTCTAAAGCCAATGGAAATTTAATAGACAATTATTAGATAGTATATGGATACCAAAAGAGGAACTCCCCAGGTCATTAGGTGCCCAGTACGCTACTGGAGATCAGTGGAGAAATAACTCCAGAAAGAAAGAAAGGATGGACCCAAAGCAAAAGCAATACCCAACTGTGGATGTGACTGGTGATAGAAGCAAGGTCCGATGTTGTAAAGAACAATATTGCATAAGAACCTGGAATGTCAGGTCCATGAATCAAGGCAAATTGGAAGTGGTC
>SJYV01015836.1:0-15496 GCA_006410875.1 Neotragus pygmaeus | reverse complement strand
CACTCCTCACAGAGGACACGCTCACAGAGGACACGCTCACAGAGGACACGCTCACAGAGGACACTCCTCCCAGAGTCCACACTCACAGAGGACACGCTCACAGAGGACACGCTCACAGAGGACTCGCTCACAGAGGACACTCCTCACAGAGTCCACACTCACAGAGGACACGCTCACAGAGGACACGCTCACAGAGGACACTCCTCACAGAGTACACACTCACAGAGGACACACTCAAAGAGGACACGCTCACAGAGGACACGGTCACAGAGGACACGCTCACAGAGGACACGCTCACAGAGGACACTCCTCACAGAGTCCACGCTCACAGAGGACACACTCACAGAGGACACACTCACAGAGGATACTCCTCACAGAGAATACACTCACAGAGGACACTCTCACAGAGAAAACTCTCACAGAGGACACTCACAGAGGACACACTCACAAAAGACACACTCACAGAGGACACACAGAGGACACTCCTCCCAGAGTCCACACTCATAGAGGACACGCTCACAGAGGACACACTCACAAAAGAAACACTCAAACAGGACACACCCACAGAAAACACTGTCACAGAGGACACTTCTCACAGAGAAAACTGTGACAGAGGACATTCACAGAGGACACACTCAAAGAGGACACGCTCACAGAGGACACACTCACAGAGGACACNAAAACACTGTCACAGAGGACACTTCTCACAGAGAAAACTGTGACAGAGGACATTCACAGAGGACACACTCAAAGAGGACACGCTCACAGAGGACACACTCACAGAGGACACACTCACAGAGGACACTCCTCACAGAGGACACTCCTCACAGAGGACACACTCACAGAGGACACACTCATAGAGGACACTCTCACAGAGGCCACACTCCCAGAGGACAGAGACATGAGCAGGGGACACTCCTGGGCGGCCTTCTGCTTCCTCCTGGAGAGATCTACCAAGGCACCTGGCACTGCACCCAAATCCTGCATCCCATTTTCCACTCACACCCCTGACATTACAGGAGTATTGCGGGGAAGAAGTGCAGACCGACCGGGCAGCTGTGGCAGGGGGCCTGGGGCTTGAACAGCTTCCCGACCCCAGAAGGAGCTTGTAAAACGTGGAAACAGTCGGAGGAACCGACCCATCTCCCAGGGTCTTGCAGAGCTTGTGAGTGCAGGCCAGTGGCCTGCGCGTGAAGCAGGGCCTCAGGCAGCCCCTCGCCCACCTCTGGAGGTGACGGAGCCCCAGGCAGAGTGGCAGAGGAAAGATCACATGGGACTCGGGACGTGCAGCCTCTGGTTGTGGCCGGCAAGTCCATGGACGGATAAACCCTCCAGGGAGCGACTCCAAGGGAGCGGGCACCACCCAAGCTGGGGATGGCGGGGGCAGCTACCCCTCCATCCCCACCTAGGAGCCAGCCCCCCAGGTGAATCCCGTCCCTGTGTCCCCCCTGAACACAGGCTCTGCTGCACTCCCACCCTGCAGAGATCGGGGGGCCAGGAGGTGATGGAGGGAAAGACTAGTTCAGACCTCTCATCACACATGCAAGGACGAGCTGGCAGACACTCTCCGACACACACACACAGTCCCATCCTCCCATCCCCCACGGGGGCCGGCCAGCCTTCTCAGCACACGCTGCTGTGGCTGTAATTCTATCCTGGGGTCCCAGTGACATCATTTACCACCCACCAGACACATGACCTCAGGCACATCACCTCACTCCTCCGAGACTCCTTCCTCGTCAGTGAGATGAGTTCGCGCTCCGGGGCTGTTCTAAGAGCCGTGGGGTCGGCGTGTGTCCCCCTGTCCACCATCACTATCCCGCTGCCTCTCGGACACCTCAGGGCTGCCTGTTGCCTCCCCTGGAAGTTCACCAGCATTCCAAATGTCGGGCAGTAGAGACGCCCCGCAAAGCAGGCAAGCCCCGTCCCCAGAATTGAGGACTGAGGGCCCGGCCCCTCCCCCAGAAAGTTCACCCTGAGAAAGATGCCCCCTTCGCTCTGGGAAGCACCCACCACCCCAAGGTTCTGAGAAGGGAAGGTTCTGAGAAGGGAAGCCGGGAGACCTACACCCACGGGGAGGGCAGCGGAGCATCTGATTACACAAGCCTGCTTGGTCCCCACGGAGTATCTCATGCAGGAGCAACGATCCATCGGTCACCATCAATTATTCATCCCTGTCAGGGCCAGAGCCAGACACACAGCATGGGAGCAGCGGGAGCCAGGACCGAACCCACCCCACCTCCAGTCCCCTAACAGCAGCCAGTTGTCTCTCCCACCCCCTACCCACCCGGGGTCCCACCTCTGCAAAGTGACACAGTATCCAGATGGCTGTCACCCTGCTTAACAGATGGCCAGCAAGGCACCAGCCACGCTGAAGCCAACACTCAGGAGCCTCCCAACAAGGATTTCCAAGAATCGAGAAGCACACTGACCTGCTCTCTCTCAAGGTCGACAGGCATGTCTGGTGGCAGGTGTGTCTGGGCAGAAGGTCCCAAGCTCCATGTCCCCAGAAAGATGCCGTTGCCAGTGCAGCCCCGGGCTCTTCCTGAAGGTGCCTTCCCCAAGGGGAGGTCACAGAGCCCCGGACTCTCACAGACAAAGAGGACAGGCCTTCAGGACCAAGCCTGCTGGGTGGCAGGCCCCTCTAACAGCACGCCACTGAGTGCCCACAGACAGGCCCCCACCCCAGCATGCATCCTGTCAACAGTCATGCAGCGTCTTCCAGGGACCAGTGCCAAACAGGACACTGGTTTACACCCAACGAGCCCAAGTCCTTGCCGACCTCTTTCTGAGAGTGGGTTGCAGTCAGGCTTCATGGATCAGCTGTTGTTCACGAGACCCAGGAGGGGATGAGAAGGGGAACAGATTTAGGACAGAGCCTGGAGCTCCCGCAGTGAGGCAGGGGCCTCAGCTTGCTCCCCCAGCCTGGCCCCGTTCCCCAGAAGCACCTCCCTGTTTGGCCCTGGCTTTCCAGCCTGAACCTGGGCAACAAGCGCTCCTGGTGCCAGAGGGAAGCCCCAGGTCTCCTTTCCTGCCCAAGAACTCTGTGCCCACACACAGACATCGGGCTTGTCTGCCAGGACGTGCCTGCCCCTCTGGTGGATCTGTTCCTGTCCATCGGGGGGGAAGGCAGCGACCACCTGGCGGTACCAACGGCATGGGAAGCTCTGCCTGACGCACAGCCTGCGGGAGGGCCAGGGCACGGGGAAGCTCTGCCCGGGGCACAGCCTGGAGGAGGGGCCAAGGAGGGGAGGCCCGGGTGGCAGGCACCCCCCCCCACTGGGTGTCTGAGTGCAACGTGAGGGGAGAGGCACCCAAGGGGAGACAGCAAGTGGCCTGAGCGCGGCCTGGGTTTTTGCTTTTAGGTAAATCCTGGAGGGTCCCGGTGGCCCCATGAGGTGGGTGGCATCTGAGCTGTCTCTCATAACTCGAGGGATGAACGTTAGACCTTTGGCCCAGCCATGTGCCCTGGACAGGAAGCCGGGAGGGTGTGGATGATCAGTTTCAGAGGGCATACATTGGTCCAGGAGGCACTGTGGATGGAAGGGTAGAGGGGAAGAGACAGAGGCAGGAGAGGTTTCCTCCACCCAAGGGTGTCCTGAGCTCTGGAAGCAGAGGAAGGACCCTGTCCAGGGGGATCAAGAGGCCGGAAAGCAGTGCCACCCTGCTCTAGGGCCCTCTTGAGTCCTGAGCAATGCCAGTCCCTGCCCACCTTCCCCGGCACAGGGTCCCATCACACCCTGCCCACCCACACCTCGTCCCAGCTACAGCTGCCTCCACCCTGCAGCTCCATCACCTGCTCCCACCCACCGATCTTGAATCCCTATGGCGCTGAGAGACCACAGTCAGGCTGCAGGACCTGAGGTCGGGTATTCCGAACACCCCCAAGCCGAGGGCCCGCCAACCCGGGCCACGCCTGCCTCACTGCTGTTAGAGGTCTTGTGGTGAAGGCAATGCAGACAACCAGGGCTCACGGTGCGGGACTTGGAGTCCATCGCCCCGTTCTATTGTAAACAGTGGACCCAGGGGAAGAAGGGGGCGTGGCCGCGTCTCAAAGGGCGGGAACAGTGCCCACAGCACCAGGTTTCCCGTCAGCCCCCTCGTCTGTCTCCCCGTAAGGTTAGGACGCCGTCAACCGGACCCTCCTTCCAGGGCGCAGCGCCGGGCTCTGTCCATGGTGCTGAACCGCCGCACATCGTGGCCCATGATCTCAGCACCCCGAGGCTTTGGCATTTCCGGAGGTGCCTTGGGGTGTTCCATCCTTCTATCATTATCCTCCAATTAAAAATAAATAATGTTTTTAAAAAGGGAGGGAGGTTCACGAGGGAGGGGACATATATATACCTATGGGTGATTCACATTGATACATGACAAAAACCAACACAATATTGGTAAAGCAATTATCCTCCAATTAAAAATAAATAAATTAAAAACAACAACAAATAAATAGGATGATGTTCTGGAGCACAGAGATGGGGAAGTGCACCCTCCCAACCTGCTCATCACCTAAATTGGGCATGGCCACCTGATCTGAGAGGCTGAGATCCTTTCAGAACAGCTAAAAGAGAGAAACAGGACTGACCCGGTGAGCCTCAGGGGGAAGGAATTCACAAGGGAAATGTGGAAGCTATTTGGATAACAGGAGGACATTTCAGGGATGTAGGGGGATTCAGAAGGGTCCTGTCAAGAGGCTAGAGGTCAGATGTCAGGATCTTTCAAGGTCATACGTCCAAAGTCCAGAACCGAGGGTCCAAAGATTATGACCCCCTCCTGTGGGTCCTTGAAGTCTAGCGGGGAAGGGGTCAAAGCATTACAGCACTGAGCATCTGTCCTCTGTTAGTGGCAAAGTAACTTCAGATTAGGTTTACGTGTTTCTAGCACAAACCCTGAGATTCTCTGGGAACATCTGGAAAAATATCAAGGTTGTGTTGAAAAGAGGGAGCTGAGTCTATCCTGAGCCCCAGACTGGAGTCTCTGCTCAAAAACTGAGAAGCCATATTCATCGGGGACCTGGCTCTCGACTCCCTTCAGCCCTAGGGTGGAGTGATGGTGGCTTTTGCAGGGCAAACATTCTGCAGTTGTGAATGGACCACACCCAAAAGAGAGCCACTGCGGCAGGAGACGCCAGCCTCCTGGGCTTAAACGAGCAGAGCGGGCGGAGGGGGCGCTTGCATGTCCTCCTGCAGCCTTGACTCTCACACACACTGCCTTACCCTGAGACCACGTGACCACATCTGGCGCTGATCGCCCTNAGAGCCACTGCGGCAGGAGACGCCAGCCTCCTGGGCTTAAACGAGCAGAGCGGGCGGAGGGGGCGCTTGCATGTCCTCCTGCAGCCTTGACTCTCACACACACTGCCTTACCCTGAGACCACGTGACCACATCTGGCGCTGATCGCCCTGCTAAGCCCCTCCACCCCACGTCATCCTCCCCCTCACTGAGCGCAGGGACCCACCTGACCTCGGCTCCCCCCACACGGCCACCCCCACACCCGCAGAGACTCTGGGTCCACGGCAGTCCCGCTGGTCAGCCTACCCTTTCCAAGCCCACCCCAGCCCAGCCCCTTCTCTTGGAAGGCGGTCTCACCACCTGCTCAGTCTTCTGGCACAATGTCCAACCACATTTCTCTTCAGAAATGCCCTCCGCATCCACTTGAAATATTTCGCATGTCAGGTTAATCCTATGGCCTCTCTGACCTTGAATCATCTTTAAAGACATGGAGAGTCTCCCTCATGGAAGTGGGGTGGGGGTTCACCAGACAGCCCCCCCCCACATACACACGGAGAACCTGTGGCCATGGGTAATGACAACAAAAAGCCCAAGGACACAAAGGTCCCTGGAGAGGGCGTTTGATTGCCCCCGTTTCCAAGGACAGCACTGTCCCAGGTTCCCCGAAGAGTCTGTCTCCCGCCCTCGTTTCTGGGTCTGAAGCATGAAATACCCTGGCCTCCCTTCACCCCTAAGCCCAGCCTCCCCAGCAGTCACACCACCAGCAACTAATACACTTCTCAGAAGCCATATTTCTATTACAGCAGGACAAGAGAGCAAAGGTGTAATTGGGCTCGATGTGATGGAGTGTGACAACTCACAGTTAGCCACATGTGTCATCAAGGGACGTGAACTGGGGACAGTTTATGCCCAAAAACTCATTTCCAAGAGACACCCAGACAGCGCCGNCAAGAGAGCAAAGGTGTAATTGGGCTCGATGTGATGGAGTGTGACAACTCACAGTTAGCCACATGTGTCATCAAGGGACGTGAACTGGGGACAGTTTATGCCCAAAAACTCATTTCCAAGAGACACCCAGACGGCGCCGACATCAGTGGCAAGGCAAGGAGGGAGCCACAGACTTGTCTGAGGGGAGACCTTGGAAGGTCGCCCGCCATGCCGCCTCTGCACACACACTCTCCCTGCAAGGCTCTTTGCTTTTCTGGAGCGTCTGTCCGATGCCCTCACTTCCCCCGTCTGGTCAACTGCCTGATGTCTCGGCGTGGCAGGCCGGAAAGTGCAGCCTGGTGTCCACCCTGGGTCCTGCGGGCTGCCCCGTCCGTCTCCACCTCTGATGCCAGCCACCTGGGAGACCCGGGCACTCGGCCCGGCCTCCATCCCCTGACAGAGAGCAGAGTTGTCCTGGTCCCAAATCCCTGTCCCAGCCTCAGGGGACGAAAGGCAGTCTGGCCTCTGCAAACTACGACTTTCCTGGGGCTCTGAGGAGGGCCAGTGGGATTTCCTCACCCAACCTCCTCATTTTACAGAGGAAGGAGCAGTGACGAAGAGGGAAAGTGAGCGCCAGAGTCCCCCCGGGAACCGTGAGCAGAGGTGACACCCAGTCCCTCCAGCACCAGAGGCCACCCCCAAGGCAGACCCCCAGCCCCTGCCCCGCACGCTGCTGCACAGGCGGAGCACACCGCGCAGGTGCCCGCGGGACCCCCGTCCAGGGAGAAGGCCCCTCCACGGCCCGTGAGTGAGGGTGGGGCCCCATGACCCCCACGCGCTGGGTGCCCCCATCGTAAGCCCTCGGGACACTGGGCAGCCTTTGCTCCACACCAGTTACCATGATTGTGATGAAGTGACCCTCTTTTGTTTACTGCCCAGTTCCCTGAGACCATAAGGGCCCTGAGGGCAGGGGCGGCCCGGGCGGTCCTGGCAGGGTGCCTGGGCGTGAGTGAGTGAGTGCAGGCCTGGGGGCGGGCCAGGGCCACCTGGGTGCGGGGCTGCAAGCTGGGACCTGCCTCTCCTCTGACACTGAGGACAGAGAATGGGCAGCGTCAGGACGATCCCTCCCCGGAGGCCTGGGACACAGAAGGGATTCTCGAGGCTGAGCGCTGCTTTGCGAGGCCCCTGCTCCAGGTGAGCCCAGCCTGCCGCTGAAAGGACTGAATGAGTCCATAAGCTTTCATACGTGCCTTTCCCCTGGGCCTTCCCCAAGCACGCATCACCAGGGCAGGGCCCAGGTCCTGACCCAGATGCACCGTCTCACCGCCTCCTGCCAGCCCCTGCCTCTCAGCCCCACAGCCCCGGATCAACTCCAGGAGGAGCTGCAGCCTGAAGGTACAGCCTCAGGGTCAAGTTCATCCTCAATTTCCAAGGAAGGAGAGGGAGAGGGACCGGGGCCTGCGGGCAAGTGGCCCGCACTGGTAGGAGTGACGTGCTCTCTGTGGCCTTGTGGGTCTTCCCCACTCTGAGCCACACGCCTGCAGGTGCCCCAAACCCAGACAAGAGGGAGCTGCTCTCTGAAAGGGGAACCAGGCCACGTGGGCTAAGAGGGGCACCACAGATCTTTTTAAGGCCAGAGCTCAGAGCCACAGAACTTGAGCCCTGGGGGTCCCAAGTGGCCCTAGAGAGGCTCCGATCACTGCTGAGTTCTCTGCCCATGAGTCCAGCCCAGGGCCACCTCCAGTCACCTTGGAGGCACAGGGAGGATGAGCTGAACAGGGGGCAGAGCTGGGAGAGCGAAGAATTTCCACTGTAGCTGGAAAATTCTGTGGAGCACATGCAGATCTGAACACCCACCCCAGAGAGGGACACGCTGCTCGGCGGACCCCTCTCATGGGAGGGGCCGTCTTTTTCTGTCTCGGTCTCCCCCTGCTCCTGGACTCTGGTGGGCAGCCCAAAATGGCTGACCAGGAAGCAGCCACGTGCCAGGGTGGTCCCTCACCATGCGTGACCACAAGGAGCAGGATGTGGCGCCTCTGGTCCAGCACTCACTCTCACTCAGAGGCCACCCTTCCAGCGGCTCCAGGCCTCCTGGCCCCACGCTCCACTCACCCTCCTGGGGTGATCTGACTGCAGCCTCTCAGAGCCACAGAACAGAAGGCAAGACTTCCCGTCCTCCCCACCTTGGAGCCCAGGGCTCTGAGTCGCAGCTGCAGCTGTGCAGACACAGGGCCCATCACAGACCCGCTCACACCTGGCTCATGGTGCAGGGAGAAGAAGTGGGCCCTCTGCCTCGCAAGAGGGCTGGGCCAGGCTCCATCACCACCGGGGCTGGGGCGCTGACTCTGCATCCCAGCCCCGGCGCACCCCAGGGCAGCGCACCAGGCTGAGAACTGCTGCCACGCTCAGCCCCAGTGCACCCCAGGGCGGTGCACCACGCTGAGAGCTGCTGCCCCAGGAGCTCATGGACGGTGCCCCAGGCCACACCCCGCCTGCCAGTCTCCACTTTGCAATGGGAGCCTGGTCCCCATGTGGGCCGGCCACACACGAGACCTCACCCGCAGGACACGCAACCGTGGGGCACAGACTGGGGGCCCTTCTTGCCCCTCCCTACGCTCACCGTCTGCACCCCAGGGGAAGCTGGGGCGCCTCTCGGGCTTGGCAGGAGTGAGTACTGACTGCTCTCATCACCTGCGCTCCCTGGGCGGGGCCTCCCTGGAAGCTCAGACCTGGGGCAGCTGCCCTGCCCCCCTGCCCCCAGCAGCCCAGTGCCCAGCATCAGCAAGCCAACCCAGCTTCCCACTGTGCCTCTGCCCATCTCCTGCAAGGCCAGGCCTGATTCAGATCCAGGGCAGCCTCATTAAAGTGGTGCCTTTCCTCCCCGGGGGAGAATCAAACTGGGAGAGCAGACCTGTGCCTCCACCTTCCTGGGCTCCCGGCGGGAGGCTGGGTGTCAGCCCCCAGCCCTCACCCCTCAGGAAGGACCCGCCCCTCCAGGTGGGAAGAGGGAACCCGCGTGCCTGGCCCCAGCCTGAGACGGATAGGTCAGGGGCCACGGCTGATGCTGAAGGGAGCCGGCAGCCCAGGAACCAGAGGACCGTGCGCCAGCTCTACTGCTCACCCAAGGGGTCCCAAAGCTCACTGAGGGCTTCCTCTCTGCAGCAGCAGGAAAGCAGCTCCCTCAGTCAGCTTCCAAAGGGAGGAGGCGCCTGACCCGCGGCCATCACTTCGGCCATCACTTCTGAGCAGAGTCATCGGGAGGGGCCGCCTGCTCACACCTTCCCTCCCATCGGCTATGACTGCCCTCCCTGTGAAGCTGACCGCCGGGCAGCCTGCCCCGTGCCCACCTGCGCCAAGGTGAGCAGGACGCCTGGGAGAGCTGCGGACTGCTGGGCCTTACGCACGGCCTGCAGGGAGCGGGAGGGCTGAGTGCCTCCCTGCCCCATTCATTTCTGTGTTCCCATCTCCCCAGGGCCAGGCTCACTCCATACAGATGCCTGGAACGGGGGAATTACACACTAACTGCGACATTCCCTAATGCTGCGTCCCCGGGGCCTCTGTGTGAGCCCAGCTCTGGGAGCCCTGCTAGCGTTCCCCGGGGCCTGAGGGCGCCCCGTCTCTCGCAGAGGTGCCCTCCCCACAAACGCCTGAGGGGAGCTGCCCCCATCCGGCCACAGTCCTACCCTAGTCCCAGAGGGCCGGGTGAGGGTCTCAGGCTTCCTGGCTTCTTGCGGAGGGAATGGAGGGCTGCTCACCCTGAGGAAACCTGGTTCTGGTGGGCAGCTATCCTGGGCAGGGAACGTCTCGGGGCCCAGCACCACCCCCCCAACCCTGGAGGTGCCCCCAGGCTGCTGAAGAGGGCGTGGTGAGGCCCAGCCTCCCAGCACCGTTGGGCCCTTTCAGTCCTTCCACACTGAGAGTGGAAGGAAGGGGCGTGGTGGGACCGGTGGGGGGTCCAGCCACCCCCGCCTGGCCAGCCCAGGAGCGGGGCTGTGAGTCCCACAAGCATCCTGGCTTCTCAGACCTGGATGGAGGGGCAGTCAGACACCAGCCAGACCCCAGCTCCCTCTCAGTCCCCAGAGCCCCCAGTATGCACGAGCGCCAGGCATGCATGAACACACATGTATACACACACACACAGGTGTGCACAGACCTATGTCCTGGCTGTCAGAGGAAGCCTGTAACTACCGAATCACGACCTTGTGAAGGCTTCTGGCGCCAAGGTCGTCAGGCAAGGCTGCTGAGGCCGGGCCCTCAGTGCCCCTCTGAGGCACCCACCACGGCTCCCCCCACCACCCCTCCAGCTCAGGTGCTCCTGAGGCCGCCAAAGCCCCACAGCCAGTCCCACGAAACCCTGTAGCAGGGGAGGAGGCCAACTCAACCCCAGCAATTCCATCAGGCATCTGATTCCCTTCTCCTCCCTGAGGACCCGCGCAGGTGGAGCGACGGGAAGGTGGGGAGGGGCAGCTGATGGGAGGAACGTTCTGAGCGATCAGCTGCCGCAGCCAGGAGGGTTCAGAGCTGCCCCCTGCCCCAAGCAGGTGCTCTGAGATCCTGAGCGAGTCACGGAACTCGTCCGGGAGTCTGTCCTCTCACTGTGAAATGGAGCAGCAAAGGCTGCGAAGGCTGCCCTGAGGGCCGCAGGAACGGAGCTGCAGGCTGTTCACTGTGAGGGCGCACTCAGGGAGGGGGAACCTGAAGCAGCGGGGAGGCGGGGGGGCACGCGGCTCCCTGTCCCCGCAGATAACGCTGAGCTCCGAGGCCCGGCCAGCAGCCAGAGACGACCTGTCCTGACTTTACAACCGCAGTTGGACCCCCAGTCTGGGGCTGCCTGGTGACACCAAACCCCTGAGGTCCAGTGGCCGTTATACTGGCCCAAGCAACTGATGCCCCCTTCCCTGAGTGGCCAGGGCTGGCCCCTGCCTGGTATCTGGTCAGCGAGCAACAGATGCCCCCTTCCCTAGGCGGCCGGGGCTGGCCCCTGCCTGGCATCTCATCAGTGAGCAACTGATGCCCCCTTCCCTGAGTGGCCAGGGCTGGGCCCTGCCTGTTGTCTGGTCAGATGGCCTCCGGGCTAGATAGGTGGCCAACAATGGAGGTGCTCCAAGGAGGGAGCCTCGGGACCTCTCTGTGGACCTTGCACTTGGGGGTCCTTCTTGGTGGGTAACTTTGGACACCTGGCTGAAGCTCAGACGTCTTCAGAGGAGGGGCTGGCGGCCAGGGACTCCCCCAGCAGTTAGATTCACAGTCACTGGCCAAGGGTCCAAGTTTACCCATCACTCTGGCCACCCCCTGAACCATCAGTGCTGGGGTGAAAATCAAGGATTCTGGGACAAACCCTTCCCAGAAATTAAGTTCTTGTGAGACATGGCTGGGAAGGCTGAAAGCCGGAGAGGTGAGACACTGGAATGGCCTCTGAGGAAGTGACAGCCGCCGGTCCTTCTCTTGAGTTTTAAAAAAGAAAAAATGCCGGGAGTGAGGGTGGGGGAAGGGCTCCCCTCAGTTGGGGAACCCAGAAAGAGTCTGGTCTGTGCGCAGAAGCAACTTGGTAATGCCAAGGCGCTGAGCTGGCATTCGCCACGCTCCACACTATTCCAAACACACTACAGGTTTAATCCTCCCCAGAGCCGGTGTCACCCACGTGAGCTTTATCTCCATTCAGCAGATGGGGAGACTGAGAGCAGAGTTTGACTGAGTCGCCCACGGTCAGCGTGAGTGCCTCAGATCAACATCTGCGACGAGACTCCCCCAACGAGCCCACAGGCTTCCTGCTCAGGGGACGCGGGCCCGGACCCCAGCTCCCTGGACTGGTGGGGGAGCAGTGTCAGCTGGGTGCCTGAGTAATGATGGCGCATGCAGGGAGTTCAGAATTCTACCTGTCCAGGGGGACTTGTTAGCAATCACCACTTGCTGAGAGCTTACTCACTGTGCGGCCAAGTGTCACTGGCTCTGTTTTACAGATGAGACCCACCAGAGTAGGGCGGGTCACCCCATTAGATGCTCTCCAAGCAAGCTGTGCGCTCGCCTAACACCTGTCATGGTTGTGGTTAATCATCTATGTAATTATCTGTCTAACTGAGTTACTCACTGGACTGTAAGTGCCGTGAAGGCAGCGATCAGGTCTGTTTCATTGCCGGCGCCAAGCACACAACACACTCTCAAAATCTAAAGGCAGAATGACATAGAAACTGATGCATGGAGAGGCTGAGTAACTTGCCCTGGCCCCTGGAACACAAAGTCCAAACTGGCCGGGACTGTGTGTTGCGTTCACACTAGTGTCCACAGCGAGTGGAACAGAGCCGGGCACAGGGCAGGCCTGGCCAATAAGCACTGGCTGAATTAATAGTCATGCTCTGTAATTCGTGGCCTGGAGGTTTGAACCCAGGCCTGTAGCGCTCCCAGCCTCTGCACTTCCCAGGTGGCGCTAATGGTAAAGAACATGCCTGACAATGCAGGACACGTAAGAGGGTCGAGTTCTATCCCTGGGTCAAGAAGATCCCCGGAGGAAGACATGGAAACCCTCTCCAGTATTCTTGTCTGGAGAATCCCATGCACAGAGGAGCCTGACAGGCTGCAAGTCCATAGGGTCACAAAGAGTCAAATACGACTGTAGTGACTTGGCGTGCATGCATGCCTGCCTCCTACGTTAACACCCCCCTGTACCGAGTAAACACCCACGACTGTTCCCTGTGGCTGTTGATTCAGTTTGGAAAGCACATCCACATCACCCTGACCCCTGAGTTGTCTGGCTCACGAAAAGCAAGCCTAGCTGCAGCTGGACCCAACACTGGGACCATCCAACAAACCAGTCCAACGACCCAGCTGCAGCGCCAGGTGAAACGGCTCCTCCTCTCCCAGAGCCTTCTACCACCCACGAGGACATTCTGCCCAGGGAGGCGTCGACGAGCCACTCTCCCAGCCCCAGAGCCCCAGCCTCCTAACCATCCCCCCAACTCCCTCCACCTGCTCTCTGAGGGGTCCCAGCTGAGAGATGTCAGAGCCCGGGGAGAGACTGAAGGGACACGAGGCCAGACTGGCCTGGGGTGGAGAGTACCGGCTTGGAGAGGGCCAAGAAGACCAGAGACAGCCCTGTGGCATCTGCCTGAAGCCGCCCGAGGGCGGAAGGCCACAGTGTAAGGTCAGAGAGTCCGGCCCCAGCTCCAGAAAGGGTCTCCCTGCCCCTGCAGGTGTGCAACGAGGTACGCGCTGTGCCCGGGGATAAAGCCAGCAGCAGTCAGGAGATGAAGCCAGCCACAAGCTCTTCTGTGGGGAAACACCAGCACCTTTCTCTTTCCTGGTCCTGATCTGTGTGTGGGCAGCAGGCCCTGAAGCTGAAACACTGAAAGTTGCATTTGCATAATCTGCCCCCCTCCCAACCTAAAAGCTGTTGCCTTAAAAAAAGCCCTGGACTGCTGGACGAAACTCTCAGCTGAGTAGTCGGGCTCCTCCTCCTGAGGACGGGAGCCAGGTCCACGTGAGGCTAGACATGGAACACTTATCTCTTTTCCCCGCTTCAGTTTTCCAGAAGCTCCCAGCTCCTTGGAGAAGGGGAGCTTGTGAACCTTAAGCCCAGGAGGTCCCCAGAAAAACCTAAGCCCCCCCGGGGCATCTGCCTGAGAGCCAACCTGGAAGAGGCTGGTCCCGGGGGGGGGGGAGCCCAAGGAGAGGACCCCGCAGCTCTGGGCACACCCCAGGGTTGTGGAAAGCAGGAGCCCGGGCCGAGCTCCCTGGGTGACTGCAGCATGCCTGGCCAGGACCCCTGGTGCTGACTCACCTGGGAGCCCAGACCCATGCGGCAGCTTGCAGGGCCTGCCAGGCCGTGGCTCACCAGGACACCAGGCACGTCCCACTGCGTCAGAGCTGCCCTGCCGCTCCCACTGGCCCCGAGCTGGCCCTTAGGGGCCCTGGGCACGGCTCTCCCCTCTGGCTTCTCTAGGGGTAACAGAGATGCAGCCTAGAGAGCAGACGTGGCCCCAAGCAGGGGGAGACGGCTTGGGAGGGTTAACGGTGCCCTGCTCTTAACGGTCACACCCTCTGATGAAGTGCTCAGGTTCCCGGGGGCCGGCTCCATGGACTGAGGACACACTGTTACACATGGAACCTCCCCTCTGGAGGGCAGTGGGGCCGGGGAGGGCGCCCTCCAGCTCCCTGTCAGACCCTAGCTCACCTTCCTCTCTCTGGGTGTCCCCAGATCCTAAGGTCCTCCTGTCCCCCAGCACACCCCACTCCAGGTGGGGAGCCCTCTCTCCTCACTGCAGTGCCCCCTCCTGGGTCAGCGCCTCCTTGTCCTTGCGCTCCTGTATCTCTGCCACCACCAGGGAAAGCAACTCTCCTCTCCTTGATGGGGGAGGGGGCGTGCTGCAGAAGGAGAGACCAGGTTTTGGTGACCCCACACCATGGGCCGGGGGTGTCCTGGCTGCACCTGTGGAGTGTGGGGATGAAAATAGGGAAGGAGAAGGGATAAGCCATGTCTCTGGAGTTAAAAAATAACCACTCTGTGCCCAGATTTGGCAGGAACACAGGCGGAGGTAGGGGTAAATGATAGGGGTCCAGAGAGAGAGAGGGGCTGTCTGTGCTTCCTGGGCCTGGGTACCCAGCTGGAAGGAGGGCTGGGCTGTCCAGCAGGGGTAGAGCTGCCTGGTGGCGGGAGAGCTGCCCAGCGCGGGGGAGGGCTGCAGCGCGACGGGACGTCCTAGGTCTGCTGAGTCATGAGATTTGGAAGAGGTGAGGGGTGCCTGCATCCCCTCGCATCCCTGCCCCAGCTCCTCCGGACCCTCGATTGCAGACCACGCCTGTGGTTTGCACCCGCGCCGGCTCCCCGACCCAGGGTCTCTACCTCCTGGAGTTCAGGATCCTCCCTGCTTCCCCCCACGGCGGCGGGGCCGGGGGTCCCCGAAGCTTGAGGTGGGGGCAAGAAGAACCTCGGCTGGAGACCGCTCAGGCGCGCAGGGGTGGGCGAGACGGGAGAGGGGACGTCTTCGAGGTGTGGGAAGAGGGTCGGGGTCGCAGACCCCGGGGGCGCAGCGGAGTGGGCCCGGCCCTCTGCTCCGCAGCTCGTCCCGGGGGACCCAGGGCGGAAACTGCCCCCTCTTCCCGCCCCAAACCCGCAGAGCAGCGGCTCCGCGCCGCTCGGGTCCGGCTCCCCAGACGCTTCATCTGGACGCGAGCAAACTCCCCCAAAGGACGGTGCGGGCGCCCGGGCCCCTCGGCCTCAAAGCTCCGCGACCGCCCGCCCCCGGGAGCGGACCCCACCCGCGGCCCCTCGGTGAGGAGCAGAAACTTCTGAGGAGGCGGTCGGCGCCCCTCACCGCGGCGGTACGACTCACCGGAGTGGCCAGCC
>SJYV01015834.1:0-24643 GCA_006410875.1 Neotragus pygmaeus | reverse complement strand
GGGGTTGGCTAGTGATGTGATCCGAGCACTGTGCCATGGTAGCCCTGCACAGATTTCTGAGCTGTGTGCCACATTCGCCCTTCACTGAGGTTCGGGCTGTGTGCCCCGGTCGCCCTGTGCCGAGGTCCGGGCTTTGTGCCGCAGTCGCCCTGAGTCGAGGTCCAACCTGTGTGCCGCGGTCACACTGCGACGAGGTCTTGGATGTGTGCCAATGTGAATATCTGCCGACATCCGTGCTGTGTTCCACGGGCACCTTGCCTTAAGGTTCAGGATGTGTGTCACGGTTGCCCTTCACTGAGGTTCGGGATGTGTGCCGTGATCGCCCTGCATCGAAGTCCGGTCTGTGTGCTGCGTTCGCCCTGCACCAAAGTCCATGCTGTGTTTCGCGTTCGGCTAGTGACGAGTTCCATGCTGTGTGCCTCGGTCGCCCTACACTGAGGTTCGGGCTGTGTGCCACGGTCGCCCTGTGCCAAGTTCTGGGCTGTGTGCCACGGTCACCTTCGGTTGAGGTCCGTGCTGTGTGCCAAGGTTGCCCTGCATCGAGGTCCGGGATGTGTGCTGTGGTCTCCCTTCACTGANAGGTTCGGGCTGTGTGCCACGGTCGCCCTGTGCCAAGTTCTGGGCTGTGTGCCACGGTCACCTTCGGTTGAGGTCCGTGCTGTGTGCCAAGGTTGCCCTGCATCGAGGTCCGGGATGTGTGCTGCGGTCTCCCTTCACTGAGTTTCAGGCTGTGTGCAGCGGTCACCCTTCACTGAAGTTCAGGCTCTTTTCAGGGGTCATCCTGCTCGATGTCCTTGATGTGTGCCGCGGTCGCCCTGTGCCTCGGTCCGGCCTGTGTTCCGCATTTGCCCTGTGCTGAAATCCGGGCTGCGTTCTGCAGTCAGCTAGAAACGAGTTACTGGATGTGTGCTGCGGTTGCCCTTCACTGTGTTTCGAGTAGTGTGCCAGGGTCGCCCTTCGCCAAGGTCGAGGCTGTGTGCCGTGGTCGCCCGGCTGGTGACAAGTTACGGGCTCTGTGCCGTGGGCTCCCTGTACAGATTTCTGGGCTGTGTTCTGTGGTCACACTGCACCGAGGTCCGGGCTATTTTCCAAGTTTGGCTTGTGACGAGTTCCATGCAATGTTCTACATTTGTCCCTTCACTGAAGTTTGGGCTGTGTTCCGCGGTCGCCCTGCGCAGAACACCGGCCTGTCTGCTGCAGTTGCCCTGTGCCGAGGTCCGTGCTGTGTTCCGTGGTTGGCTAGCAACGAGTTCTGAGCTTTGTGCCACAGTCGCCCTGCACAGATTTCCAGGTTGTGTGCCGCGGTCAGCCTTCACTGAGTTTCAGACTGTGTGCCGTGGGCAACCTGTGCTGAGGTCCGGGCTGTGTGCTGTGGTAGCCAGGCTCTGAGGTCCGGGCAGACTTTCACAGACACCCTGGGCTTGTGTCCAGGTTGTGTGCTGCAGTCGCCATCTCCTGTGGTCCGTGATGGTGCCAGGGTCGCCCTGTTCCGAAGTTCATGCTGTGTACCTCAGTCGCTCTTCACTGAGGTTCGAGATGTGTGCCGCGGTCACCCGGAGCCGAGGTCCGTGCTCTGGCCCCGTCACCCTGAGCCGAAATCCAGCCTGTGTTCCGTGGTCACCCTGTACCGAGGTCCGACCTGTGTGCCACGGTCGCACTGATCCGAGTTCCGGCCTATGTGCTGCTGTCACCCTGCGCTGTGATTCGGCCTGTGTGCCACCTTCACCCTGCACCGAGGTCCGGGCTGTGTGACGCATTCGGCTAGCAATGAGTTCCGGACTGTGTGACGCGGTCGCCCTTCACTGAGTTTCGGGCTGTTTGCCTCGGTTGCCCTTCACCGAAGTCCGGGCTGTGTGCTGTGGTACCCTGCAATGAGGTCCAGCCTGTTTTCCGTGGTCGCACTGCGTCAAGGTCCTGGCTGTGTTTCGCAGTCGACTAGCTATGCATTCCAGGCTCTGTGCCGCTGTCGCCCTGCACAGATTTCTGGGCTGTGTGCTGCGGTCGCCAATGACTGAGGTTCGGGCTGTGTACCATGGTAGCCCTGCACCAAGGTCCGGCGGTGTTCCTCAGTCGGCTGGCAACGAGTTACGGGCTGTGTGCCACAGTCGCCTTTCACTGAAGTTCGGACTGTGTGCGGCGCATAGGTCCGACCTGTGTGCCGCAGTCGCCCAGTGAGGAGGCCCGGGCTGTGTTCCACGTTTGTCTAGCGACGAGTTCCAAGCTCTCTGCCACGGTGACCCTGAATAGATTTTTGAGCTTTGTGCCGCGGTCACCCTTCACTGAGGTTCGGGTGATGTGCCGCAGTTGCCCTGAGCCGAGGATCATGCTGTGTGCCGCAGACACCCTGCGCCGGATCCGGCCTGTGTGCTGCTTTCGTCCTGTGCTGAGGTCCGGACTGTGTTCCGCCATCGGTTGGAGATGAGTTCCATCCTGTTTGCCATGGTTGCCCTGCGCTGAGGTTTGGGCTGTGTTCCATGGTCAGCTAGCAACAAGTTGCTAGCTCTGTACCCCGGTCACCCTGCACAGATTTCTGGGGTGTGTGCCAAGCTCACCCCGCGCAGAGGTCTGGCCTGTGTTCCGAAGTCACCCAGTGTGGAGGTCTGGGCTGTGTTCTGTGGTTGGCTAATGACGAGTTCCAAGCTCTGTGCCACGGTGGCCCTGCACAGATTTTTGGGCTGTGTGCCGCGGTATCTCTTCACTGAGGTTTGGGCTGTGTGCCGTGGTTGCCCTGTGCCGAGTTCGGTCTGTGTGCCACGGTAACCTTGAACTGAGTTCCGAGCTGTGTGCCACGGTAGACTTGCGCCGAGGTCCGGGCTGTGTGCCGCAGTTGCCCTGCGCTGATGTCCGGTCTGTGTGCCACGGTCGCCGTATCCCGAGGTTGGTGCTGTGTGCCAGGGTCGCCCTGCGCCGAGGTCCGTGCTGTGTGCCTCGGTCACTCTTCACTGTGGTTCAGGCTATGTGCCGCCCTGCACCAAGTCGAGGCTGTTTTCGGCCCTCAGCTTGCGACAAGTTCCGTGCTCTGTGCCGCATTCCCTCTGTGCCGACATCCAGACTGTGTGCCACAGTCGCCCTGTTCCGACGTCCGTGCTGTGTGCCGAGGTCGCCATCTCCCCAGTTCTGGGCTGTGTGCCGTGGTCGCCCTGTGCCAAGGTCCGGGCTGTGTGCCGAGGTCGCCATCTCCCCAGGTCCGGCTGTGTGCCGTGTTCTTCCTGTGCCAAGGCCCGGCCTGGTTCCACCCTCAGCTTGCAACCTGTTCCTGGTTCTGTGCCCGGTTCCTCTTTGCCAAGGTCCGGGCTGTGTGCCGCGGTAGCCTTTTAAGAAGTCTGGGCTGTGTACCACTGTCCCTTGCACTGAGATTATGCCACGGTCGCCCTGAGACGATGTCCAGCCTGTGTTCCGCAGTCGCCCGGGACTGAGGTCCAGCCTGTGTGTGATGGTGGCCCTGTGCAGAGGTCCGTCCTGTGTGCCACGGTCGCCCTGCGCTGATGTCCGGGCTCTGTACCACGGTCACGCTGTGCCGATGTCTGGCCTGAGTGCCACAGTGACCCTGCTCCGTGGTCCGGGCTGTGTTCTGCGATCGACTAGTGATGAGTTCTGGGCTGTGTGATGAGGTCACCCTTCACTGAGTTTTGGGCTGTGTGCCTCGGTTGCCCATTGCCGAGATCCGGCCTATGTGCCATGGTCGCCCTGCGACAAGGTCCGGGCTGTTGTCCATGTTCGCCCTGCGATGAGGTCCCGGCTGTGTTTCGCAGTTGACTAGCGATGAGTTCCAGGCTCTGTGCCACTCTCGTCCTGCACAGATTTTGGGCTGTGTGCTGCGGTTGCCCTATGCTGAGGTCCATGCTGTGTGCAGCGGTAGCCCTGTGTCGAGGTCCGGCCTGTGTGCCACAGTAGCCATTTGCCGAAGTCTGGGATGTGTTCCGCCGTTGGCTGGAGACGAGTTCAATCCTGTTTGCCATGGTCGCCCTACGCCGAAGTCCGGGCTGTGTTCCGCAGTCAGCTAGCAATGAGTTGTGAGCTCTGGACCCCAGTCACCTTGCACAGATTTCCGTGATGTGTGCCGCGGATTCCCTTCACTGAGGTTCGGGCTATGTGCCATGGTCGCCCTGTGCCGAGGACCCATCTGTATGCTACAGTAGCCTTGAACTGAGTTCCGGGCTGTGTGCCATGGTAGCCTTGTGCCGAGGACCGGCTGTTTGCTGCTGACACCCTTCATTGAGGACCGGGCTATGTGTCGCGGTCGCACTGCGCCGAGGTTCAGGCTGTGTGCCATGTTAGCCTTGCACCAAGTTTCGTGCTGTGTGCCGGTGTAGCCGTGCACCAAGTTCTGGGTTGTGTGTCGCAGTTGCCCTGAGCTGATGTCCGGTCTGTGTGCCAGGGTCGCCCTGCACCAAGATCCGTGCTGTGTGCCTCGGTTGCTCTTCACTGTGGTTCGGTCTGTTTGCCACGGTCGCCCTGCAACGAGGACCAGGCTGCATTCCGCCCTCGGCTTGCAATGAGTTCTGGGTTCTGTGCCACGTTCCCTGGGTGCCGAAATCCGGGCTGTGTGCCACGGTCACACTTCTCCGAGGTCTGTGCTGTGTGCCGAGGTAGTCTTCTGCAGAGGTCCGGGCTGTGTGCCATGGTCGCCCTGTTCCGAGGTCCAGGCTGTGTGCCGCGGTCGCCATTTCCCCAGGTCTGGGCTGTTTGCCATGGTCGCCCTGTGCCTAGGTCCGGCCTGTGTTCTGCCCTCGGCTTGTGACCTGTTCTCGGCTCTGTGCCGCGGTTCCTCTTTGCCAAGGTCCAGGCTGTGTGTTGTGGTAGCCTTTAACAGAGTTCCGGGCTGTGTACTGCGTTCCGCCTATGCTGAGGTCTGGGCTGTGTGCAGCGGTCGTCCTTAGCCAATATCAGCCTGTGTTACGCAGGCGCCTTGCACTGAGGTCCAGCCTGTGTGTCACAGTCGCCCTTCGCCGAGGTCCAGCTTGTGTGCCGTGGTCGCCCTGCGCCAAGATCCGGCCTGTGTTCTGCCCTCGGATTGCGATCTATTCCCGGCTCCTTGCCACGGTTTCTCTTTGCCAAAGTCCAGGCTGTGTGCAACCGTAGCCTGCTCCAGAGGTCCAGGCTGTGTTCCTCGGTCACCTTGAGCTGATGTCCAGCCTGTGTTCCACAGTCGCCCTGCGCTGAGGTCCAGCCTACGTTCCGCTGTCGCCCTGTGCAGAGGTCCAGCCTGAGTGCCATGGTCACCCTGCTCTGAGGTCCGGACTGTGTTACGCGGTCGGCTAGCTAGAGTTCCAGGTTGTGTGACGCTGTCACCCTTCACTGAGTTTCAGGCTGTGTGCCGCGGTAGCCTTGTGCTGAGGTCCGGGCTGTGTGCTGCGGTCGCCCTTCACTGAGGATCGGGTTGTGTTACACGGTCGCACTGCGCCAAGGTTCAGGCTGTGTGCCATGTTAGCCTTGCACCAAGGTCCATGCTGTGTGCCGCGGTCCCCCTGCACTGAGGTCCGGGCTGTGTGCCTCAGTCACCCTGAGCCAATGTCCGGCATGTGTGCCACAGTCGCCCTACACCAAGGTCCGGCCTATGTGCCCCTGTCCCCCTGTGCTGAGGTTCGGACTGAGTGCCACAGTCACACTGCTCCGAGTCCGGACAGTGTTACGTGGTCAGCTAGCGACGAGTTCCATGTTGTGTCCTGTGTTCACCCTGCACTGAGTTCCAGCCTGTGTGCCTAGGTAGCCTTGAAACGAGTTCCAGGCTGTGTGCCGCGGTAGCCTTGTGCCAAGGTCCGGGCTGTGTGCCACGATCGCCCTGTTCCAAGGTCTAGGCTGTGTGCTGCAGTCATCATCTCCCCAGGTCCACATTGTGTGCCACGGTCGCCCTGTGCCGAGGTCTGGCCTGTGTTCTGCCCTCGGCTTGCCACCTGTTCCCGAGTCTGTGCCGCGGTTCCTCTTTGCCAAGGTCCGGGCTGTGTGTTTCGGTCACCCCGCGCCCAGGTCCGGGTTTTGTGCCGCAGTCGCCCTGCGCCATTGAATGGCCTGTGTCCCGCGGTCGCCCTGTGCTGTGGTATGACCTGTGTGCCAAGGTCGCCCTGTGCCACGGTCCAGGCGGTGTTCGGGGTTGGCTAGCGATGTGTTCCGAGCACTGTGCCACAGTCGCCCTGTACAGATTTCTGGGCTGTGTTCCGTAGTCACCCTTCACTGAGGTTCGGGCTGTGTGCCATGGTCACTCTTCGCCGAGGTCCGGGCTGTGTGCCGTGGTGCCCTGAGCCAAGGTCCGACCTGTGTGCCACGGTCACACTGCGACGAGATCTTGGATGTGTGCCGCAGTGAACATCTGCCGACATCCATGCTGTGTTCCAGGGGCGCCTTGCTTTAAGGTCCGGGATGTGTGCTGCGGTTGGCCTTCACTGAGGTTCGGGATGTGTGCCGCGGTCAACCTGCATCGAAGTCGGGCCTGTGTGCCACGGTTGCCCTGTGCCCAAGTCCGGGATCTGTTTCGTGGTCACCTAGTGACGAGTTCCATGCTTTGTTCCGCGGTCACCCTTCACTGAGTTTCGGGCTATGTGCCGCGGTCGTCCTGCACCATGTTCTGGGCTTTGTGCCGTGGTCGCTTTCGGTCGAGTTCCGTGCTGTGTGCCAGGGTTGCCCTGCATCAAGGTCCGGGATGTGTGCTGAGTCTCCCTTCACTGAGTTTTGGGCTGTGTGCCATGGTCACACTTCACTGAGATTCAGGCTGTTTTCAGTGGTCGCCCTGCTCGATGTCCTTGATATGTGCCGCGGTCACCCTGTTCCTCGGTCCGGCCTGTGTTCCATGGTCTACCTTTGCCGAAATCCGGGCTGTGTACTGCAGTCGGCTAGAAACGAGTTACTGAATGTGTGCCGCGGTCGCCCTTCACTGTGTTTTGTGCAGTGTGCCATGTTTGCCCTTCGACAAGGTCCGGGCTGTGTGCTGTGGTCGCCCTGCGACGAGGTCTGGCCTGTTTGCCGTGGTCGCCCTGTGCCGAGGTCCGGGTGTGTTCCGCGGTCGGCTAGAAATGAGTTACTGGATGTGTGCCATGGTCGCCCTTCACTGTGTTTTCAGCAGTGTGCCACGTTTGCCCTTCACCAAGGTCTGGGCTGTGTGCCGTGGTCGCCCTGCGCCGAGGTCCAGGCTGTGTTCCATGCTCGGCTTGTGACGAGTTACAGGCTCTTTGCCATGGGCTCCCTGTACAGATTTCTGGGCTCTGTTCTGCGGTCGACGTGCGCCAAGTTCCGGACTGTGTTCCGTGGTCAGCTGGTGACGCGTTCCAGGCTGTGTTCAGCGGTCGCACTTCACTGAGATTCAGGCTGTGTTCCGCGGACACTCTGTGCTGAGTTCCGGCCTGTGAGCTGTGGTTGCCCTGTGCTGAGGTCCATGCTGTGTTCCGCGGTTGACTAGCAACGAGTTCTGAGCTCTGTACCACGGTCACCCTGCACAGATATCTGAGCAGTGTACCACAGTCAACCTTCACTGAGATTCGTGCTGTGTGCCATGGACAACCTGTGTGGTGGTCTGGGCTGTGTGATGTGGTAGCCTTCCTCCTAGGTCCGGGCTGTATTTCGCAGTCACTCTGTGATGATATCCGGGCTGTGTGCTGCGGTCGCCATCTCCTGAGGTCCGTGATGTGTGCCAGGGTCGCCCTGTGCGAGGGCCATGCCGTGTGCCTCGGTCGCTCTTCATTGAGGTTCTGGCTGTGTGCCGCGGTCACCCTGAGCTGAGGTCCGGGCACTTCCCCCGTCGGCCTGAGCTGAAATCCGGCCTGTGTTCCGCGGTTGACCTGACCTGAGTTCCAGCCTGTGTGCTACGGTCGCACTGCACCACGGTCCGGCCTGTGTGCTGCAGTCACCCTGTTCCAAGGTCCGGGCTGTGTGCCGCGGTCACCCTGTGCCGAGCTCTGGCCTGTGTTCCACCCTCGGCTTGCGACCTGTTCCTGTCTATGTGCCATGGTTCCTCCTTGCCAATGTCCAGGCTGTGTGCCACGGTAGCCTTCTCAAGAAGTCCAGGCTGTGTGCCACGGTTGCCAGTGCTGAGGTCCGGGATGTATGCCACAGTCACCCTGAGCCGATGTCCAGCCTGTGTTCTGCAGTCGCCCTGCGCCGAGGTCCAGCCTGTGTGCCATGGTGGCTCTGTGCCAAGGTCCGGCCTGTGTGCCGCGGTCGCCAAGTGCCGAAGTCCGGCCTCTGTGCCATGGTCACCCTGCGCTGAGGTCCGGCCTGAGTGCCACGGTCACCCTGCTCCATGATCCGGGCTGTGCTCTGCAGTCGGCTAGCAACGAGTTCCGGGCTATGTGACAAGGTCGCCCTTGACTGAGTTTCCGGGTTTATGCCTCGGTCGCTGTTCGCCAATGTCCTGGCATTTGTGCCACGGTGGCCCTGTGCCGAGGTCTGTCCTGTGTGCCGTGATCACCGTGCGACAAGGTCGGGCATCTGTGCCATGGTCACACTGTGCCGAGGTCCGGCCTAAGTGCCACGATAACCCTGTTCGGTGGTCCGGGCTGTGTTGTGCAGTCGGCTAGTGACGAGTTCCAGACTGTGTGACACGGTCACCCTTCACTGAGTTTCGGGCTGTGTGCCTCGGTCGCACTTCGCTGAGGTCCAGGCTGTGTGCCATGTTCGTGCTGTGACGAAGTCCAGCCTGTTTTCCGTGGTCACCCTGCGCTCAGGTCCTGGCTATGATTCGCAGTTGTCTAGTGACGAATTCTAGGCTCTGTGCCACTGTCGTCCTGCACAGATTTCTGGGCTATGTGCTGTGGTCGCCCTTCACTGAGGTTCGGGCTGTGTGCCGTGGTAACCCTGCGCTGATATCCGAGTTGTGTTCCACAGTCGCCCTGCGCCTATGTCCGGGACGTGTTCCGCGGTCGGCTGGCGACGAGTTCCGGGCTGTGTGCCACAGTCGCCCTTCACGGACATTTGGGCTGTGTGCTGCGGTCGCCCTGCACTGAGGTCTGGGCTGTGTGCGGTGGTTGCCCCGCACAGAGGTCCGGCCTGTGTGCCGCTGTCGCCCAGTGCCTAGGTCAGGCCTGTGTGCCGCAGTCGCCCAGTGCCGAGGTCCGGGCTGTGTTCCGCATTTGGCTAGTGATGAGTTCCAATCTCTGTGCCATGGTCGCCCTGCAAAGATTTTTGGGCTGTGTGCCGTGGTGGCCCTTCACTGAGGTTCGGGCTGTGTGCCGCGGTCGCCCTATGCCGAGGTCCGTGCTGTGTGCTGCGCTCACTCTGTGCCGAGGCCCGGCCTGTGTGCTGCGGTCGCCCTGTGCCGAGGTCCTTAATGTGTTCCACCATCGGCTGGAGATGAATTCCGTCCTGTTTGCCATGGTCACCCTACGCCCAGGTCCGGGCTGTGTGCCTCGGTCACTCTTCACTGTGGTTCGGGCTGTGTGCTGCGGTCACCCTGTGACGAGGTCCAAGCTGCGTTCTGCCCTCGGCTTGCAACGAGTTGGGGGCTCTGTGCCGTGTTTCCTCTGTGCCGAGGTCAGGGATGTGTGCAACGGTCGCCCTGAGCCCAGGTCCGTCCTGTGTGCCGCAGTCAAACTGCGACGAGATCCTGGATGTGTACCACAGTGAACATATGCCGACATCCGTGCTGTGTTCCAGGGGCGCCTTCCCTTAAATTCCGGGATGTGTGCCACGGTTGCCATTCACTGAGATTCGGCATGTGTGCCACAGTCGCTCTGCATTGAAGTCTGTCCCCTGTGCCGCGGTGGCCCTGCGCCGAAGTCCGGGCTGTGTTTTGCGGTCGGCTAGTGACGAGTTCCATGCTGTGTGCCGCGGTCGCCCTTCACTGAGGTTCGGGCTGTGTGCCGCGGTCATCCGGCGCCAAGTTCTGGGCTGTGTGCCACGGTCGCCTTCGGTCGAGGTCTGTGCTGTGTGCCAGGGTTGCCCCACGTCGACGTCTGGGATGTGTGCTGCGGTCTCCCTTCACTGAGTTTTGGGCTGTGTTGCACAGTTGGCTAGAAACAAGTTACTGGATGTGTGCCGGGGTCGCCCTTCATTGTGTTTCGGTCAGTGTGCCATGGTCACTCTTGGCCAAGGTCTGGGCTGTGTGCCGTGGTCGCCCTGTGACGAGGTCCGGCCTGATTGCTGTGGTCGCTCTGCGCCGAGGTCCGGGCTGTGTTCCACAGTCAGCTGGCGACGAGTTCCGGGCTGTGTTTTGCGGTCGCCCTTCACTGAGTATCGGGCTGTGTTCCGCAGTCACCCTGCCTCGAGGTTCCGCCTGTGTGCTGCAGTTGCCCCTCCCGAGGTCCGTGCTGTGTTCCATGCTTGGTTAGTGACGAGTTCTGAGCTCTGTGCCAAGGTCTCCCGGCACAGATTTCTGGGCTGTGTGCCGCGGTTAGCCTTCACTGAATGTCAGGCTGTGTGCCGTGGGCAAGCTGCACCGAGGTTCAGGCTATGTGCTGCGGTAGCTTTGCTCCAAGGTCCGGGCTGTGTTTCGCAGTCACCCTGCGCTGGTGTCTGGGCTGTGTGCTGCGGTCGCCATCTCCTGAGGTCCGTGATGTGTGCCAGGGTCACCCTGTGCTGAGGGCCATGCTGTGTGCCTCGGTCTATCTTCACTGAGGTTCAGGCTGTGTGCCGTGGACACCCTTAGCCCAGGTCCGGCCTCTTGCCCTGCTCAGCCTGAGCTGAAATCTGGCCTGTGTTCCACGGTCGCCCTGCCCCGAGGTCCGGCCTGGGGCCACGGTCGCACTGTGCCGAGGTCCGGCCTGTGTGCTGCTGTCGCCCTGCACTGAAGTCCAGCCTGTGTGCCACCTTCACCCTGCGCTGAGGTCAAGGCGCTGTTCCGCGGTCGGCTAGTGACGAGTTCCGGGCAATGTGATGCGATCACCCTTCAGTGAATTTGGGCTGTGTGCCTTGGTTGCCCTTCACCGAGGTCCTGGCTGTGTGCTGTGGTCGCCCTGTGACGACGTCCGGGATGTTTTTCGTCGTCGCCCTGCACCGAGGTCCTGGCTGTGTTTTGCCATCGACTAGGATGAGTTCCAGGCTCTGTGGCGTGTTCCCTCTGTGCTGAGGTACGGGCTGTGTTCCACGGTTGCCCTGCCCTGAGGCCCTGCCTGTGTGCCATGGTCGCCCTGTGCCGAGGTCCGGCCTGTGTTCCCCCGTCAGCTGGAGATGAGTTCCGTCCTGATTGACATGGACACCCTGCGCCAAGGTCCGGACTGTGTTCCATGGTCGGCTAGCCACAAGTTCCCAGCTCTGTACCCTGGTCGCCCTTCACAGATTTCCAGGCTGTGTTACGCGCACACCCCCGCACAGGGGCCTGGCCTGTGTGCCACGTTTGCACAGTGCCAAGGTCCGGGCTGTATTCCACGGTTGGCTAGTGACGAGTTCCAATCTCTGTGCCATGGTCACCCTGCGCAGATTTTTGGGCTGTGTGCCGCGGTCTCCCTTCACTGAGTTTGGGCTGTGTGCCACGGTGGCCCTGTGCTGAAGTCCTGTCTGTGTGCCACGGTAGCCTTGAACTGGGTTCCGGTCTGTGTGCCGTGGTAGCCTTGCGCGGAGGTACGGTCTGTGTGCCACAGTTGCCCTGCGCCGATGTCTGGTCTGTGTGCCACGGTCGCCATGCCCTGAGGTCGGTGCTGTGTGCCAGGGTCACCCTGCGCCGATGTCCGTGCTGTGTGCTTCGGTCACTCTTCACTGTGGTTCGGGCTGTGTGCCATGGTCGCCCTGCACCGAATCCAGGCTGTGTTCTGCCCTCACCATGCGACGAATTCCGGGCTCTGTGCCTCGTTCTGTCTGTGCCGAGTTCCGGCCTGTGTTCCCCCTCGGCTTGCGACCTGTTCCCTACTCTGTGCCGCGATTCCTCTTTGCCAAGGTCCAGGCTGTGTGCTGCGGTAGCCTTCTGAAGAAGTCCGGGCCTTGTGCCTCAGTCTCCTGCACTGAGGTCAGGTCTGTATGCCACGGTCGCCCTTAGCCAATGTCCGGCCTTTGTTCCACAGCTGCCCTGGGCCGAGGTCCGGGCTGTATGCCACGGTGGCCCTGTGCCAAGCTCCGGCCTCTGTGTCCGAGTCACCCTGGTCCCAGTGTTGGCCTCAGTGCCACTGTAACCCTGCGCTGAAGTCTGACCTGAATGCCACGGTCACTCTGCTCCGTGGTCCGGGCTGTGTTCTGCAGTCGGCTAGCGATGAATTCCAGTCTGTGTGATGCGGTCATTGAGTTTTGGGCTGTGTGCCTCGATCGCCCTTTGCCAAGGTCCGGGCTGTGTGCCGTGGTTGCCCTGCAATGAGGTCTGGCCTGTTTTCCGTGGTCGCCGTGCGCCGAGGTCCTGGCTGTGTTTCGCAGTCAACTAGCTATGAGTTCCAGGCTCTGTTCCACTGTGGTCCTGAACAGATTTCTGGGCTGTGTGCTGTGGTCTCTGTTCACTGAGGTTCAGGCTGTGTGCTACGGTAGCCCTCCACTGATGTCCGAGTTGTGTGCCGTGCTCGCCCTGTGCCAATGTCTGGGCCGTATTCCACGGTCAGCGGGTGACGAGTTCCGGGCTATGTGCCACAGTCACCCTTCACTGACGTTCAGGCTGTATGCTGCAGTCGCTCTGCACCGAGGTCTGGGCTTTGTACCTCGGTCGCCCAGTGCTGAGGTCCGGGCTGTGTTCCATGGTTGGCTAGCGATGAGTTCCAGGCTCTGTGCCATGGTCGCCCTGCATAGAATTTTGGGCTGTGTGCTGCGGTCGCCCTTCACGAGGTTCGGGCTGTGTGCCATGGTTGCCCTATGCCGAGGTCCATGCTGTGTGCCGCGGTCTCCTGTGCCGAGGTCTGGCTTGTGTGCCGCAGTCATCTTGTGCCGAGGTCCTGGATGTGATCTGCCATCGACTAGCGATGAATTCCGAGCTCTGTACCTCAGTTGCCCTATACAGTTTTCCAGGCTGTGTGCCGCGGTCTCCCTTCACTGAGGTTCGGGCTGTGTGCTGTGTTTGCCCTGTGCCGAGGTCCAGTCTGTGTGCCACGGTAGCCTTCACCTGAGTTTCGGACTGTGGGCCCCGGTAGCCTTGTGCCGAGGAGCGGAATGTGTGCTGCTTTCGCCCTTCATTGAGGACTGGGCTATGTGCTGCGGTCGCTCTGCACCGAGGTTCGTGCTGTGTGCCATGTTACCCTTGCGCTGAGGTTCGGGCTTGTGCCGTCATGGCCTAGCACCGAGGTATGGGCTGTGTGCCGCAGTTGCCCTCAGCCGATGTCCGATCTGTGTGCCCCGGTCGCCATCTCCTGAGGTCGGTGTTGTGTGCCAGGGTCGCCCTTCACCGAGATCCTTTGCTGTGTGCCTTGGTCGCTTTTCACTCTGGTTCGGGCTGTGTTCTGTGTTCGCCCTGCACCGAGTTCCAGGCTGTGTTCTGCCCTCAGCTTGCAACGAGTTCCGGGCGCTGTGCCGAGGTAATCTTCTGCCAAGGGCCGGGCTGTGTGCCGCGGTCGCCCTGTCCTGACGTCGGCCTGTGTGCCGCGGTCGCCATCTCCCCAATTTCGGGCTGTGTGCCATGGTCGCCCTGTGCCGAGGTCAGGTCTGTGTGCCACGGTAGCCTTGAACNCTTGCAACGAGTTCCGGGCGCTGTGCCGAGGTAATCTTCTGCCAAGGGCCGGGCTGTGTGCCGCGGTCGCCATCTCCCCAATTTCGGGCTGTGTGCCGTGGTCGCCCTGTGCCGAGGTCAGGTCTGTGTGCCACGGTAGCCTTGAACCGAGTTCTGGGCTGTGTGCCATGGTAGCCTTGCGCTGAGGTCTGGGCTGTGTGCCACAGTTGCCCTGCACCGATGTCCGGTCAGTGTACCACGGTCGCCATGTCCCGAGTTCGGTGCTGTGTGCCAGGGTCACCCTGCACTGAGGTCCGTGCTGTGTGCCTCGGTCGCTCTTCACTGTTGTTCGGGCTGTCTGCAGAGGTCGCCCTGCGCCGAGGTCCAGGCTGCGTTCCGCCCTCGTCTTGTAATAGCTTCCGGGCTCTATGCAGCATTCCCTCTGTGCCGAGATACTGGCTGTCTGCCACGGACGCCCTGTTCCGAGGTCAAGGCTGTGTGCCAAGGTAGTTTTCTGCAGAGGTCCGGGCTGTGTGCAACGGTCGCCATCTCCCCAGGTTCGGGCCCTTTGCCGCGGTTGCCCTGTACTTAAGTCCGGTCTGTGAGCCGCATTAGCCTTCTGCCGAGGTCCGGACTGTGTGTCACAGTTGGCCTGCACTGATCTCTGGTCTGTGTGCCACGGTAGCCATGTTCCTAGTTTGGTGCTGTGTGTCAGGGTCGCCCTGCACCGAGGTCCGTGCTGTGTGCTTTGGTCGCTCTTCACTGTGGTTCGGGTTGTGTGCCATTGTTGCCCTGTGCCAAGGTCCAGTCTGTGTTCTGCCCTCAGCTTGCAACGAGTTCCGGGTTCTGTGCCGTGTTCCCTCTGTGCCGATATCTGGGCTGTGTGCCACAGTCACCCTGTTCTGAGGTACCTGCTGTGTGCCGAAGTAGCCTTCTGCAGAGGTCCGGGCTGTGTGCCACGGTCGCCCTGTTCCGAGGTCCGGGCTGTGTGCCGCNGGAGGACAAGGGGATGACAGAGGATAAGATGGTTGGATGGCATCACTGACTCAATGGACATGGGTTTGGGTGGACTGTGGGAGTTGGTGATGGACAGGGAGGCCTGGCGTGCTGTGGTTCATGGGGTCGCAAAGAGTCGGACACGACTGAGCGACTGAACTGAACTGAACTGCATGATCTTATGTCCTTTAACTCACATTTTTTACCAACTTTAAAATGGATGTACTGATAAAATTAAATTAGTCATGTTGTAGTGGAGATTGAGAGGCACTGCCTGGCACATTGTAAGCATGTATGTGTTCAATTTCCTTATGTATTAATATTACTCCTCAATTTTGAGGTTTGGCAATACAAACAAAGCCTTTAGATTAAACATTAGCTTCTGACCCTGAAATTCCACTTTCAGAATTTAGTCTAAGGAAATAAGGCCACCCACAATGTTTTAGTTGCCAGGATAGCTCAGAATTCCAGTCATTAATCTGAACATCAGCTGTAGGTATGTGTTGAGTCTTGAAACTAGACTGAGAAGGTACAAACTGAGTCTTACTTGCTGATAATTAATCTTTTAGTGATTCTTTCTAAGTGAAATGAAGAATTAAAATATTTGATTATTATATGAGAATAATATCTGGAATAGCAGTCTTGAAATTTAGAGGTAAAAATTTAGAAAATAATCTGCAATTTGAAAGTTTTGCTGAAGCTTTGAGTTTGAGGGTTTGTTTTTTTTTTTTTTTTCTCTCTCATCTCCAGTGAATAAATGCTTTTAGCTGACAATAGCTAATTAATAACAAGATTAGCCTCGGGGCAGTGTTTACGTGGCGTGATTCCCTAAACTCCCTGCATTAAAATCTACTGGTTTGTTTGTTAAACAGGCAGATTTCTGTGTCCATTCTGGTCTGCTAAACAGAATCCCAGCAGAGGTTTGGAAATCTGCACATTTTAAAAGCACTCAGAGGTTAAACAGGCTAAAGCTTTGGTTCCAGTCCCATTGGAGATGAAGAGCTCCAGTCTACCTAGGAAAGGAGCTACAGATCTCCTCTGGTTGAAAGATTCAAGGTTGTGGCCTTATTATTTTGGAAAAACAGCAATAAGATAAATGCCTTTTTAAAGGGAAATGGAAGAATACAGTCTTGATTGCATTTTTCTGACTTTAGAGGATTTTAAATATTGCCCTTTGTGTTCACATATGTTTCTGTATGTGTACATTTACAAGATTCTGTCGATGGGTTTTTCTTTAAAAGTAAAGAATGTATATATAAGTACTCCATCCTTTGAGGGGCACTTTCTTATAAACTCTTACATCCCTAACAAAAAATAACAGCTGTCCAGCCAAGCTCTGGCAAAGGGTTTCATCTTTCTCTCTCTGCTCTCTTCTTTGGTATAAGCGTTAAATTTATTGTCACAGATGAGTGCAGTTGAAAAATTGGCTTTCAAAAGGCAAATAGGGTCCACTCCACGGCAAGCATTCTGCAGAGGAGGAGGAATTCCCTCTGAATTCTTTCTGCACTGTAAATTGTTTCTAACTTAGGTTGTGTGAGATGACAATAAGGAATTCGATCATTCATTTTTAACTTCTATACTACCATTTCAAGCAATTCAATTTAAAAAAATAAAAGAGCANCTCCCTCGGCTTGCGACCTGTTCCCAGCTCTGTGCCGCGGTTCCTCTTTGCCAAGGTCTGGGCTGTGTGCCACAGTAGTCTTCTCCAGGGGTCCGGGCTGTGTTCCACAGTCCCCCTGCCCTGAGGTCTGGCCTGTGAGCCAAGATCACCCTGAACTGAAGTCCGGCCTGTGTTCCACAGACACCCTGCGCCGAGGTTCGGCCTGTGTGCCGCGGTCACCTTGTGCCGAGGTCCAGCCTGTGTGCCGTGGTCACCGTGTGCTGAGGTCCAGCCTATGTGTCACTGTCACCCTGCGCTGAGTTCTGGCCTGAGCGTCACGGTCACCCTGCTCGAGGTCCGGACTGTGTTCTGTGGTTGGCTAGCAGAGAGTTCCAGGCTGTGTGATGTGGTCGCCGTTCACTGAGTTTTGGGCTGTGTGCTGCGGTCGCCATGCGCCGAAGTCCGGGCTGTCTTCAGCGGTCAGCTAGTGGCGAGTTCCAGGCTGTGTTACGCGATCACCCTTCACTGAGCTTGGGCCTGTGTGCTTTGGTCACACTTCATGGAGGTCTGGGCAGTGTGCTTTGCTCGCCCTGCGACAAAGTCCGGCCTGTTTGCCGTATTCACCCTGTGCTGAGGTCCGGGCTGTGTTCCGTCATCGGCTAGCGACGAGTTCCATGCTCTGTGCCATGGTCGCCCTGCACAGATTTCTGGTCTGGGTTCTGCAGTCGCCCTTCACAGAGGTTCGGGCTGTGTGCCGCGGTGGCCCTGCCCCGAAGTCCGGGCTGTGTTCCGCGGTTGGTTGGTGACGAATTCCGAGCTGTGTGCCACCGTCGCCCTTCACTGAATTTCGGGCTGTGTGCCGCTGTCGCCCTGCACCGAGTTCTGGGTTGTGTGCCGCAGTCGCCCTGTGCCGTGTTATGGCCTGTTTGCCTCGGTCGCCCTGTGCTGAATTCCGGGCTATGTACGGGGTTGGCTAGTGATGTGTTCCGAGCACTGTGCCACGGTCGCCCTGCACAGATTTCTGGGCTCTGTGCCATGGTCACCCTGTGCCGAAGTCAGGCCTCTGTGCCACGGTCACCCTGTGCCGAAGTCCGGCCTAAGTGCCATTGTCTCCCTTTCCGTGGTCTGGGCTGTGTTCTGCGGTCCACTAGCGACGAGTTCCGGGCTGTGTGATGCGGTCGTCCTTCACTGAGTTTCAGGCTATGTGCCTCAGGCACCCTTCACTGAGGTCCGTGTTGTGTGCCGCGGTTGCCCTTTTTCGAGGTCCGGGCTGTGTGCCGAGGTTGACCTGTGCCGAGGTCCGGCCTGTGTTCCACCCTCGGCTTGCGACCTGTTCCTGGCTCCCGTGGTTCCTCTTTGCCAAGGGCTGGGCTGTGTGCTGCAGTAGCCTTCTCAAGAAGTCCGGGCTGTGTGCCACGGTCCCCTGCGCTGAGTTCNGTTGACCTGTGCCGAGGTCCGGCCTGTGTTCCACCCTCGGCTTGCGACCTGTTCCTGGCTCCCGTGGTTCCTCTTTGCCAAGGGCTGGGCTGTGTGCTGCAGTAGCCTTCTCAAGAAGTCCGGGCTGTGTGCCACGGTCCCCTGCGCTGAGTTCCAGGCTGTATGCCGTGGTCCCCCTGAGCCGATGTCCAGCCTGTGTTCCGTAGTCACCCTGCGCTGAGGTCCGGCCTGTGTGCCACAGTGGCCCTGTGCCAAGGTCCAGCCTGTGTGCCGCTGTCGCCCTGCGCTGAGGTCCGGCCTGTGTGCCACCTTCACCCTGCTCTGAAGTCCGGGCTGTGTTCCGCGGTCGACTAGCAACGATTTCCGGGCTGTGTGACGCTGTCGCCCTTCACTGAGTTTCCGGCTGTGTGCCTCGGTTGCCCTTCGCCGAGGTCCGGGCTGTGTGCTGTGGTCGCCCTGTGACGAGGTCTGGCCTGTTTTCCATGGTCGCCCTGCGCTGAGGTCCTGGCTGTGTTTCACAGTCAACTAGGGACGAGTTCCAGGCTCTGTGCCGCTGTCACCCTGCACAGATTTCTGGGCTGTGTGCTGGGATCGCCCTTCACTGAGGTTTGGGTTGTCTGCTACGGTAGCCCTGCGCTAAGGTCCGGGCTGTGTTCCTCGGACCGCTGGCAACGAGTTTCGGGCTGTGTGCCACAGTCTCCCTTCACTGAAGTTTGGGCTGTATGCCGCGGTTGCCCTTAGCCAAGGTCCATGCTGTGTGCTGCAGTCACCCTGCGCCGAGGTCCAGCCTGTGTGCCGCGGTTGCCCTGTGCCGAAGTCTGGGCTGTGTTCCGCTGTCGGCTGGAAAATTAGTTCTGTCCTGTTTGCCATTGTCGCCCTGCACCGAGGTCCAAGCTGTGTTCCGTGGTCGGCTAGCGACAAGTTCCAAGCTCTGTAACCCGGTCGCCCTACACATATTTCTGAGCTGTGTGCCATGCTCGCCCCACACAGAGGTCAGGCCTGTGTGCTGCGGTCGCCCAGTGCAGAGGTCCGGGCTGTGTTCCGTGGTTGGCTAGCAATGAGTTCCAAGCTCTGTGCCATGGTGGCCCTCAACAGATTTTTGGGCTGTGTGCCTCGGTCACCCTTCGTGGAGGTTTGGGCTGTGTGCAGTGGTCACACTGTGCCCAGGTCCAGTTTGTTTGCCACGGTAGCCTTGAACCAAGTTCTGGGCGGTGTGCCACAGTAGCCTTACGCCGAGGTCGGGCTGTGTGCCGCAGTTGCCCTGCGCCGATGTCCGGTCTGTGTGCCATGGTCGCCATGTNGTCACACTGTGCCCAGGTCCAGTTTGTTTGCCACGGTAGCCTTGAACCAAGTTCTGGGCGGTGTGCCACAGTAGCCTTACGCCGAGGTCGGGCTGTGTGCCGCAGTTGCCCTGCGCCGATGTCCGGTCTGTGTGCCATGGTCGCCATGTCCCAAGGTCAGTGCTCTGTGCCAGGGTCGCCCTGCGTCGAGGTCCGTGCTGTGTGCCTCAGTCGCTCTTCACTGTGGTTCGGGGTGTGTGCCGCGGTCGCCCTGCACCGAGTCCAGGCTGTGTTCCGCCCTCGGATAGTGACGAGTTCCGGGCTCTGTGCTGCATTCCCTTGGTTCCGAGGTCCGGGCTGTGTGCCGAGGTAGCCTTCTGCAGAAGTCTGGGCTGTGTGCCACGGTCTCCCTGTTCCACGTTCCGGGCTGTATGCCGAGATCTCCATCTCCTCAGGTCCGGGGTGTGTGCTGCTGTAGCCCTGTGCCGAGGTCTGACCTGTGTTCCACCCTCGGCTTGTGACCTGTTCCCGTCTCTGTTCCGTGGTTCCTCTTTGCCAAGGTCCGGGCTGTGTGCCACGGTAGCCTTCTCAAAAAGGCCGGGCTGTGTGCCACGGTCACCTCGCTGAGGTCTTGGCTGTATGCCGCGCTCGCCGTGAGCCGTTGTCCGGACTGTGTTCTGCAGTCGCCCGGTGCCGAAGTCCGGCCTGTGTGCCACGGTGGCCCTGTGCCAAGTTCCGGCCTGTGTGCTGCAGTCACCTTGGACCGAGTTCCGGCCTCTGTGCTATGGTCACCCTGCGCCGTGATCCATCCTAAGTGTCACTGTCACCCTGTGCTGAGGTCCGGCTGAGTTCCATGGTCATCCAGCTCTGTGGTCCAGGCTGTGTTCTGCAGTCGGCTAGCGATGGTTCCGGGCTGTGTGCCATGGTCGCCCTGCGAAGAGGTCCGGCCTATTTTCCGTGGTCGCCCTGCAGCGAGGTCCAGCCTATTTTCCGTGGTCGCCGTCTGCCGAGGTCCAACCTGTGTGCCGCGGTTGCCCTGTGCCGAGGTCAGGCCTCTGTGCCACGGTCACCCTGTGCCGAAGTCCGGCCTAAGTGCCTCGGTCTCCCTTTCCGTGGTCTGGGCTGTGTTCTGCGGTCAGCTAGCGATGAGTTCCGGGCTGTGTGATGCGGTCGCCCTTCACTGAGTTTCATGCTGTGTGNCCCTGTGCCGAAGTCCGGCCTAAGTGCCTCGGTCTCCCTTTCCGTGGTCTGGGCTGTGTTCTGCGGTCAGCTAGCGATGAGTTCCGGGCTGTGTGATGCGGTCGCCCTTCACTGAGTTTCATGCTGTGTGCCTCAGTCACCCTTCGCTGAGGTCCGGGCTGTGTGCTGTGGTCGCCCTGTGATGAGGTCCGGCCTATTTTCCGTCGTCGCCCTGAGCCGAGGTCCTGGCTGTGTTTCACAGTCAATTAGCAATGAGTTCCAGGCTCTGTGCCACTGTCGTCCTGCACAGATTTCTGAGCTGTGTCCTGTTTTCGTCCATCACCCAGGTTCGGTTTGTGTGCCACGGTAGCCCTGCGCTGATGTCCGAGTTGTGTGCCATGGTCACCCTGTGCCAATGTCTGGGCCGTGTTCCGCGCTCGACTGGCGACGATTTCGGAGCTGTGTGCCACAGTCGCCCTTCACTGACGTTCAGGCTGTGTGTCGTGGTCACCCTGTGCTGAGGTCTGGGCTGTGTGCCGCAGTCTCCCAGTGCTGAGGTCCGGGCTCTGTTCCGCGGTTGGCTAGCGATGAGTTCCAAGTTCTGTGCCATGGTCACCCTGCATAAATTTTTGGTCCGCGTGCTGCGGTGGCCCTTCACTGAGGTTCGGGCTGTGTGCCATGGTTGCCTTACACCGAGGCCCAGCCTGTGTGCCGCGGTCACCCTGTGCTGATGTCCAGGTTGGGGTCTGCTGAGGGCTGGAGACGAGTTCTGTCCTGTTTGCCATGCTAGCCCTGCGCTGAGGTCCAGGCTGTGTTCTGTGGTCGGCTAGCAACAAGTTCCGAGATCTGTACCCCGGTCGCCCTGCACAGATTTTTGGGCTGTGTGCCACCGTCCCCTTTCACTGAGGTTCGGGCTGTGTGCCGCTGTCGCCCTGTGCCGAGGTCTAGTCTGTGTGCCATGGTAGCCTTGAACTGAGTTCCAGGCTATGTGCTGTGGTAGCCTTGCACTGAGGTCTGGGCTGTGTGCTGCAGTTGTCCTGTGCCAATGTCCGGTCTGTGTGCCACGGTCGCCATCTTCCGAGGTCCCTGCTGTGTGCCAGGGTCGCCCTGCACTGCGGTCTGTGCTCTGTGCCTCGGTCGCTTTTCACTGTGGTTGGAGCTGTGTGCCACAGTCACCCTGCGATGAGTCAAGGCTGTGTTCTGCCCTCGGCTTATGACAAGTTCCAGGTTCTGTGCCTTGCTCCCTCTGTGCCGAGGTCCGGGCTGTGTGTGATGGTCGCCCTGTCCGAGGCCCAGGCTGTGTGCCGAGGTCGCCTTCTGCAGAGGTCCGGGCTGTGTGCTGCAGTCGCCCTGTTCCGAGATCCGGGCTGTGTGACACGTTCACCCAGTGCCGAGGCCCAGATTGTGTTTCACGGTTGGCTAGTGATGAGTTGCAGGCTGTGTGATGCGGTCGCCCTTCACTGAGTTTCGGGCTGTGTGCCTCAGTCACCCTTCGCAGAAGTCCGGGCTGTGTGCCTTGCTCGCCCTGCAACAACTTCCAGCCTGTTTGCCGTAGTCACCCTGAGCTGAGTTCCGGGCTGTGTTCCACGGTTGGCTGACGACGATTTCCGAGCTGTGTGCCACAGTCGCCCTTCACTGAATTTCAGGCTATGTGCTGCCATCACCCTGCGCCGAGGTCCCGGTTCTGTGCCACAGTCGCCCTGGGCCGTGATATGGCCTGTGTGCCGCGGTGGCCCTGTGCCATTGTATGGCCTGTGTGCTGCCGTCGCCCTCTGCCATGGTCCTGGCTGTGTTCAGGGTTGACCAGCAATGTGTTCCAAGCACTGTGCCATGGTCGTCCTGCACAGATTTCTGGGCTGTGTGCCACAGTCGCCCATCACTGAGGTTCTCGCTGTGTGCTACGGTTGCCCTGCACCGATGTCCGGGCTGTGTGCCGCGGTAACACTGAGACAAGATCCTGGATGTGTGCCGCAGGGAACATCTGCCAACCTCTGTGCTGTGTTCCAGAGGCGCCTTGCCTTAAAGTCCGGGATGTGTGCCGCGTTTGCCCTTCTATGAGGTTCCGGATGTGTGCCGCAGTTGCCCTGCATTCAAGTCCGGCCTGTTGTCATGGTCACCCTGTGCCAAAGTCCAGGCTGTGTGCCTCAGTCACCCTGCTCCGAGGTCTGTGCTGTGTTCCGCAGTCACCCTGCACTGAGATCCGGGTTGTGTGCTGCGGTCGCCTTGTGCCGAGGTCCGGACTGTGTGCCACCATCACCGTTCACTGTGGTTAGGGCTGTGTGCTGCTGTCACCCTGCCACGAGTTCTGGGCTGTGTGCCACACTCACCCCAAGTCAGGGCCAGGCTGTGTGCCACAGTCGCCCTGGGCAGAGGTCCAGGCTGTGTTCCGTGGCCGGCTAGTGACGAGGTCCAGGCTCTGTGCCTTGGTCGCACTGCGACAATGTCCTGGGTGTGTGCCGCAGTCGCCATCTGCCGACATCCATGCTGTTTGCCAGGGTCTCCTTTCATCGATGTCTGGGATGTGTGCCTTGCTCGTCCATCACTGAGGTTCAAAATGTGTGCCATGGTCGCCCTGCGCCGATGTCCGGGAAGTGTGCCGCAGTCACCCTGTGCGGAGGTCCGGCCTGTCTGCCGAGGTCGCAGTGCGCCGAGTCCGGGCAGTGTTCCGTGGTCGGCTAGTGATGAGTTCCGGGCTGTGTGACGGGGTTGGCCTTCATTGAGATTTGGGCTGTGTGCCGCGGTCGCCCTTCACTGAGGTACGGGCTGTGTGCCACAGTCGCCCTGCTCGATGTCCGGCCTGTGTGCCTCGGTCGCACTGCACCGAGTCCGGTCTGTGTGCCGCGTTCATCCTGTGCCAAAGTCCGGGCTGTGTGCCACGGTCGCCCTGTGTCGAGGTCCGGGGTGTGTGCTGCGGTCGCCCTGCGCCGAGGTCCAGGCTGTTTTTCTTAGTCACCCTGTGCCGAAATCCTGGCTGTGTTCTGTGGTCGGCTAGCTAAGAGTTCCTGGCTCTGTTCCACGGTTGCTCTGCGCAGAGGTCCGGGGTGTGTGTCACGGATACCATTGGTCGAGTCCGTGCTGTGTGCCAGAATCGACCTGCATCGAGGTCCAGGATGTGTGCCGTGGTCGCCCTTCACTGAGGTTCGGGATGTGTGCCACGGTCACCCTGCTTGATGTCCATGATGTGTGCCACGGTCGTCCTGCACCGAGTTCCGGCCTGTGTCCTGCAGTCACCCTCTGTTGAATTCCGGGCTGTGTGCCACGTTTGCCATTCGCCGAGGTCCAGGCTGTGTGCCATTGTCGCCCTGTGAGAAATTCCGGGCTGTGTTACGTGGTAGAATAGCGATGAGTTCCGGGCTCTGTGCCATCGTGCACTGCACAGAATTCTGGGCTTTGTGCTGTGGTCGTCCTTCACTGAGGTTCGGGCTGTGTGCCGTGGTATCCCTGTGCCAATGTCCGGGCTGTGTGCTACGATCGCCCTGCACCAGGGCAGGGCTGTGTTCCACGGTCGGGTGGCGATGAGTTCTGGGCTGTGTGCCGCAGTCGCCTTTCACTAAGTTTGGGGCTGTGTGCCACGGTTGCCATGTGCCGACATCCGGGATGTGATACATGGTCGGCTAGCGACAAGTTGTGTGNCTGTGTGCCAAAGTCTCCCTTCAGTGACGTTCAGGCTGTGTGCCACGGTTGCCCTGTGCTGAGGTTCGGGCTGTGTGCCGTGGTCGCCCTGTGCCGAGGACCATGCTGTGTGCCGCAGTCACCCTGCGCCAAAGCCCGGTCTGTGTGACACGGTCACCTTGCTCCGAAGTCCATGCTGTGTGCCACGGTCACCCTGCTCCGAGGTCCAGCCTTTGTGCCGCGGTCTCCCTGTGCCGAGGTCTGGGCTGAGTTCCGCCATCGGCTGGAAACGAGTTCCGTCCTGTTTGCCATGGTCGCCCTGCACCGAAGTCCGTGCTGTGTTCCGCGGTCAGCTAGCGATGAGTTCCGAGCTCTGTGCCCTGGTTGCCCTGCACAGATTTCCGGGCTGTGTGCAGCAGTCTCCCTTCACTGAGGTTTGGGCTGTGTGCCACGGTCGCCCGGTGCCGAGGTCCGCACTTTGTGCCACGGTAGCCTTGAAACGAGTTCCAGGCTGTGTGTGGCAGTAGCCTTCTGCCGAGATCCAGGCTGTGTGCTGCGGTTGCCCTTCACTGAGGATTGGGCTGTGTGCTGCGGTCACCCTCTGCTGAGTTTCGGGCTGTGTCCCATGTTAGCCTTGCACCGAGATCCAGGCTGTGTGCCCTGGTAGCCTTTGCTGAGGTCCGGGCTGTGTGCCGAAGTTGCCCTGTATCAAGGTCCAGTCTCTGTGCCACGGTGATCATCTCTCGAGGTTGGTGCTGTGTGCCTCGGTCACCCTTCACTGAGCTTCAGGCTGTGTGCAGCGGTCGCCCTGCTCGATGTCTATGATGTGTGCCATGGTCACCGTGTGCCTCGGTCCAGCCTGTGTTCTGCAGTCACCCTGTGCCGAAATCCGGGCTGTGTTCCACAGTCGGCTAGAAACGAGTTACTGGATGTGTGTCGCGGTCGCCCTTCACTGTGTTTCAAACAGTGTGCCACGGTCGCCCTTTGCCAAGTTCCGGGCTGTGTGCCGCGGTAGCCTTGTGCCGAAGTCCGGGCTGTGTGCCGCAGTTGCCCTGTGCCAAT
>SJYV01015833.1:164434-261119 GCA_006410875.1 Neotragus pygmaeus | reverse complement strand
TGTCCAGGTTAAACCTTTAGAAACAAGAAAAATCAGATGAAAAGAAAGTAAAACCAGTAATTAAAAGGTAGTGTTTATTAACTTGAGATGTTAAATGCCAGTCTGAAATAGAAACCCCATGCTTAAAGAACAAGTTGATGAAGCCTGTATTCTGTAGGTAATCCTTTTGTGTACTGTGGGCTTTCCTTAGGGTTGCCCACAATTCACAAAATAATTTTTTAAGGGATGAGTATGGAGAGTGCATCAAGTTACACAAGGACATTTCAGAGTGAGTCTTCTAAATTAGTGTTATATGTGTCCTAAAATTGATAAATGAAAAGCAGCCGGCTGGGGTAATAAAATTTGAATTAGTAGATAGCATGTAGGCCTTTCCAGGTGGCTCTAATGGTAAAAAACCCATCTGCCAATGCAGGTAAACTAATGAGACGCTAGTTCGATCCGTGGGTCGGGAGGATCCCCTGGAGAAGGACATGGCAACCCACTCCAGTATTCTTGCCTGTAGAATCCCATGGACAGAGGAGTAGAACTGGCTGCAATCCATAGGGTCGCAGAATCGGACATGGCTGGAGAGACTTAGCACACAGGCCTATTAGTTATCAGAGGAAAATGAGAACAAAGGGAATTATTTTACATCCGATATCTACGTTTCCATGAATATTTTGATGAGCTTTTGAGTTGGTTAATAAAGGAGTCTGAAAAATTTCAAATCCAGGGCAGAATCAGTAGAAGTCTTTTAATCATTTGCTGTATGCCAAACACTGCCAGCAGGAACGCTTGCCTTTTTTTCCCCTTCCCTTTCCGCGGGTCACTGCAGGTCACGTGGTTGGCATCACGTGACTCGGTCAAAGGATCTTTTCCTCGTAGCTTTGCTTAAAAAAAAAAAGGGCAGCAACCGCGGTTCTCCAATTAAAGCTGCTAACGTGTACTACGCTGTTTCCTTGTTGGATTTTCTTGTTCTCTGCTACTGTAAAAACAAAATGAGTGGTAAGATTTACTGGTTTTGAACATTCTGCTTTTATTTTAAAACGTAGCAAATATTGTGTTACTCTAAAGTCATGCCGTGTGTTTTTTCAATAGATGCCAGATCTGTCGCTGTAAAAATTTTACATTGTAGCCATGTAGTTATAAAAAGAGTAGACTGTTTAGAGTTGGGTTGATTATATACTCCACAGAATATTCCTTTCCAGAGCCTTTACTAGGATTTTCTTTTTACAACTAAAATCTGCAAATTGGCATCAGATTATTTGGAAGCCATTGTGAAAGCTTGCTTGTAAAGAGAATGTGTGGCGCGTCAGCAGCCCGTTGCATGTTAAGAATTTGAACCCAGACAGATCTCTCATTTTGTTTTGTTTTTTTAATCAGATGTCTGCTAATATCTGCTAATAAAGAAAAAAATTTAAAAGAGTTGACATTTTACTAGATGAAATACCGTCTTTACTGAATCATTGATGGCAATTTTTAAGGAATTTAGGCTTCTCAAATTTCTTAAGGCAATTGGTAAATAGAGTTGTTTACTCTTATGCAAGATTTTAGAAAAGGAAATATGCCCTTAAAAATCTAGGTATATGATTTGTGGTAGATTTTGCTCAAATCATATATATTATTAAGGAGTTAGTTGGTGGATCTACAGTGGTTCAGATACAGCTACTCTCCTGCCAGATGTGTGTTTAATGGTACAGTCTGTAACAGACTTAGCTTCTTCACTAAGACAGGAGCTCCATCACTGCCCTTAATCAAGAGTTTGTAGTTAATCTTTTCATACCTCCTAAATTTAAAAGTATTGTTGGAACTAAGGAGGTGATGGAACTTCTGCATCATCAAGTATTCGAGGTTTTGGAGTTTTGCTACTATAGACAGGAATAGCAACAGAAATGGTGCTGTAAATATTGTAGTTCTAAGCAGCAAAATAAATATTTTGTTTATACAATGGGAGTTTTATAGGTTGTGTTGCATGTTATTTCACACCAGTATTTTAGATACTAAATAATGCTATACATGAAGTGTGTGGTTTTGTTTTTTGGTTTGTTTGTTTTTTTGTTTGTGTGGTTTTTTGTTGTTGTTGTTGTTTTTTAAGAAAAAAATCTAACCTTGTACCATTTTCCCTCAGGGTAAGAAAATTCACTTGCTAAAGTGAAAAGATTGCTTCATAGGGATATGAGTTAATGATTATTCCTGGACTGCAGCTAGTTATGGGTTTACTGCTGGTTTATTTGAGATTAGGTTTGTTTTGTGCTCTCTTCAGTAATCACACTTAGATATAATTAAAGAATAAAGTAGAATTTTCTACTATTAAATTATAAACACTTAGCTGCTTTCAAAGTATATTATGGTTTGAATTGCAACTACTTAATATTTATATATTCATATCTTTAGTGAAACAAGAGCAACCCAAAGCAGTTGTGTAGTTTTATAAGTTTAAATGTAATTGGTAATAATTTATTTTTTACTCTGATGGCTAAAAAACAAAAACTTGTTCCGATAACTTGAAATAGGGATTAAACTTGACCACATATGCAAGGAACCAGTCTCTGGCACATACAGTAGAAACACAACAAAGTAATTTCCTTTATTAAAATTATAGATAATAGTTTTCAGTGAATTCTCTTTCTGGTTCTCAGCAAAATTTCACACATTCTGAATAATCTCTAAGCCAGATCTCAGGATTCAGAAAGCTAGCTTGCTATAGTTTTCTATAAATTAGCTAACAGAAGTAAACCAGCATAACTTTAAAACTGCTGTCATTTCTTGAGTCCAGCATATAGAAGTTGAAAGGTGAGTTTTGGATGAAGCCTCTCTTGCCTAGAGTTGTAAAGCATTTCACAAGTATCGTTTAGTAAATTTATAGGTAATGTTGAGTTCAGTTCAGTCGCTCAGTCGTGTCCGACTCTTTGCAACCCCATGAATTGCAGCACGCCAGGCCTCCCTGTTCATCACCATCTCTCGGAGTTCACTCAGACTCATGTCCATCGAGTCCGTGATGCCATCCAGCCATCTCATCCTCTGTCATCCCCTTCTCCTCCTGCCTCCAATCCCTCCCAGCATCAGAGTCTTTTCCAATGAGTCAACTCTTCGCATGAGGTGGCCAAAGTACTGGAGTTTCAGCTTTAGCATCATTCCTTCCAAAGAAATCCCAGGGTTGATCTTAGATGTAGGAAAATTTTGTTTTTGTTTTCCAAGGATATGAAAATAAAGAAGGCCTTATTTGTCCTTAGAAGCATCAGAGCATATTTCTTAAAGCTCATTACATCAGTTGCTAAAAAATACATATTTTAGTGTTTACTAAATAGATAGTAGAAATATATCCTTAGATATGAAACAACTTTTTAAAAAGTTGTTGGGAAAGGATATCACTATAAAAATGAAAGGAAATGTAGAATAAGACAAGCTGAGTTTTCTTTTTTTTTTTTTAAGGACTTTTCAGTGTAAGAAACAAAAAAGTTTTATTTGGGTAAATACTCGTGTATTCCATTTTTCTAACATTCTCAAGCCCCCAAAGGCATGACTTACACATTACAGGATTAAAAGAGATTTTTAACCCTAAGAAAACAAGTTCCAGATTTCTAACTTATCTTCCTCTTACTGCTTCTTCCTCTTGACTTTTTCTTGATTTTTCCAATTGTTTTTTCAAATTTTGCCTTTTGTATTTTTCACTGATTTTATATGCAAAGTTTGGTTTGATTTTCCACCGGGTCAGTGTTTCTTAATTTGCACAGGAATTACCTGGGACATTTGTAAGTACACTGATTCAAGACCCCCATTTACTGTAAGCATACTAAACAAGAATCTCTAGCTCCCTGACCAGGGATTGAACCCGCAGCCCTTGCAGTGAAAGTGCAGAGTCCTAACCACCGGACTGCCAGAGAAGTCCCTGTGTGCTTAAAAATCTCCCCAGGTGACTGTTACAATCACCAGGCAGGTTTGAAAAATACAACTGTAGGTAAAGAGCAGTCAGTGCCCTTTACAAGATAAACGTTTCTATTTTAGCAGGTGAATCATCTGAATTTCCTTTCATGGTTATACACTATTAGTTTAAGGGTTTAGTTTAAAATGAAGAATTCAAAATGTAATTCAAATTGTTTTCAATTTTTGCTTGTTAAGTAACCCAGGATTAATACATGACTTCTGTGATCTGTTCAGGTCCTGCTCAGGTTCCAATGATGTCCCCAAATGGTTCTGTGCCTCCAATTTACGTGCCTCCTGGCTATGCCCCACAGGTATGTTTTGTTGTTTTGTGTTACTTTTGTCTATATATGTGTGTGTTAGTGATCGTAACGTTACTATTTAATGCAAACAAAATTTAGATGCCAAAGCTTATTACCCAGTATAGTATATCTTTGGTAAATCTATTTCAAATATTTTAGCACAATCAGTACTTTTGGAAAGGAGGAAAAATTAAGTTAGAGCATTCATCATTTGGCCTTGTCTTTTGGGTGTTGGATTATAATAAAGAATTAATTTTAGAGTCTTTTTCTCCTGGGATATGTGAATAATAATATAATTAATATCATAAGGTTTAAAGGCACCCATGCTAACATTTTAAAATTAACCACTTACTTAAAAGTAATCCAAGCCAGTGCATCCAGTTTCTTTTTTACACTCGTTCACAGAGTGTCCATGATCATTGGATGGCACATTGTGGTCTATACAAGAGAATTTAGACCTGTAGACCTGCAACCCTAAGGGTTAAGGGGATCAGTATCACCACACACCTGTAGCTCTTTCTTACATACAAGTTGAAAAGCTCTGACTTAAATAAAAAAGGATAGCTTACTTATTTGCACAGGCAAACTTAGTAAAACTATAAAATATATGGGAGAAGGCAGTGGCACCCCACTCCAGTACTCCTGCCTGGAGAATCCCATGGGTGGAAGAGCCTGGTGGGCTGCAGTCCATGGGGTCGCTGAGTCAGACACAACTTGGTGACTTTACTTTTACTTTTCACTTTCATGCATTGGAGAAGGAAATGGCAACCCACTCCAGTGTTCTTGCCTGGAGAATCTCAGGGATGGCGGAGCCCAATGGGCTGCCATCTGTGGGGTCACACAGAGTCGGACACGACTGAAGCGACTTAGCAGCAACAGCAGCATAAAATCTATAGGTGTCAATATCTGCTACTGAGATTCTACATAGTCAGCACTCATTGCTTCAAAAGCTTTTTAGAAATAGCCAGGTTCTTATCCTAGCACTGAATTTGTTCTTGAAAAAATTTTTAAGGTGTATTTATTTATTTAAATTATGGCTGTGCTGGGTCTTCGTTGCTGCACGGAGGCTTCCTCTAGTTGCAGTGAGTGGGGGCTGCTGTTCGTTGCCATGTGTGGGCTTCTTGGAGTGGCTTCTGTTGCCACTCCTGGGCTCCAGGGACACAAGCTTCCGTAGTTGCAGCACACAGGCTGCACGTGTTGTCCTGCAGCATGTGGGATCTTCCCAGACCGGGGATTGAACCCATGTTCCCTGCATTATAATAAGGCAGAATCTTAATATAATATATTAATATATTAAATATATATTTATTATATCAATGTATATTTGATTATATTAAATATATATTTAATTATATTAAGATATAACATATAATAAGACAGATTCTTAACCACTGAGCCACCAGCAAAGCCCCTATACTTGGAATTTTCTTCAGAGCCTCTCTTATATCCTCCCTGATGATGCCAAAATACTGGTGGGCTATTGTGGTAGAGTCACTGGCCACTATCTGAAGCCTACCCCACTCTATGAATGACAGCAAAAGAGGACCATAATGCTGGGGAGAATGGAAATAGTATGAGAATTAGAGTCCAAAAGCTGGATCCATATGTTTAAAACCCTTGCTGGCTACATGGCCTTGGACAAATCAACTTCCTTGAGCCTCAGTGTCCTCACTGTAAAATAAGATGATAACATATATGAGATAACATAGTTGAAAGTGGAGAAAGAAATGGCAGCTCACTCCATTTCTTGCCTGGAAAATCCCATGGACAGAGGAGCCTGGCTGTCTACAGTCCATGGGTTCGCAGAGTCAGGCACGACTGAGTGCCTAATACTCTCACTTTCTTTCATATTTGAAAGTACTTTGTAAGCTTTTCAGAAGAATAATCTGCTCATTATTTCTGCTTTTGTTTAGCACACTGACTCCTTAGCCTGCCTGCCTTTTTTACCCTACTAAATCTACTCTCTGGTATACACCAAACCAAAGCCCTTTTTCCAGCATAATCTTCTTTGACCTCTAAAACATTTCTTAAAAACTAGTCATTTATAGATGTGAGAGTTGGACCATAAAGAAGACTGAGCACTCAAGAATTGATGCTTTTGAACTGTGATGTTGGAGAAGACTCTTGAGAGTCCCTTGGACTGCAAGGAGATCCAACCAGTCCATCCTAAAGGAGATCAATCCTGAATATTCTTTGGAAGGACTGATGCTGAAGCTGAAACTCCAATACTTTGGCCACCTGATGTGAAGAACTGACTCATTAGAAAAGACCCTGATGCTGGGATAGATTGAGGGCAGGAGGAGAAGGGGACAACAGAGGACAAGATGGTTGGATGGCATCACAGACTCAGTGGACATGAGTTTGAGCAAGGTCCGAGAGATGGTGAAGGACAGGGAGGCTTGGTGTGCTGCAGTCCATGGGTTTGCAAAAAGTCCAACACGACTGAGCGACTGAACAGCAACAGTCCTCTTTGACCTCTGAACATTTAACCCTTCCCTGGTGGCTCAGTGGTAAAAGAGTACGCCTGCCAATGCAAGAGCCTCAGGTTTGATCCCTGGGTCAGGCAGATCCCCTGGAGAAGGAAATGGCAACCCACTCCAGTATTCTTGCCTGGGAAATCCCATGGACAGAGGAGCCTGGCGGGCTATAGTCCATAGGGTCACAAAGAATTGTACACTACTTAGCAACTAAACAACATTCATATGATTTACCCCAGATTTTCTTGAAGTAATGCCATCCTGATTCTTCCTACTTCTCTTTGTGCTCCTTTTCAGACCTTTCTCCATCTCCATAAAGAGGATTACCTTGTCTTTTCTCTCTAGCATAGCTCAGTTTAACAAACATGTTGAATAGCATCATGTGCCAAGCTCTGTATTAGGTGGTAGTGACATAAAGATGATTAAGACAGATTATTCAAAGGCAGTTGTAGGTATTCTGCTGTTCTCTCAGTGAACAGTACCTTTCATTTTTATGGCAAATGTCTGCTCTTCTCAACTCACTCAATTATGACCTTCTAGAATTAACTTGAACCTTTTCACATGCCTTTCCATTTGGGTCCTCATAGCACATTATGTATATCCCTCTTTTAACAAATTTTTCACATTGTTTAGTTAATAAATTCTCTACTGAGAAGAGAAGATTATGAATTCATACAGTTCCTGTATTTAACAGTAGTCAAAAGATATGTATTGGTTGCTCTTACATGTTAGGGACTCTCAATGCTTGAATAAAAAGAGGCAAGAACCTCTGTACTTCTGTAGTTTACATTCTTGTGGGGAAAAGGAAACATAAGCGTAATAAATGGATAAATTATATATAATGTATTCGGTGGTAAAATGGGGGGAAAAGAAAGAAAACAGAGCTAGTTACATTTTAAGATTGGGTAGTCAGACTAGGCATCATTGGAAAAGTGCCTTTGAACCAAGTCTTGAAGGACAGTTGGGAGTTAGCTGTGCATTTTTTCAGGGAAAGAGGATTCTGGGAACAGAAACAGCTGGTGCAAAAGGCCTAAGATGAGAGCATGCTTGGGAACAACAAGGGGGCCGTTGCAGCTGGACTGAGTCCTTAAGGCAGAATAACAGTAAACAGTGAGGTCAGAAAGATAATAAGACTAGATCCTACAGAATTCTCATTCATCTTTATCTCCTCAGTGCTGAGTACAGTGCCTGTCATGTATTAATGGCTCAGTAAATACAAGTAAATCAATCAAATGATCATCCAAGTTGAGATTCTATGCCTTTTTTAAAATTTATTTTGCCATGCCACATAACATGTGGAATCTTAGTTCTCCAACCAGGGATTAAACCTACACCCCCTGCATTGGAAGCACAGTGTTAACCACTGGACCACCAGGGAAGTCCGAAGTGCTGTCTTTTTAGGGCAGGAGCCACTAAAATAATCTTCCTATATAACTTCTTTAATGTTTTCAGTTCTGTGCTCATTAGTTGGCTTGGCCACTTGCTGAGGTCTAGCTTTCTTGACACATAAGGCCTTAACACGGTTCTGTTCTGGTTTGTCTCTGTACCCTTCTCTTGATAAATGTAATCACCTATCTGTTTTCTCAGCCAAACATGACTACTCATATACTCACTTGATGTTCTTCTTTCTCCATGGTTTTCTTAATGCTGTTACCCAGGAAATGCTATTCATTCCCTCATTTCTGCCTTTTGAAATTCTACCCATCTTTGAGAACCTAGATCAAGTTATTTGTACCATTCTTTAGTTACATATACATACCTGATACTATAATTATGTGTCTATATATTCGCCTTAAATGGGATTTTTAAGTTCCTTGAGTGTATGGAGATACTTTTTATTATTTTTGTTCTATAGTAATTCAAATATAATATATATTTCATAAATATTTGTCAAATAAGTGAATGAACTTTAATAATAATCATTGTCTCTAGGAAATGTATCATTTTAAATCACACAGTGGTAATCCAAAAACAAAAATCTATTCTCATCATTATTGAAATAATTTAAGTACCTAGTGAGTAGGAATGAATTCTAACATTTTGACATCACCGTTGAAGTACAACCCCTGTTGTCTGACATACGCAATTTCTCATGTTAGAAAATACTTAATCAAAAGCCAAGTTCTCAGCACAGCTAAGAGCTTGGTAATTATCCAAAATTTGACACATAAGCAAACATAATTATATTAGCAAAGATAGAAGCTGGGAGTGGAACCAAATATTAAGACACGTAGATGGCTGTTATAAGGTGCATGTTGTATCTGGCTCAATGGGAGCTAAGGCACACACACACTAAATCCAGGAATAGCTGTCATCTGCAGTCTCTTTAGACCGCTGTACACTGTTCTCCCATTGGGGCAGCAGTTTAGTCAACTCCATCCCTGCCTTCTGTGTATCTGTTGTTGAAGATGGTCAAAGGAAAGTCACGTAATGTTTTTGCTATATCATCATGTAATTCAGTACATACACTAACAGGATTCAGCAAATGTAAATATCCTAAAACATTTGGTCAAACAAGCAAGGACTGCAAAACTAAAATCTAGTATGGCAGAAACTAACACAATGTTGTAAGGAAGTTATCCACCAATTAAAAATAAATTTAATTAAAATAAATTAAAATCTGATGTTGGGACTCTCTAGCTATACCACTGAGGAAGCAGTCATGCTACAAACCAAAGAGCATATTGAGGCCAAAAATTAAAGATTCAAAAGAAAAATAATCTTAGATGAAGATCGAGATTTAACAAAGAACTTAAGTAGAAATGAAGAAATCATGATTTACCCAGGATAAATCAGTCTTCAAATTTTTTATGTTTGTATGAATGCCATTAAGTTTAGAAGCACTTCAGAAGTGCACTTATCAACAATTCACATATCTTTTAACTTGGTTTTTGAGAATAACAGACAGGGTATTATATGTTAGGTAATTTGGGGATTCATTGGTTCTGTTTTTCTCATTTGCAAAGCCCAAAGTTGCTGTTAAAATTGCCAATTTTGTTATACTTTGTTTGCTTCTTTATCCAAGAGTTCTATAATATTGTTAATTTATATTTGTGTCTGCTTAGCAGTAATGAGAATAGTCAGTCTTAATTTTTTAGTTGCATAGCTTTTGTTGTTGGATCAGAAAAATGGATCATCTTTTTTTTTAAATTTTTTATTAATTATAGGTACTTGCAATATGGTTGGGAAACCTAAAGTTAATTAAAATTTTATGCATAAAGTAGTCCTGGGTGTCCACTGGAAGGACTGATGTTGAAGCTGAAACTCCGATCCTTTGGCCACCTGATGCGAAGAACTGACTCATTGGAAAAGACCCTGATGCTGGGAAAGATTGAGGGCAGGAGGAGAAGGGGATGACAGAGGATGAAATGGTTGGATGGCATCACCAACTCGATGGACATGGGTTTGGGTGGACTTCAGGAGTTGGTGATAGACAGGGAGGCCTGGTGTGCTGCGATTCATGGGATCGCAAAGAGTCGGACACGACTGAGCTGAACTGAACTGAACTGAAAATGTTCATTGTTCACCAGAAGCTTAAATGTCAAGGAATATTAATTTTGCACGCGAGCCAATGGGAAATATATTTAATGATAAAGAACAAATATAGTTGTATATTTTCTGATCATTATTATATGGAAAACTTGGAAAACATGTAAAAGGGTAGGGAAAAAATTCCATTGAGTGTTATAACCCAGAGATACTCTCTGTAAACATTTAGTATGTTCCCCCTTAGACTTTTCTCTAATTACAGACATAATTTTAGACATAACTTTAAGGAACTTGATTATTACAGTTTAACAAATAAGAAAGGGGAATGTATGAGCGATTTGATATACTGCATAGAGACAGAAATATGTGCCAGCTGAACTCAGGCACCAAAGGGAGAAACAGTACAGTAAACAGAAGCAGTGAAAGCAAATGACACAGAAAGCATATGGTGACAGGTGTAGAAGGAACTTAGTTTCCTGGCAAATAATAACAACTGGTGGTCCCTAAGGGCATTGCAGCTCAGAATAACACTTGATATAAATTATCAAGAAAATAGTGTAGACTTAACCTGAATGGGACTCCTGAAAGGTAATACCAAAAGGTACCCCCTTCTGCCTTTCTGTAAAGGCTCCTTGTTTTTCATGGAATGTGGGTTGTTACGGTGATGAGAGGGTACCTAACAGGGAGGGGATTGTAGATCTCATAATGTGGGGAAAGGGCCTGTGTCAGCTTCATGAAGTTTCAGATTACTCCTTTGAGCTGAACTTGGTATTTCACTGCGCCTTTATGTCAGCACACAGCAGTGAGGTTAGTAAATCTTTCAAAGAGTGTACAGACAAGTCTGATCTCCGTCTTTGTCTCTCCTGGAAGGAACAACCAAAACAGATGGACAGCAGTGTAAGAGACTGAAAGGTTTAAATGAGGATGAAGAGACACAATAAGAGCTGGACAGAAAGGTTGTAGTCGCTTACGTTGCTGTGTGCTTGATTAGATGTTGGATGAATCTGTTAGATGAATGGCCAGAAATATCTGTAATACTGTTCAATAGCTTAAATTTGGAGTAGTTCAGAATGATGCAATTGAAGTAGGTTGCTAGAAGTAGCAGGGAAGCAAAGGTTGTAGGTATTGAAGAAGCCGCAAAACCCTAGTAGTTAGCTATTGTTAAGGGGGGGTGGAACATTTGAGTAGAACTAATAGGATTTATTTCTGGTCATATCAGTCATCAAACAAATATTTTGTGAGCATCTGTCATATACTACATGTACCGTATCAGTTATTGGGGAGAAAACAGGATACAGAACAGATCTGTCATGGAATGTCCATTCTGGAGCACAATATAAAATATCAGATAGCAAACACAACCTCCTTTCTCTGCAGCCTCTCTCAATTACATCTATGTTCAGTGAAGGAAACAAAACAGGGCTTTTGTCTAATTAGATATTACATGGTGTAGGTGGTTAGGTGGTCAGACTGTGTTGATATTTTCATTTATCTCATCGTCTTTAATTTTTTTAACATAGACTAATTTGGATTATATGTTAACCTTTTTTTTCTTCTCAGAACTTGTTGATTTTATCTTAATCTCTGCCATCATTGTACTCTGTTGGTGTAAAATTCAGTGTCTTGGCTATTTCTTGGCAGCTAGAGACTAGACGGATAGTTTTGAGGTCTCTGAAGTTACTGGCTGCTCAGATGATTTCTTGAGGTGGTGGAGTCCTCCACACCCTCTTGATCCTGATCTGGCTCTTTTTTTTTTTTAATCTCTGTATCTTAGTTTTGTTTGTTTTCTTTAATTGTAAAATACACATTAAAAATATACCATAACTGTTTTAAAGATACAGTTCAGTGGTATTAAGTATGTTCACACTGTTGCGCTACCATCCATTCCCAGAACTCTTCTTGCAAAACTGAACTCTGTACCTTATCAACCTTAAAAATAAAATACATAGTTAACAGCAAAATGATGTTATTCAGGAATAGCAGAGAAATTTCAGTGCAGGACATGCAAACTATAGCAAACCATAGACAAGTCCCAAAACAAAGAAGAGGACCATTCTTAAAGAAAAGAAGGGAGTTGGGAAGGGGTGGTTTTTGAGCAAAGTCCATCAGAGTTAAGAGAGTTGAGGGTTATGGCTTCTTCTGATTAGGCTAGTTGTGGTAGCTTCTCATTGGCCATACTAAGCAAGGAGAAAATTTTTCCTTCCTTCAGCTGGAGTATATAAAGTAAGCTTCCTTCCGGTTGGGAAATGCAAGGTATGTGATTCCTGCTAGAGTCTGCAAAGGACAGCAAACAGTAGTGCATGAGAGTTCCCCCTCTTCAGGGCTTCCAGACTATTTTAAATCAGGTTTCTTGTTGAAATCTCATTTCACAACCTTTTAAAACAATTAACTCCCCAATCTCCCTTCCCTCAGCTTATCTGTATATTTGAAATGTTCTTATTCAGCAGAAAAGTGGTTTTAATTTCATAAGCAATTTATCCATTTCTTTTTAATGGATGAGATCTCACTTGTGTTTGTGAAATTTAAAAAGGCACTAGGAAGCAGTTATTTGTGGATTCTGTGCTGACACAGTGAATAAGAACATGGAATTGAATCCAGCTTATCTGAGTTCAGTTACTAGTTCCTCTACTTACTGCCTGTGTGATGTTGCAAGTTATTTAACATCTCTATGCCTCAGTTTCCCTGTTTAAAAAAAATGGAAATAATAATGCTACCTATTTTAGCGTTGTTTTGAGGATTAAATAGTTAACACATGTCCCTTGAGAAACTTACAGTTAAATTATAGAGTAAGACATGTTGGAAAATTAACAAATACTACAGTGTTAGGGATACCAAACAGATGATAGAGAATAAATGCAATAGAATTGATAGGAAGGAGAACACTGAGATTCTGGTATCTAGGAAAGGGTTCACAGAGAGCAATCAAGGAAACTACATACTCCTAACCCCACATCTCTATCAGCATCTGAAGTTACATTCTTTACCTTCTCATCTCATCAGTCCATACTTTTCTTTCATCTAGATCAGACAGACTTTTATGCTCCTATCTAAATCCTGTGCCCCAGCTGGAGTCCTGACTGTCTTCTCCTTTTGCCTGCTCAAGGACATTACTCTAGCTTGCTCTCTCCCCCCCTTAAATCATCAGTTTCTTACCCTCTGATGGATCATGCTCATTAGTATATCAGCTTGTTGTAATTGCTCCCACTAAAAACAGCAACAGATTTTTTAAGCTGCTTGACTCTTGTACTGTCATTTTCCACCCTACATATTCCCTTCTACAGGAAAACTTTCCAAAATTGTGAGAAAATTTAGCTCTCTAATTCTCCTCCCCACTTTCTCTCTAAAGTCCACTCCACTCAGGCTTTGCCCCTATGATTATGCTAAAACTGCTCTCATCAAGGTCCCTGTGACTTCCAAATTGCTAAATCCAATGGTCAGTCATTAAGTCTTCATCTTATTGAACCTATCAGCGACACTTAACAAATCAGTCCATTCTCCCTGATATACTTAACCAAACTCCACACTCTCAAGTTTTCTTCCTGCCTTACCTTTTTGTCCTTTCCTATCTTTCTGGAACTGCAGGCCACTATTATCTAACTGCCTACCCAACATTTCCACTTACAGACTTACCAAAGTTACATGCGCAAAACCTAAAACTCCAGATCTTCTCCCTACTCTGCTGAAGTAACTTGTTCTAACCTATAGCTTTCCCTCTCACTGTTGGTGAAATACCGTCATTCCAAAACTTTTTCACATTTCTCCAATGGAATTATCAGCTAAGCTTGTTGTTCTGCCGTTAGAGACACGCAGACTGGGCAGCAGCTTCTCACTCCCTGCACTGCGGCACCGTGGCCCATGCCACCACCGTCTCGGGCCTAGATTTCTGCAATGACTTCCCGAGTGACCTCCCATTTTTGGCTTTGCTCTACAGTCTATCCTCAGCTCAGCAGCCAGAGTAACCCTAGTAAATGTAANACTGCCTGTGTGATGTTGCAAGTTATTTAACATCTCTATGCCTCAGTTTCCCTGTTTAAAAAAAATGGAAATAATAATGCTACCTATTTTAGCGTTGTTTTGAGGATTAAATAGTTAACACATGTCCCTTGAGAAACTTACAGTTAAATTATAGAGTAAGACATGTTGGAAAATTAACAAATACTACAGTGTTAGGGATACCAAACAGATGATAGAGAATAAATGCAATAGAATTGATAGGAAGGAGAACACTGAGATTCTGGTATCTAGGAAAGGGTTCACAGAGAGCAATCAAGGAAACTACATACTCCTAACCCCACATCTCTATCAGCATCTGAAGTTACATTCTTTACCTTCTCATCTCATCAGTCCATACTTTTCTTTCATCTAGATCAGACAGACTTTTATGCTCCTATCTAAATCCTGTGCCCCAGCTGGAGTCCTGACTGTCTTCTCCTTTTGCCTGCTCAAGGACATTACTCTAGCTTGCTCTCTCCCCCCCTTAAATCATCAGTTTCTTACCCTCTGATGGATCATGCTCATTAGTATATCAGCTTGTTGTAATTGCTCCCACTAAAAACAGCAACAGATTTTTTAAGCTGCTTGACTCTTGTACTGTCATTTTCCACCCTACATATTCCCTTCTACAGGAAAACTTTCCAAAATTGTGAGAAAATTTAGCTCTCTAATTCTCCTCCCCACTTTCTCTCTAAAGTCCACTCCACTCAGGCTTTGCCCCTATGATTATGCTAAAACTGCTCTCATCAAGGTCCCTGTGACTTCCAAATTGCTAAATCCAATGGTCAGTCATTAAGTCTTCATCTTATTGAACCTATCAGCGACACTTAACAAATCAGTCCATTCTCCCTGATATACTTAACCAAACTCCACACTCTCAAGTTTTCTTCCTGCCTTACCTTTTTGTCCTTTCCTATCTTTCTGGAACTGCAGGCCACTATTATCTAACTGCCTACCCAACATTTCCACTTACAGACTTACCAAAGTTACATGCGCAAAACCTAAAACTCCAGATCTTCTCCCTACTCTGCTGAAGTAACTTGTTCTAACCTATAGCTTTCCCTCTCACTGTTGGTGAAATACCGTCATTCCAAAACTTTTTCACATTTCTCCAATGGAATTATCAGCTAAGCTTGTTGTTCTGCCGTTAGAGACACGCAGACTGGGCAGCAGCTTCTCACTCCCTGCACTGCGGCACCGTGGCCCACGCCACCACCGTCTCGGGCCTAGATTTCTGCAATGACTTCCCGAGTGACCTCCCATTTTTGGCTTTGCTCTACAGTCTATCCTCAGCTCAGCAGCCAGAGTAACCCTAGTAAATGTAAGGGTGTGTCAGGATTTCTCGATCTTGGTACCATAAACAGTGTAAGCCAACAGTTTTTTGTTATGGGGGGTTGTCCTCTGTGTTGTAGGGCATTTAGCACCATCCCTGACCTCTACCCGCTAAATAGTTAGTACCTCCAACTCCAGGTGTGACAACCAAAAGTGACTGCAAGCATGCTCAGTCACTTCATTCATGCCCGACTCCCTGCGACCCCATGGACTGTAGCCCACCAGGCTCCTCTGTCCATAGAGATTCTCCAGGCAAGAATACTGGAGTGGGTTGCCATGCCCTTTCCCAGGAGATCATCCCGACCCAGGGATTGAACCTGCATCTCTTACGTCTCCTGCGTTGGCAGGCAGCTTCTTTTCCACTAGCGCCACCTGGGAAGCCCTAAAAATGACTCCAGATACAGCCAATTGTCCTTTACAGCAAGGGTCCCCAACCTCCAGGATCTAATGCCTGATGATTTGAGGTGGAGCTAATGTAATAGTAATAGAAATAAAGTGCACAATAAATGTAATACACTTGAATCATTCCAAAACCATCCTTACCCTAAGTCCATGGAAAAACTGTCTTCCATAAAACCAGTCCTCCTAAGAGTTGGAGACTGTTGCTCTAGGGAGTAAAATCACCCCTCGATGAGAACCACTTGTTCCTGTGATGGTCCTCCATCTCACTGAGTACATATAGTTCCTAATAGCCTATACAGTACAACCTGCCCGACTTGGCCATCATCTCTACCATTTTGTATCTGTTGATCTCATCTTCTGTCTTTTCTCCTCCTTTATGCTGATCCAGTCACACTGGCTTCCTCCTAGCCACTCCTACTTTAAAGGCTTTGTTCTGACTGTTCCCTCTTCCCAGAACAGTCTTTCAGATTTTTGCCTGCCTAATTCCTTCAATTCCTTCACATCTCTGCTCAAATTTCACTTTGCCAATAAGGCCTATCCTGATCATTCTTTTATACAACTGTTCCCTTCTTGGGGTACTTCTGATCCCCCTCACCTGGTGTGTTGGTTTTTTCCCATAGTGTTTATCACCGTGCAGCATGCTAAATAACTTACTTTTGCTGTCATGTTTGTCTGCCCCTGTGTGTGCCCACACAAACGTGTCACTGGTTTTTTCCTTCCTAAATTCAGTTCAGTTCAGTCACTCAGTCGTGTCCGACTCTTTGCGACCCCATGAATCGCAGCACGCCAGGCCTCCCTGTCCATCACCATCTCCCGGAGTTCACACAGACTCACGCTATCTTTTTGTTCAAAGACAAATTTTGTTTTAATGAATGGAGGTGGTTAGTGCTAGATTTGGAAGGATGGATGGGACTTTCATAGATATAGACTGGGGGAAAGTAAAATGAAGAGGGAAGATGGCATAAGCCAAAGTACAAGATCAAGAAATATGCAGGCAAGTGTGAAGATAGGTGTGTTAGTGTACCAGCCTGGCTGGAATGAAGGGTTCAGAGTTTGGTGTGGAAGAAAGATAACAGCTACAATCAGAGGGAATGCTAGGTTGAAAAGTATGTACCATGCAATCCTATCAGCAGTGGGGGTCATTTAAGATTTATGAGTCAGACAGTTGATAAAGGTGAAAGTGGTATGTTAATGGCAGACACGGTGGTTTGCTCACTCAGAATCCATTTCAGACTTCCTCTCAGGTCCCATCCTATAGGTTAGAGGCTGGAAAATGGTGAACAGATTCCAGATTATCTTCAGCTATGGTTCTAGATAGGACATTGTTTCCACCAGTCACAGGCAGTTGTCCAGGCTTGAATCCAGAACTGGGTTAAACAGGGAGACATGGGATATGCGGTCTCCACTGTGCTGAAACAAACATTGTACTCTTCACCGAGTGTATCAAGACAGCGATTCATTTGCTCTTCTGGTTCCGTGTTTTCTCACAAGTCATCTCACACTTCATCAGAGAAAGTTTAATAACCTATTTAATAGCAGCTATATTCTTTCTAAAGCAATAATTTTTTTGTAACTTAGGCTTATCTGTATCCAAGTACTCTGTTTTTTAACATCCTTACCACGCATGTATGTTTATAAACAAAATTTGCTATTCGTTTAGGCACAATAAAACTTATTCTTCCATAGTAAAATGTGAAAATATTAGGATTTGCCTTTAAGATACTGCTTTACATTTTAATCATTTTCTGTTAGTAAAGTCTAAAAGATAACGAACTCTTCTCGTAGAAGGATTTCTAATTTTGAGGTAAAACTTTGTATCTTTTTAGTCCTTCCTGTATGTTCTTGTTGTTCCAGTGAGGTTCAAAGGGAAATCTGTCATTTTTAAAAATATTTTTCCACAGTGTGACCCCTATGTAGAAATGTGTAATTTCTAAGAGCCACAGATATTTTCCTTAATGGGAGTGTTTTTGCCTCACTTGACATGATCTTCAGCTATTAGAATTGTTCTGGTCATGATCCTAAAAGTTTTGTGCCTAAATTCAATATACAGTTGATCTGGGGAGTTTGGATCCAGTTTTTTTCCCTATTGCTGTTTCACAATTTCTGTTCTTTCCACATCTTATTTTTCCCCTACCCTACGAAAAGATAAAGAAATTCCTGACCCTGTTATATTGAAACCAGAAGGTCCCTTGAGACATTTGGTCCCATTGCTACATTTTAACTGTTATCACTAAATGCATGTCACACCTAAGATAAATACCGAGTATCCTAACTCACTGTGTATATTATTATTTAGCCAATCTCGTTAGTGTTTTAAGATTTATATTGCATTGTATAACAAAAACTACTTCATGTTGTTTGGTGCTAATTCATATGTAATGTATTGAATAAAATCTTTTCATGTTGGTTCTGTAAAATTTCTTAATTAACTTCTAATCAGTGTAATAATTCTTACTCTTACATATCTGGAAAAAACTGCTTACGTCCTATGGAAGAAACGTTTAATCTGTCGTTCATTTTATAGGTTATTGAAGACAATGGTGTTCGAAGAGTTGTTGTGGTTCCTCAGGCACCAGAGTTTCACCCTGGTGGTCACACAGTCATCCACCGCTCTCCACACCCTCCTCTGCCTGGTTTCATTCCTGTCCCAACCATGATGCCCCCCCCACCACGCCACATGTACTCACCGGTAGCCGGAGCCGGAGACATGGCAACGCAGTATATGCCACAGTATCAGTCTTCACAAGTATATGGAGATGTAGGTAAGACATCTAGAAAGCATTCTTGTTTTATGGAGTTGGCTGGTCTTTGCTTGGATGTAATAGGTACTGTTATCACATTATATAAAAGAAGCCAAAAAATGGTGACTATCACAATAATTTTCTATCACTCAAACACTGTGTTAAGGGAATTCTAGTCAGTACTCTGTAATGACCTATATGGGAAAAGAATCTAAAAAAGTGGATATATGTATGTGTGTAACCCATTCCCTTTGCTATACAGCAGAAACTAACACAGCATTGTAAATCAACTATGCTCCAGTAAAAATTAACTTTAAAAAACATGTTAAATGTTTCATCTTCATGCCCACCCTTCAAGGCAGGTGAGTAAACAGAAAATCAGAAAGGGAAAGTAACTTACATCGTGCAGCAACATTCATTGGGGACACGTTCAGACAAAAGGTCTACTTGTCTGTCCTGCTGCCCTCTGAGGAAATTTTTTAGTTAGGAATGATCATGCTACAGTTAAATTCTGAAGCCTCTGATGCCACTAACTAACATTGATTGCTAGGTTCATAAGATACTGGGGGGGGGGGGGAACAAAACATAATATCTGCCCTCAGGGAGTTAATAAATTGTTGGGAAGAATAGACAGCTGCTGCTGCTGCTGCTGCTAAGTCAGTTCAGTCGTGTCTGACCCTGTGCGACCCCAGAGATGGCAGCCCACCAAGCTCCGCCATCCCTGGGATTCTCCAGGCAAGAACACTGGAGTGGGTTGCCATTTCCTTCTCCAGTGCAAGAAAGTGAAAAGTGAAAGAAGTCGCTCAATCGTGTCCGACTCTTTGCAACCCCATGGACTCCAGAGTACAGCTACATATACACAAAATAATCATCTTACTCTTTCCTGTGGCTTTAAATACCATCCATAGACTGACAGTTTTTTTTAATTTATATCTTCAGTCAAAAACATCTCCTCTGAGCCCCAGGCTTTTATTTCTATCTGTGGTGTTTGGTTTTTTGGACTGTGCTGCATTCCCAAGCCAAGGATTAGTTCCAGGCCGTGGTATTAAAAGCCTGGATTCTAGAATCCTAACCACTAGGCAACCAGGTTACTCCCTAACTGCCTTCTTGATAACTCCACTTAAGTGTCATACATCTCAGTTATAGTATTTTAAAACATAATTGTGGAACTTGATTTTCTGTGTCATCTTCCTCTCCATGGACGGTACCGCTGTCCACTCAGTTTGCACAAGTGGAAACCAGATGACCAAATTTGATTCCTCCTCTTTCAACACCCACATCAGTGGGTGTCTTACTTTCAGAAGATTCCCAGATGTGACTGCTTTTCTCCACTGCTACTCAGACTTAGTCCACCATCACCTCTGGCCAGGACACCTGCAGCAACAGCCTTCCAGTGCCTTTTCCACTGTCATTCCTGCCCGCAGCCACCCACACTCAGCCAGAGTGATCATTTTAAAATGTAAATCAGACCATTCTTGTAGTTAATCGAGTTCAGTGACTTTCCACTGTATTTAGAATAAAATCATAAACCCTTCCCCTTGACCAGAATTTCTCAACCTCAGCACTTTTGATCTTCGAAGAAGGATTCGTCTTTACTGTGGAGGACAGAACTGGCTTTGTAGGGTGTTTAGAAGAATCCCTGCCCTCTACCCACTAGATGCCAGTAGCACACAACTCCACCCCTCACCCTCATCCCACTCAGCTGTGACAACTAGAAGCATCTCCAGACGCTGCCAGACGACTCCTGGGCCACAGTTGGGCCTGGTTGCCAGCCCCTGCCTCGGACAAGACCCTGCTCTGTGGCCTCAGCCTGCTTTGTCTGACTTGTTCCCATGCATGCACCCCACCTGCAGTTTTTCAGAAGCAAGCTCTTTCTTGCCTCAATGCCTCTACACATGGTGTTTTCTCTCCCAGAAGTGTTCTTCCCCCCTTTACATGCAAGCTGCTGCTGCTATGGGTTTGGTGGGGTTTTTTTTGCTTTAGATTTTAGCTTTCAGAGATCTTCCCATAACCTTTCCGTATCAGTCTCTGAAACCTGTTTCTTTCATAAATCTGAACACAACTTGATTATTTTTGTTTATTTAGAAGTCTTTTTCCCTTATGTAACTGTAAAGCCCTGAAGAACTGAATGTTTTTTTTTCACAGTTTTCCTTGCACTTAATCAGTACTTGTCATTCAGGCTTAGTAAATTTGTAGAAGAAATAATTCTAAATACAAATTTTAAATTATGCAACACAGCCTGTAAGTAGTAGATATATTACATATCATATATTACATTTTTTTCAAACTTATTCATATTGCCCAAGTAGTGTGTATTAATTCAGTAGATCTGAGTGTGGTGTGATTTTATGCATTACTAACAAATTCCCAGATAAGTCTCGTGGGGTAGCCCAATGAACATACTTTTGATAGCAAGAGTTTATACTACAAATCAGTCTCTTTCTTTTTTTTTTACTCCTAATTATGACCTAGTTTTCTTAAATGTAAGAAAATTATAAGAAAAATCTTAACTATTACAGTGTACTACTGTTTTACATTGTTAAAAGCCATTGTTATTTGGAGAAGAAGTTTGAAATTGAAAGAGATGCTAAAATTAATGTAGAATAAAAGAACTCTACACAGCTCAGTTCAGGTCTTATTCCCCTCCTATGACAGTCATAGCTTAGGACCAAGCTGTTTCTATGGAGATTAATACTTGAGAAAAGAGGAAGGAAAGAAATATCTATAAGACTATAATTATAATCAAGTCATAAAGCTTGGTTCTCTTCAGTTAGTGGAGACACAGAAATAGCTTTGTGTTGTGCAAGATTTTTCTTTGAATTATTTTATAAGTTTTATATAATATAATGATAGATTTATTTCCTACTCTTTTCTCATGCCATAAATGTGTTTGAAGAAAGCAACCTTTTCTAAATGATTTTTACTTTATTTCTTCTTAGATGCTCACTCTTCACATGGAAGGTCCAACTTTAGAGATGAAAGATCTAGTAAAACATACGAACGTTTGCAGAAAAAATTAAAGGATCGCCAAGGAACACAGAAAGATAAGATGAGCAGTCCACCATCATCACCCCAGAAATGCCCTTCTCCTATAAGTGAACATAATGGGCTTACAAAAGGGCAGAATGCTAGTGGTACAAACACAGGATCAGTGAAGAACAAGTCAGGAAAGGGGAAAGGTGGTGCACAAATTGATACAGAAATAGAAGGTAACTATTTTAAATATATTCTAATTGTCTTTTTATCATCATTTAACCTACTAAAAGTATATAGTCTGACCTTTCAGTCATTTCATCATGCTTCACATAAACTGTAGGTTAATAGCATAACACGGTCTAATTGTGAGGGGTAAGTTTTAGAACCTGAATTGTTACTGGGGTATTTCTTTTTACATTTTGGGAAAGCTCAATTAATACACCTATATCATAAATTTTACTGACCTCGAGAAATTTCTGTTTGACAGGAAAACTCAAAATTCATCCAGATTCCTTTTTTCTTCCTGAACCTAAATAAGGCTAAACTGGTTTTTAATCAAAACTCTTATTCTTCCCAGCTTCTTCTTACACAAGTCCCTGATAGCAACTAGTTATGTAGTTCACCAATCCATTTATATACTCTATAAATGTTATAGCTAGGACAGAGTCTTGTCCATTTCTTTGTTCAAAAGTTCTTTTCTGTTTCCCTCAGATCTTTCTTCTAACCTGTGACTTCCACCATAAGAAATCTGAGAACTACTTCCTTTTCTTTAAAATTTCTATTTCCCATCAATTTAGTGCTTTCACAGCCTCTTGGCTTGTAATATAAACATTTATTAAAATGTTCTCCCATATTTTTGAGACCTTCTGATCATTTTCAGCACTGATGTTTCAGAGGAGTTAAGCTAAAGTTTCAAATACTTCAGTGGTGGTTTTAAGTTATGGTCAAGTCAATTATATTCCTATTTGGGAGCCACGATTAAGACATATATGAAACAAATGCTTAGTTAACTTGTCATTAAGAGGTATGAGATTGGCAAATAAGGACTTTTAAGAGAGAGTACTTTTATTTTTTTAAAGGGATATATATAGTGGTACTATAACTAGTTATTATGGTTAAAAGTGAAATAGAAACTGAGGCAGATCTCTATAAAAAACCACAAACTGCTGAATATGAACTAAGGAGTAAAAACCAGAAAATAAAATTCCCAAATACCAACCTCTTGTTACATGTTTTAGAAGACATATTGTGAAGGGAGCAGGATGATTGCTTTTAAGTTGGGTTTTTTTTTTTNCTTTATTTTTTTAAAGGGATATATATAGTGGTACTATAACTAGTTATTATGGTTAAAAGTGAAATAGAAACTGAGGCAGATCTCTATAAAAAACCACAAACTGCTGAATATGAACTAAGGAGTAAAAACCAGAAAATAAAATTCCCAAATACCAACCTCTTGTTACATGTTTTAGAAGACATATTGTGAAGGGAGCAGGATGATTGCTTTTAAGTTGGGTTTTTTTTTTTCCCTTTTTTTTTTCTTTTAAGAAAAAGATGAAGAAACTAAAGCTTTTGAAGCACTTCTTTCCAACATTGTCAAACCAGTGGTAAGTATCGCATGTATTTTCTTGACATTTACATAGGATTTTGATAGGTTTAGGGCTTACGTAAAATTTAACTGTATGTAAGGAATGTGAGATCATTAATAATAGATCAATACAGATCTGACATAAGGAGAGCGAAGCTGTTAATCAGTGTGGCAGAATACTCAACTAGCACTTCATTTTTTAAACAAGGTTTTAGTATACACTCAATGACATTCAAAATCACTGGACCAGGCAAAGATCTAATGAAGAGTGTAGGTACAACTGATAATCATTTAAAAAAAAAATTGTTATTTCCATATAAAATATATCCAATAGCTCCAGTTGCAAAGAGTTAAAATCAAACCATAGAAGAAAGTTAATATTCCCCAGTCCTATTTGTGTGCAGATGTAATAGAAGAAATCAGAAAAATGTATGACAGCAAAACTGGCTACATAAAATTTTCTGTGTATTTTGCATGCATGCATGCTAAGCCGCTTCAGTCGTGTTCAACTCTGTGACCCTATGGCTATAGCCCACCAGGCTTCTCTGTTCATGGGATCCTCCAGGCAAGAATAGTGGAGTGGGTTGCCATGCCCTCCTCCAGGGGATCATCCTGGCCCAGGGGTCGAACCTGCATCCCTGCATTGGCAGGCAGGTTCTTTACCACTAGCACCATCTGGAAAGCTAATGTGTGTTTTAAAATAGCCTAAATGCTATCATTCTGATAGGAAAAATATTTCCATCAGATAAAAGATTAATATTAAGTAAAATGCTCATACAAACTGAATTTTTAGACCCATTAACGACCCCAAAGGGTTCTTCACTAGTAATTAAAAGAAATATAAACTTTTCTGAAATGGTGAGATGTTATTTTTCAGTAAAAAACTTACACAAATGAAAAGAAGAGGAAGTTATGCTCTGTACAGATTGTTTGATTATGAAGGTAGTTAGATATATTTTTGTTTTTTAAATACGATTCAGTTATTTTTTTTTACAGTCCCAGTCTTTTGCTCATTTTTCTCTTAAGGTTTTGGTCTTTTTCTTATTGTTAGACACTTTCTAAAGTGAGGAAATGAATCCTTTCAAGTATGTTACAAGTGAGTTTTTTCTGCCATTCTTTCAACTGTATATGATGTTTACAGTAATCGTTTTAAACAGCCAAAAAAATGGTCTTTGAACTTTGTCAAACCCATCTACCCTTTCATGGCAGATTGTATCTCATTTACAAATGGGCAGGTTTGTATTGGTGAGTCATTTTATGTAAGTAACTACAGATACATTTTATTTAATCTTGAAACCCTATTAGATGTTGTGCTGTTTGTTGTGCACAATACAGTTTTTTCAGAGAACTTTTAAATATTACGTCTTTGCAGGCCTCAGACATCCAGGCAAGGACAGTAGTTCTTACCTGGTCACCACCTTCCAGCCTCATAAATGGTGAAACAGATGAGACGACTGTTCCAGAGCTCTATGGTTACGAAATTCTGGTCTCAAGCACTGGAAAAGATGGGAAATACAAAAGTGTTTTTGCGTAGGTATTTGTTTTGTTTTACTCCTCCCCATTATATAAGTTAATGGTTTATCATAAAGAGCTTAATACTAATTTTGTGCTGTCTTCCCTCTTCTTGCTTTTATTTTGAATCTATAAGTTGACTGGTGATACTGATTTCAATGTAAATAGTCCACATGCCAGCTGGTTCACATTTCTGTCTACAACTCCCTTGGAATAATTCACTTTGGCCATATTCAGCTTTTTTTATTTTTCAATAGGCTCCCTAACAGATATTTCACTATCTACATATTCCTGAGACATAAATATAAATTGTCGTATGTAGAAGCCAGGACCAGAAATGGAGAACTCTTACATTGTGAGCTCATGCAGTGTTGCTCCTCTAGGGAGCTGGATTTCATTCCTACATATACAACCTCATGTCCTATTGTGAAATGAATTTAGTACCCTTGTTCCTCATTTGTGTGTTGAAAATGCCATAGTTCTCTTTTCTTGGTTCAAAAGTGTATTATACTCCAGCAAACCTTAGAAAGTGTCACTGGCTAAAATTGTGACTTTGTGATTGACAGCTGTAAAATAAATTATTTTTCTGTTGTTCATATAGAAATTGTTTATTCTGGTGAAAAAGAGTAAAATCGATAACTGTTACATAACTTCACCAGGAAGATTGTAAAAGAGGACGTGGTTAGCCATTTGAATAATCGTTACTAACACAAAACACTGGATAAATCAACCTTCTTGGTGTATTTTTTTAAAAAAGCTAGTATGGGGAAGAAAGGAAAGTGAAACTGCTTCGGTGACTGTCATCTAGTAACAAGGTCTCCTCCTCTTTGTTGAGACTCCCTTGTGTGTATTTTTTTTTCATTTTCTTAAAAGAGCAAACCTACCTACGGGCTAAATAGAGAGTAAAGGACCATCAACATAAAGGTTTCTTTTTTGTGTTAATGGCTGTTCTAGTCTGACATGACTGCTTCCTAAGGGAAAGAATTTATCTCCTTTTGCAGCCTGACCAGAGAGCACAAGAGGGACATTAGTCAACCTCAGTCATCTCGTTAACCTGCACCAATTAAAGTCTCTTTCTGAGGCTGCTACTACAACTGCCCCGATTCAGTAAGGTGTCCTTCCATCAGTGAGAAATGTTTCCTTTCTCATACTGTTCACTGGCTTTGATTTGAGAAACAGGGTACCTGGAAGGAAAGTGGGAGGGGGGTGGGAGGAAGAAGTCCATTAAGTGAAGAGGAGAGAAACTTGACTGAAGGAAATGGAACAGAGAACAGTGATTTAAAAGAAAAGGAAGAGAAAACAGGCTAACTTGTTGGCTACAGGCCCAAATAATAGTGGTAGCAAATAATTATTTAAGAAAATATGTGCTGCTGCTGCTGCTAAGTCACTTCAGTCATGTCCGACTCTGTGCGACCCCATAGACGGCAGCCCACCAGGCTCCCCAATCCCTGGGATTCTCCAGGCAAGAATACTGGAGTAGGTTGCCATTTCCTTCCCCAATGCATGCAAGTGAAAAGTGAAAATGAAGTCACTCAGTCGTGTCTGACTCTTAGTGACCCTGTGGACTGCAGCCTACTAGGCTCCTCTGCCCATGTGATTTTCCAGGCAAGAGTACTGGAGTGGGGTGCCATTGCCTTCTCCAAAATATGTGCTATTAAATTTGAAAATGTAATAGTGACTATGAAAAACGCTTTACCTTGAATTGTGATTCATTTTTTAGAAACATACTCATTAAATTGTAACATTTTAAATAAAGTTCCACATTATATTTTAAATAAAATCCAATAGTGGCAGACTCCTTGTAAAAATTTGATAGTTTTAATTTCAGTTTTGATTTCATGTGTTACTTAGCATTTTAACTATATGCCAGTAATTGAGAATGGTTCCATTTCTTCAGTTAAGCTAAATAGCTACCCTAACTACACACACACACATACACACACACAGTCTTGCTTATACAGTCCATTTACTTAGCACACCTTTTTGTTTTCAAGTGTTATCCAGGTACATACCTAAGTGTGGCATATATCCTAAAAACGCAAATTGCTTATTGATAGAGTCTGAATGTGGTTACAGTTGGGAACCACAAAGTAAGTAAGAAGTAAGTATAATTTCAAGTAAGAAAGTAAGAAGCAGTATAATTTCATAAAATTCCACAAACTGTAGTATACATAACACACATTCTCTAAAAATGCAATATTTATCAAATAATGATATGTTACCTTTTTTCCCCCCAGAGGAGAAGAAACCAGTGTCACTTTAAATGATCTCAAACCAGCTACAGATTACCATGCAAAGTAAGGAATTCCTGTATGCTACTNACATAACACACATTCTCTAAAAATGCAATATTTATCAAATAATGATATGTTACCTTTTTTCCCCCCAGAGGAGAAGAAACCAGTGTCACTTTAAATGATCTCAAACCAGCTACAGATTACCATGCAAAGTAAGGAATTCCTGTATACTACTTTTATGTGATATATTGTAGCACAGAGTTAGTTTTTAATGATTTCGTTAAAAGTGTAGACTATAATTTCAATATTAATTTTGGATTAAAAACATGGAGTTTGTGGGTTTTGATTTTTCTTTTGCTATAATTATCAACACATTCCCAAAAAAACTTTTATCTCAAATATATTGAAGGGTAAATGGCCTGGTTTGTATGACTTAGGGATTAGAATGAATATGTATCACCAACTCAATGGACATGAGTTTGAGTAAACTCAAGGAGTTGGTGATGGACAGGGAGGCCTGGCATGCTTCAGTGCATGGTGTCACAAAGAGTCGGACACGAGTGAGCAACTGAACTGAACTGACAGATAATATGTATACTATATCTGTAATACCTGATTTAGCACTGGAAGACTGTGCCAGCTTTTGAAATTTTTACAAAGAAAAATCATAAATAATAATTTCCACTTATGTATATTTATTCCATCCTATTTTGTAAGAGTTTGGAATATTGAAACTCTTTGAATTTGGTAACATTTAATTGGGATAGCTTAGTTACTACTGTTTTACTCTGCACAGTTCTTCTATTATGATTTTACAAGATTATTTTTTAGACTATAGGGCCTCCCCAGCTGGGACTCGTATAACAGTTTATTCAGTCATCTATTTTTAAAAAGAACACTTGTACTTGAGATTATCCTATTAAACTGTCTTCAGTTATACTCCCTGTGGATGAACCCTAAGTATTATCCAACCTAATATTTTTTCAAACTGTGGATTGTAACCACTATTGAATCATGAAATTAATTTTGTGGGTTATAGTCAGAATTTTTTTAATTAAATATAATCAGATGAAATAGAAAGTATCAGTATATTACCCAATTAAGGATATTGTTTCAGAATACTACTTTTGTTGTGTGTGTATGTGTGTGTATGATGTACATGTGTGTGTATGTATGAATACATATTGCAGAGACAAAGTCATAGTTGAAAATGTATTTCTTACTTTGAGCTGTTAGACAAATATGAAAGCCACTGGTTTATTCTATTTTTCTTTTTTTTTAAAGGTTACCCTTTATTTCTGATATGCGTGTTTCTCGCTAGAACATTTAGAGGGCACTTTACTGACTTGCAGATACTTAAAGGTGATGCTATAGAATGGTAGGATACAGTGATTCTGCAGGATAAAACTACAATTTATTTTATCACCACAGAGTCCAGGCAGAATACAATTCTATAAAGGGAACTCCTTCCGAAGCTGAAACCTTTACCACCTTGAGCTGTGAACCTGACATACCTAATCCACCAAGGATAGCCAATCGGACCAAAAATTCACTTACTTTGCAGTGGAAGGTAAGACTACAGAGTGTTTCCAACTAGACATTTGTTTCCTTTTTTTTTTTCCCTGTACTATTAAACTTCATTTGTTTTCGGAGACAAAAGGAGGTTTAAGCTAACTTGCTCTCCACATATATTAAATAGGCATTTTTTCCTTGTATCCTAAAATAACACTCTTAACAGTTTTTCTTACATAACACAAATATAAATGTAACAGAAACATTGTGATAAATTATATATATGTTATATATAACAGAAACATAAAATATGTTTTTATGACATAACTTTATGACAGATATGTATTTATGACACATTTTTATAACAGAAACATAAAATATATGTTATATATAACATGTATATAACAAACAGAAAAATATACATGTAACATAAATATAACAGAAAAGATTGGCTTATAGTTAGCAGTCCTTATACTGAATGTGTGATGGCACTGCAGTGTGTGTTTCTCAAACTTACTGCTTTCTGTATTTTGTAATAACACCTTTATATCTTGAATTTTATCCTAAAATGAGATTCATAATAACCCAGATATCAACATGATGCCATAAAGGAGGAATAAAATTATTTCTAATAGAATGCATGCGTGTCATTTCAGTCATGTCTGACTCTTTACAACCCCATGAACTGTCTGTGGGATTCTCCGGGCAAGAATACTGGAGTGAGTGGTTTGCCATGCCCTCCTCCAGGGGATCTAACCAACCCAGGGATCAAACCCACGTTTCTTACATTTCCTGCATCAACAGGCAGTTTCTTTATATTTTTTTAGCGTATAAATATTTGCACCCAATGTTACACAAGAAGATGTAATAAAGTGGATAGACACTAGATAGAATTGGATCCTAGATAGAACAGGCATTGTTGTCATTGGTGACATGATTTTCTGAAATCATAACATAGGTCTTGGTAAATTTCTGAGTAAAATTAAGTAAAGTCTTTCCCAAATTGCATAGTAATTGGACTTAGGGGAATACACTGTTAAAATTATACCACTGATACCTTGGAAAATGGAATCAAGTTCTAGGCTATAATATAAACAGATATTCATCTATATGGATATCCAGGAATACATTCAGAAATCCTAGAGGAAGAAACCAACACAATATTGTAAAGCAATTATCCTCCAATTAAAAATAAATAAATTTTAAAGAAATTACCAAAAAGAGGATGGAAAAAGAAACAGAAAAAATTTAAATTATCATAGGCTCTCAAAAAAAAAATGTCCTGGAGAACAAAATACAATTTTTCATTGATCTGAAATAAAGGTGAAATTCTTTAGTTCTAGAGTGACCAAATCCTGGGGGGAAATGACTAGAACTAAAATTTTCACCATTGAAAATTTAACAGATTGATGAATTAACAGTCTTAGGCAAGCAACACATGGAGCCTAGAAGTGGAGATCCAGATAGTATGCGCCTTTGGAGTTCCTCTCAGCACACTTGCTCTTTTACTTTTTAGTGTATTACATGATATCACTTGCAGATTGTATTGATAAGTTGAGTTTAATGAAAATGACAGGATCTATCCCAGAAGCTTAAATGAAGAAGATGATAAAACATAATTCTTGATAAAAGAGATTGTTGAGAGTTTAGAAAAATCTGAGTAGCTTCCTGTTTTGTTTTCTTTTCTGGCAGTTAAAAGGATTATAGGATGTACATCTCTATCTATATTCTCTGTGCAGATTTTTCTGGGGCTAAATCCCAGAGAACTTCTGTAGCACAATAGGTGCCTTAGATTAGATCATCACCAATACCTTTTATAAACATACTAACTTTTACTCATTTGGGGTTTGTTTTTTTTTTTTGGTGTTTGTTTTAGGCACCTAGTGACAATGGCTCTAAAATCCAAAGTTTTATTTTAGAATGGGATGAGGTAAGTACATTTGAACTTTTAAAATTAGCCTAAAATGTATGTATACGTTCAGGCAGAAATACGTTTCTGTTTAATAATTTTTTCCTCTTTAAAAACAATATGAATGATTTCATGTGGTGCTTGAGTCAGTTGATGGTATTCCTAGAAAATGTTACTGACCAGACCTCCTGATGTTTTAGTTTCTTCCAACTAAACCAACTGTCAAAGCAATCACTTGGTTAATTAACTTGATGGAATATTTTCTTTCACATCAGCCTTAAAGGCAAGCATGTTTGTTTACTGTGACTGATTTACAAATTACCACAAACTGGGCGCCTCAAAACAATACTTTTATTCTTATAATTCTGGAAATCAGAAATCCAGACTTTCACTGGGCTAGAATCAGGGTGGCACCTGAGCCCTGCTTACTCCAGGGACTCTAGAGGAGAACCCATTGCCTTGCCTTTTCCAGCTCCTGGAGGCTTCCTCATTACTTGGTTCATGGCTACATCAGATTGCCTTTTCTCTCCCTGCTACCCTTATCACATGATAATCTTCAGGTCCTTCTCTGCCTTCCTCTAGAAAAGATAACTTGTAATTCCATTGAGGAGGCACCCAGATGACCCATCATAATCTCTCCACTCTCAGGAGCCTGACTTCTACCACATTTATACAGCCTCTGCTGCCATCTGAGGGCATATTCATGTGTTCCAGGGTGCAGGATCTGGGTATCTTTGGGGGCCTCCCACAGCAAGCATCCTGAGCTTTACTACTTAATACTTTGTTTTACTGTCATTTGTCTTGTTCTCTTTTGCCCTGCTGCTTCACTGCAGCAAAGAGGAGGGGCCAGAGGGAGCAGAAGAAATTCCAGCCCTATATTAAAACAATAATGAGGCGCAACCCAAGGAAGTTTTATTCCAGAAGTTCTAAGTGAATACAGAATTAGACAAAGTATTGCAGTATCAGAGTATTTGAGAAGAAAAACCATATCATCTTAATTATGATGAGTATTCGATAAAATTTATTACCAGTTTCATTTAAAACTCAAATTAGGAATAAAAGGGTAATCCCTTATTTGATAGTTTTTGTATTAAGTGAAGTACTATCAGTAAACAATAAAAGCATTTCTAGCCAAACAAAAATAAATCAAAGTTACCAGTTTTTCACACCTTTATTTGACATTACTCAGGAAAATATAGCTAAACTATCAAAAAAAGAGAAGTATGGTGGCTGGCCTGTGGGACAAAATTATCATTGTTTAGAGATGATATGAGTTTCTATTTAGATAACTCAATAGAATACACTATAAACATTATTAAAACTAGAGTTAAACGTGTGTGTGTGTGTGTGTGTGTGTGTTTTAAGTCACTTCAGACTTCTTGTGACCCTGTGGAGTGTAGCCAATTCGCAGGAGTCCTCAGTTGAGGAGACTATCCAGGCAGGAATACTGGAGTGGGTTGCCACGCCCTTCTCCAGGGGACCTTCCCGACCCAGGGGTGGAACTCACATCTCTTATGTCTCCTTCATTGGCAGGCAGGTTCTTCACCACTAACGCCACCTGGGAAGCCCTATCCTTTACCTCTACCACACAATAAAGAGAAGTGGGTAGAAAATAAGAAATTTGTCGATTTTATATGACACTTAAATTTCTGAAACTCTTCACTTGTCCTGAACTGCAGACTTCTCTCTCTCCCATCTTAATACATATAATGGAGTTTTTCTATGTATTTATACTTTTTCAGTGTTAAATCTAATCAGTAGTAGCATCAGTCTTTACTTTAAGGATGTTTAGCAGCTGTCCAGGTGGTTTGAAGATGCATAGGAGGGACCTTTTCTAAAACTGTTTGCATTGAACTTTTCATAGGTTAAGGAGAGCACCCAGATACTCATGTTGAAGATCAACCTATTCCTATCAGTCCCCCCATAGAGTTGTGGGGTCCATACCCAGAAAGAGTTTCTTTTATTAAAAGCCAGAGATTTAGCATCAGCTCTAAAATGGGATGTTTAGTTCAAGAATCTATACCGAGATGCCTACTCTTTGGTTTTTTAATTTTGCATTAATGAACAATGAGTATCATATAAAGGATGTGTTATCTCAACTTTCTCTTGAGACTCGTGACATGTATGTAACAAAGATGACTTTAAATGTATACTAGCTAATATGTTACTGTCAGGAATTAATGTGGATTTCTTTTTACATTAATGTACAGTGATGTATAAAACCTTTCTTTTAGGGAAAAGGGAATGGAGAATTTTGTCAGTGTTACATGGGCTTACAGAAGCAATTTAAAATTACTAAACTGTCACCAGCAATGGGTTGTAAATTTAGACTATCAGCCAAAAATGACTATGGTACAAGGTAAGATACATTTTAATATAGGTATTTTAGACTGTTCATTTGTATAAATTATTTACAGTCCAAATTAACCACTAAAAATTCTGCCTTAGTTTATTATCACTTTGTTGATATGGTTAAGATGTGTTACTAACCTAGCAAAAGCAATAAGAGAAATTTAATTATGTAAATGGTAGTTTTAAAAGAATAATAATTCATTGTTAGGTATCTGACCTAGTTACCATAAAGCTAGTATCACATCAAAGATACATTACTGGATTATAATTCATTATCAAATTTATCATTTTCACCAATAATATCGTTTATCAAAACTGTGTTCTTTGGCTTTAGAAAATTAACTTTTCTTCATTCCTTCTTAAAATCCATTTGTTTCGACAGCGGTTTTAGTGAAGAAGTCTTATATTACACCTCAGGCTGTGCCCCATCTATGCCAGCAAGTCCTGTATTAACTAAAGCCGGGGTTACTTGGTTATCCTTACAATGGAGTAAACCCTCAGGAACGCCATCAGATGAAGGAATTTCTTACATTTTAGAGATGGAGGAAGAAACTTCAGTAAGTATATGTATTTTAAATAGGGTATTTAGAACATTTCAGTGTGACATTAATCCTGATACAGTAAATACCGCCACAATAGCCAGCTCCTTCCCCGGACCCTTTGAAACCTTGGTTGGTTACTGTTTGGAAAGGACTAGAAGTGAGGAACAGCTCAGTCTTTTGCTTTCTCAATATGTTGGAGGGGGTTTTGGTTTTTATGTGTGTGTGTGTGTATTTGCACTTTGTGCCTGGGAACAACACAGACCCCATATAAACATATATGTTTTGGGGAGGATAAAGAGAGGGCAAGATCATCACAGCCTTAGATCAAGCAACTCTAAAAGATAAGAGCATGTCTGCATTCTCCACCTGTGTGCAAACGCTGCTTCCCCAGATGCCACAGAGACGTTGAAGAGCCTCATGTGATACTATCCAGTTACAGTGTCTCATCTCCTGTGAGACAGCGCTGAGCTGCACAAGTGTTAGACTGTCCTCTGTTAGTTACCTATAGCTCTGTAGCTTTTCAGAGTTACTTTGAAGCAATATGAGTCAAAAATAGTTAGGTCCATCCTAGATATATACCCAGAAGAATTGAAAATACGTTTGTATAAAACTCTGTACCCCAGTGTTCATAGCAGCATTAATCATAATAACCAAAAAGTGGGAATAACTGAAATGTCTGTCAACTAATATTAATAATTGGATTAACAAAATGTAATATATCCATGTAGTAGAATATCATTCAGCCATATAAAGGGATAGAGTACTGACATGCCACACATGAATGAGCCTTAAAAACATCATGCTAAATAAAAGAGCAGTCTGATACCATTTATATAGGTATTGGCAAATTCATAGAGACAGAAAGTATATTAGTGTATAAGAAAAGAGAGGAAGTGACTGCTAACCAGAAAATAAAAGTACTTTATTTATTTAGGCTTTATTCTGGAACTAGGAATTAAATGATGGTTTTACAAGCTTGTAAATATACTGTAAACCACTGAATTTTATACTTTAAAATGGGAATTTCATGGTTTGTGAATTATATGTTTTTTTTTAAACTTTTAAAAGTAACATTAACAATAATGCCAAATCTAAATAACATCTCAATCTGCCAGCCCACCAGCCACTCATCTTTCACCTAAACACAAGTGTGTGTGCAGGGAAAGCTAAATACGTTAAATGGTTATAGTTCTGTTTAATTCTTGTGACGTCCATCTGGGAAATTCACCTTAGTTCTAGGGATAAGCTTACTGACAGTGATGTTGCCATTGTCTCTGATTTTCCCGCAACACAAAGATCTTCTCTTGGTCACTGTATTCACTGAGAGTAAGTGGTGTCTTGCATCCTCCTCCAAGCATTTCTTGATCTGTCTTCTCAAGATAGAAGCATCAAGGAGATTACAGTCAACCAGGCATTACTCACATTGCAACAGCAGAAGATGAAGATGACCTGAACCCTCTCACATATTGCTTATTCCCCATATTTCTGCTGTCAGGCATCTAATGAAGACTTTTTTTCCCTTTCCAGGGATATGGTTTTAAGCCTAAATATGATGGGGAAGACCTTGCTTACACAGTGAAAAATCTCAGACGTAGTACAAAGTATAAATTTAAGGTAAGCTTTGAAAGCCCTTAAAAGGTTTATTGTTTTTACTGTTCTGTTTTAAAATCAAGTACATGCCTCATTCTCATAATTTTAAATCTTAAATATTTTGGCCTTTTCTAATGAGCTTTATTGTTTTACTCTCTTATTATATAATAATGCTTCTCAAACTTTATGTATTGAAATTCAAAGCAGTCTTAATGTTTAACAAGACTCTATAAAATGTGAACAAAACATCTTTTAAAATGTGGGTGTCATTGAACATAGTCAGAATATGCTTTTTTTGGCAGGTATATCAGAAAAAAGTAATGCTGTTATGCTCTTTGACGTGGTGGTCCACTTACTAGTAGCTACTTAAGGTGGTATCTGCCATGTTTCTTTGCTGTAAAGTTCTTTCTCCCTTTGTAATAAGTATTTTGCAAATACTGTATAGACATCTTGTTCCTCACCAAAGTCTCACCCACTAGTTTTAACATCCATTGATAATTCTTGCCCTGAATCATTCAGTAACTATGATTAATGGTTGCCAAGTGGTGGTTTTTAAAATTTCTTCCAAAAGAAATGCCATTGATTAGTTGGCATTATACTAAAAGGAAAAGCTTTCTCTTCTCATTTATAGCATGGATTCCTGTTTACTGAGTGGGTTATATTTTGTTACTGTGGTTATCAGTTATGAGGTTCAAATTGTCTTAGATTTTGGGAGCCCTTGTCAAGCTGACTTTTAACTTTTTTGACATGTCCCCACCCCATCATTCTTTGAGCCCCTCCTTTCTGGCACATGGAACTACATTCTCATCATGTAGTTTCTCTTCTTCAAATTTGACATTGACCATCTTTCAGAGCACCTGAGACAGTGGTGTTTAGAAGCTAAGCAGACACTTAACACACTGTTAAACAAACAGTGGTGTTTAGAAGTCAGGATCTGGGTAGTAAGTATACTTAATGCTATAGGATTTTGCTACTCCTAGGCCTCCTCTCAGTGGACAAAACCAAGAACTAGATGTATGTGTGTACGTTTTGTGTGTGTGTAGACACACACAGACCCTTTACATGCAGGAACACATATTTCTACATATATATCTATTTTTTTTAAAGTCATGAGTTTGCACCCTATACCTCCATTTGATCTAGTGCCATGGATTCTAATTTTCTCACTTTCCTTATTTCTAACTGCCATCATCATCAGTGAGAGACTCTTCCCCGTTTATAGTCACAGTATTTTACTTACTGGATGAAACCCCTCTTACCCTCATAGCCTTCCCTAAAGTCCTATCCAGAACACTTGAGTTTGTGCAGGGTTAATGCTGCTGCCTCGACCCAACCTTCATCCATCCCTCAGCACCCGTGCTTGTCTCACAGTCCCATCTGATGGCCTTCAGACTTAATTATTTCAGGAAAGTAGAGATACTCTATATGTCATTCTTGCTCGTTGGAGGCCTGGAGATTCTACATATCATTCTTGCTCACTTGAAGCAATAGCAAGCTTTGAAAATTCTCCTGTGAGCATTTTCAGGATTCTCCTGAAATCCTGAATCTTTCCAAGCATCCATTCTAGGATATAGTCTATCTTTGACTTGGCCAGTGATACACATTGCTATTGCTTGGCAGATAGGGCCTTGAATTAGCTAATATACAATTTAATATAAGCTAGCCTTCATTTTCATACAGAGGTTTTCCCAAAAAGGTAACAGGATGCTTACTAGTTGACAAACTCAACATTTAAATTTTCCTACCATTGTTTGTTTAAACAAATTATTCCAAATAAATGATAGAAGCCATTGTAAAGTGTTTTCACTATTAAAAAGAAAAGTTTTATTACTCCTTGAGAACCTAAGAAAGAAAATTCTAGTGATACCAGGAAATTTGTTTATATAGTGCATAATTATATCTGTTAGGTTTTATTTGGGGCTTCCCTGATGGCTCAGACAGTAAGGAGTATGCCTGCAATACTTATTTTGTATACTAGCTTCACTTTCAAAACTTCTGATAGCACTGGATCATTTTAATTTTCAAATACAGTTTTTATATTGACACAATTTACAAAGTATCTGAGGAATACGTACATTTATTCCAGTTTTCCTCTTACGATGTTGGATTGCATTTTTGCTTCAGTTATAGTTATAAAACCTCACCACATGGGCTTCTCCATGGGGAAGCTACACATACCATCATTTCTGCTACACACTTTGTTAGAAGCAAATTATTAAGGACAATTCAAAAGGAGGAGGAGTTAACCTTTATCTTTTAAAGAGAGGAAATTCAGAGAATCTGACATTTTTTTAAATTTCTGAAGATGGAGAAGGAAATGGCAACCCACTCCAGTATTCTTGCCTGGAGAATCCTGTAGACAGAGGAGCCTGGCAGGCTACAGTCCATGGGGTCACAAGAGTTGGACACGACTTAGTGCACTGTCTCACCCCAGAGATCCTGCCACATATACCACAAAAACCAAACATCCCCCAATGACCTTGGCCCCACTGTTCCAATCACTCCCAGGTGGGAATTCAGGCACATGTCCACAGAGGTCACAGACAACATACATACGGTTCTGTTATGTCCCATATATTACTCCTTCATGTCCCAAGGAAGACATTTTCTCTTAGAGATTTTCATTTAGTGTATCTTTAAAAAATCTTGTGTTAAACTTGCCTCCATCTTTTTCTTGGGTAAGGACAACCCAGAAATGGCCCTTTTGTGTCTGTGATGTTGCCATTCACAGCTTTTCTTGATAGGCCTAGTACAATCTTGAGAACAGGGTTGCTGTATGCTGAATGTCAGACGGTAGCTCTTAGCTTTGCCTATCTTAGGTAGTTATGCTGTGCATTTTTTATTGGTGTACCATGTTTGATTTGTCCCTAATACCTTTGAAGTTTTTCTGAGAAATGAAATAATGCAACATGAACTTATTAAAATACATTTTAAGCCTTTTAAAAAAATAAAAATAAATAAATAAATTTCTGAAGAATATTAAAAGAATAAGTTAAATCAAGCCTCACCAAGTATCATCAGATTATATAGCTTGTTCCAGTGATGACTCTTATTTAGTATCAAAATGTTAGACTCACTTGTATTTTCAGAACTGACTGAAAGGGGATTATACCTTAATTCTTTTCATATGTGCTGAGTTCCATTTGAAGACAAGCAGTTCTCACATGAATAATTTGATTGACCCTGTTTGTCTCCCATCACTTTGTTCATTAAGCCAGTATCATTAAGTATCAGACATTAATTGTGTCTTTGTGTTCTCATCATAGGTTATTGCTTATAACTCAGAAGGTAAAAGTAGTCCAAGTGAAGTCGTAGAGTTTACGACCTGTCCTGATAAACCCGGAGTCCCTGTAAAGCCTTCAGTTAAAGGAAAGATACATTCACATGGTTTTAAAATAACTTGGGGTAAGATATTATGCATATTTGTATGTCATTACTTTTATATTTAAATGATTTGAATATTTAGATCATTTTTAAGATACTTGAGTAGATTTGTTAGCTCAGGGAAGTTCAGTGAGAAATGTGAGACTCACTGTTTGACTCTCTGCTTTATGGAGAGCATTGTACTCATACATACTAAGTTCAGGTTTGATGGAGGAAGAACTTGGGGACAACTGTAGAACTCTGAGCAGGGGCCGCCTTTGAGAGATGAAAGATTATTGAACTCATAGCTAAAGTTTTCATGGCTCATTCTGGTTTTCATGAGAAATTAAAATCACTTATTCATTTAAAACAAAAATTTCTTGAGAATCTGCTTCTATAANATCTTAGGTAGTTATGCTGTGCATTTTTTATTGGTGTACCATGTTTGATTTGTCCCTAATACCTTTGAAGTTTTTCTGAGAAATGAAATAATGCAACATGAACTTATTAAAATACATTTTAAGCCTTTTAAAAAAATAAAAATAAATAAATAAATTTCTGAAGAATATTAAAAGAATAAGTTAAATCAAGCCTCACCAAGTATCATCAGATTATATAGCTTGTTCCAGTGATGACTCTTATTTAGTATCAAAATGTTAGACTCACTTGTATTTTCAGAACTGACTGAAAGGGGATTATACCTTAATTCTTTTCATATGTGCTGAGTTCCATTTGAAGACAAGCAGTTCTCACATGAATAATTTGATTGACCCTGTTTGTCTCCCATCACTTTGTTCATTAAGCCAGTATCATTAAGTATCAGACATTAATTGTGTCTTTGTGTTCTCATCATAGGTTATTGCTTATAACTCAGAAGGTAAAAGTAGTCCAAGTGAAGTCGTAGAGTTTACGACCTGTCCTGATAAACCCGGAGTCCCTGTAAAGCCTTCAGTTAAAGGAAAGATACATTCACATGGTTTTAAAATAACTTGGGGTAAGATATTATGCATATTTGTATGTCATTACTTTTATATTTAAATGATTTGAATATTTAGATCATTTTTAAGATACTTGAGTAGATTTGTTAGCTCAGGGAAGTTCAGTGAGAAATGTGAGACTCACTGTTTGACTCTCTGCTTTATGGAGAGCATTGTACTCATACATACTAAGTTCAGGTTTGATGGAGGAAGAACTTGGGGACAACTGTAGAACTCTGAGCAGGGGCCGCCTTTGAGAGATGAAAGATTATTGAACTCATAGCTAAAGTTTTCATGGCTCATTCTGGTTTTCATGAGAAATTAAAATCACTTATTCATTTAAAACAAAAATTTCTTGAGAATCTGCTTCTATAAAAACAAGAGTAAATAAGGTGCTGGTATTAATTTTTTAAAAGTCATTGCAGGTGATTCTTCTTTCTTTTAGAGCAGTCTTGAGTTTGGTGTTCTGTTTATTGTGAGTTTACATCCTTTTTTGAATTGTATGGACTCTGCCTAATACCGCTTTTGCTTCTTTGGATAGACCCACCAAAAGACAATGGAGGGGCAGCCATCAGTAAATATGTAGTAGAGATGGCCGAAGGTTCTAATGGTAAGAGTAACTATTAAAACTGGTAATTTATACCAGTCAGTCTACCTTTAGTCTTCATGGTGCTAAATTTTACATGATGTCTTTTCTTTCCTTTTGATTTTTTCCCTATGTTTGTAGCAGATAAGATTTTGCCTGTTATGACCCACTTTAAGTTGTAATCTCCAGATACACAGTGACTCAAATGTAAGACTGCTGTATACTTATTACATTTTCTTATTTTTTTCCTCATTGGTTTGCATTGCTCAATTCCAGTATACCTAAAGTCTTCTGAAGGTTAGCTCACTCAGATTTATACCCAAATGTATTAGAAAAATCTTCCAAAATTTAACTTATAGTAGTTTTAGTAGTAAGTTCTTTGTCTGGTGAACTTTATTCTTGAATCACACATTTTTATCTTTATATCAAATGGCCTATTTCCTTGCAAAAAATAAAGATGTCTTTTAATTAAGACTAAACTTCCTATGGTATTGGTTCTTTCTGTTCTTTCTATAATGTTATTACTGGGCCAGTAAGCACATTTAAAATGTTTAATTAAAAGCAAATTATCGATCTAAGTCAGAGTCTGCACAGAGTTACAGAGATATTTCACTTCAACAGAGCCATGCAAATTTGTCTAGGAAGCTGTACACATAAAGAAAGTTATATCATTTCCAGGAAACTCAAAAAACAGGCTTAAATCATTTCTGAGAAATTACATAAATGCTTACTTAGTGAAGTGAAGCTAGGATACCTGCCATGTCCTTGACACCAAAATTTTAAACATTCCCTTGTCGCTGATGGAGTGTAATTCTTCCATCTTACAGGAAACAAATGGGATATGATATACAGTGGCGCTACTAGGGAACATCTTTGTGATCGACTGAATCCAGGCTGTTTCTATCGTTTTCGAGTTTACTGCATCAGTGATGGAGGACAGAGTGCGGTAATACTTAGTGTAGATTTTTTTTTCCTAAGTTTGGTCAAATGAAATGTTATCATCAGATGCCACCTCAAATACTGAAATACATCCATAACATGTATAACGCAGGTACTTAAATTTTTAGTGACCAGACTAGCCTAATGTACTATTTAGCTTGTAGTGATTATCTGTTGTCTGGTTGCTGTTTAGCTTTGGAAAAAAATAGATTTTGGAAAAACATTGCAGAAAATGTTTTAGAAAAACATTGCAGAAAATTTTATAAAGATAAATTTTAGGAGGATGCTCAATTAACCCTCCCTAACAGAAATAGAAACAAAATCATTATTTAAACACAAATTCTAAATATATACTTATTTCAGAAAAGTTTGGCATTTACTTTATTACTAGAGACAGAAATGGACTTAAATGTGCCATTGATTATATATGAGAAATTTGTAATGTTCTGGAAAAGTATAATGTTTTTTAATAGGAGTGATTTTTTTAAGGAATTCAACCAATAATGTATCTTAGAGCATTCATAATTGTACTTTTTTCAAGTGAGATTTAATGCAATGAAAGTAATTTTTTTTAATGAATTAGCATTTTGTTGAAAATGAGAGTACAGTGAAGTTGAGTTGCAAGTCCTGTGCAACAGGCTTTGGATCCAATTGCTTCATTTTCTTTAATATGAAATCTTAAGAGTGAACCTTACTGTTTATAAAACGTTAAGTATAAACCTTAATACTGTGCAGATAATGAATATAGCACTAAGTTTGTGTCAGTGCTTTTAAGAGAATGTCTTTTAAAATAAAACTAAAAGTTTTTTTTAGTAGCATAGAAATGAAAAGTAATACCAAATACCTGGAAAGATGCTAAATACTTGAGAACACTTATTTGATTTTTAAATTATTTTTAGGGTGAAAAGATTTTTTTGTTGTTAATATTAAATTAGTGTTTAATATACAGTCTTTTGGTGAAAATAGTCTAAACCTCCTAAAAACACAGCAAACAGCATTGGTAGAATGTTAAAACATTCTTCTTTAGAAGAGATTTGTAGATCCATTTGGACACCAAAAATAATGTCCATTAGGTTATGAGGGAAGTTTTTTAATTATGGAAGGAAGAAAAGAGGTCTTTGTTGGGGTTTGTTTTTTTTTCCTGGTAACTTTATATTTAGTAGGCACATAATACTTGTCCTTATTTTACTTACCTGTATAAAATTTGTGTTTTAATGATTTAATTTGATTTTATTCAGAACTTTATTCCTTTTCTGTTGATACTCAGATGCAAATTATTGGTGTAGTCTTTGTGTTTGTCTTACTTTCCTTTAACAAAAGCAGTCTGATTATTTGGCTTGGGGCATTTTTGTTTTGTTTTTGCTTTTGTTTTGGCAGGTATCTGAATCTTTACTTGTGCAGACTCCAGCTGTGCCTCCTGGCCCATGCCTCCCTCCCAGATTACAGGGTAGACCCAAAGCAAAAGAAATACAGTTACGATGGGGTAATTTTCATTTTGGTAATAAATTATAATTAAGTTGGTACTAAATATATTCCTTTTGTTTAACTCCGTGAATCTTTCCACCTTTAGGACCCCCTCTGGTCAATGGTGGATCACCCATTTCTTGCTATGGGGTGGAAATGTCTCCTGTAGAAAGAGATGAACCCAGAGAAGTTTACCAAGGTCCTGAAGTAGAATGTACAGTGAGCAACCTTCTTCCTGGAAAAACTTACAGCTTCAGACTACGTGCAGCTAACAAAATGGGGGTAGGAAAACTGAGCTGACTGAATTATAAATCCCAGTGGTATTTCATATAACATGTCATTGTGCCCATTATTTGACCATTTTGCTTTCAACATGTGACTCCAAGTTTTACACTTTTTAATAAGCCTCTGTTGATAAATGAGAATTCAGTATGTACCATAGCTTAACAGTTACAGAATATCAGTACTTTAAAACTCCAGTTACTAATATGTGACACTTTGAACTTGAGCTGAGCCTTTTAGGAAGTGCTAATGGAGTTTACTTAGTAAGAAGAGTAGAAACATGATCATAAGATGAAATACTTAAAAGAGTAAGTAAGTGTTTTGAGGCTGGTTATACGCAGTGTTTATTTCCAGTTGACAACTACTCGTGATTCATTTTTTTTGCCTAAGGGGAAAAACTTAGATTCTAAGCATTTCTGGTTTTGTGTATTTTTTGTTTTTGTTTTTAATTATCTCTGTGTCTGTATAACTCCATAAAATGGACAGAATAGGTGATATCTCCATTTTACAGCTGAGGAAGCTGGGGCTCAGGAAAGCTAAACTCCTTGCCCCAGCATTCACACACACTAAAAAGTGGGAGACATCAGTCACTCTGTCCGACTCTGGAGCCAAAACCCTTTCCGCTCAACTGTGACATCTCTCATCTCTCTGAATTAAAAGTTCTCTGAGGACCAACCAGTCACTTCTGACTTTGAGTTAGCACTGTGTTTCTTAAAACTACAGTATAATTAAAATTTCATGAAATTAAACTGACAAGTCTTTCCCCATTACTTCAGATTTTAGTAAACTCTGATGATCTTGGCAGCCTCTCAAGGCTGCATACGTGGGGTAGCATCTTTAATTCTAGTGTCTATAATCTGGGTTTTCAGGTTTGTAATAACTTGTCAGAATCATCTCAAGTAAATATTTGTTCCCTATGTTTTCACAGAATGCATTTTTATACCCTACTAAAGCTGTTACTTAAGTTTAAGTTATAATTTATGCCTACAATCTCTTGTGCCTTTGATTGGTATTCGTTTCTTCACTCTTGACATGATTTCTTCCTTTTATTCGACCTAATTCCTAAATTCCCCTCCCTTCTTACAAAAAACCAATTCATAAAAGAATAAGGGGCATGAGAAGAAACTATAGTAAATGAAACTTTAAAATACCTCACATATTTACTTCCATGATCATTACTTAAATCTTTACTCTCTGTGATTTCTTTTAGGAGAATTTTATTATGACTAATTAGTCTTAAGGGAAAGGGATGAATATCTGTGAATATTTATGGAGAGCTGTGCAATTGGTAGATGAAAAATGAAAACACTGATTATTATTTGTTTTTCTAGTTTGGGCCATTTTCAGAAAAACATGATATTACTACAGCCCCTGGACCACCAGATCAGTGTAAGCCCCCTCAAGTGACGTGCAGATCTGCAACTTGTGCACAAGTGAATTGGGAGGTATTGTAATTTCCTTCACATATATTTGCTTTAAATGATTAAAATAATTTTACATAAAAGAATGAAGATATTATTCATTTCATCTCCATAAATTATACAAAGAATAAAGTCCTAGTTAAATCCACTTGGTAAAAAGTAAACTCTTTTTTCTCTTTGAAGTATTTAAATAAGGTATATGTTTACAAGTATTTAGATTCTTATTCATGATGGTGCCCCATCTCGGTACTGAGATATTTAGCCATGGTGCACTTAATGTTCAGAACAAACATTCATAGAAATTAGTGTATACTATTTCTCTCATGTTTATTATCTCCAGCATACTTACTGCATAGAGTAGTAATCAATAATGATAATTACATTTTCTGTTTCATTTGAAATTTAACAAAGAAAACAGCCTTGTATGATTTAACATTTATATTACTTAATATAATTATTTTAAATTATCTTATTTACCTTAAGATACTCTTTCTAAAGTGACTGAATCATATTTCTATGTCTGATTGAAAACAAAGTTATATTTTTTGAAAACAAAATTATATCTTTAATTCAGGTGGCCTTAATGAATAAAAATGTACTATTAGAACAGTTTATATTCTGTTAAACATTCTTTTAGAAATCCAAAAACAGTTCAGTTTTTTATGTGCTTGGGGAAGTGACATTTTTGCCCCAAAACAATCATTATCAGAATTTAAGACAAAAGACTTTATCCCCTTTTCTTAACTCTAAGGTCCCTTTGAGTAATGGAACTGATGTCACTGAATATCGATTGGAATGGGGAGGAGTTGAAGGAAGTATGCAGATATGTTACTGCGGGCCCGGTCTCAGTTATGAGTTAAAAGGACTTTCACCAGCAACCACCTATTACTGCCGAGTCCAGGTAAAGGTGGTCAGGGTCTCGTCACTCCAGAGTTGTGTGTTTCATGAGTATTTGCATGATTCTGTCTTTAACTTTGGGGCTCTGTTAATTTGTAGGCGCTGAGCATTGTGGGTGCAGGCCCTTTTAGCGAAGTAGTAGCCTGTATGACTCCACCATCAGTTCCTGCCATTGTGACTTGTCTTCAAGAAATAAGTGATGATGATATAGAAAATCCCAATTATTCACCATCTACATGCCTTGCAATAAGCTGGGAAAAGCCTTGTGATCATGGTTCAGAAATCCTTGCCTACAGCATAGACTTTGGAGATAAACAGCCCTTGACAGTGGGAAAGGTTACAAACTACATTCTAGACAATCTGCATCCAGATACAACATACAGGTACACAGTAAAAACTATCTTAATTTTCTATTCTTTAAATAGAATAATCATAAACTAAACCTCCTTTTTTTTTTTTAACATGGCACTTAGAATACGAATTCAAGCCTTGAATAGCCTTGGAGCTGGTCCTTTCAGCCACATGATAAAATTAAAAACTAAACCCCTCCCTCCTGATCCACCTCGTCTGGAATGCGTTGCCTTCAGCCACCAGAACCTTAAACTGAAGTGGGGAGAAGGAACCCCAAAGACGTTGTCGACAGATTCGGTTCAGTACCACCTTCAGATGGAGGATAAGAATGGAAGGTGGGTATTTCTAATTGCTTCTTTATATAGTTTCTTAGGTCTTCAGTATATAAATTTTTTTAACACTAGAAATAAATTGTTTTCAAAAACATAAGTCTCATAGGAAATAATTTTTAAGTATGCCATTTTTGAAACATCAGAAGACATAGTGAAGAGAGAAAATAGGGGAGCTGTTCTTTGGCTCTCCAACCCATTCACTCTCTTTAAGCTTGTAAAAGGAGCAATCTTTACTGCAAAATAAGTTTTTCAGTGCTGATTTCCAGCAAAAGGTAGTTTTTACAGTAAACAGTTGATTGCCATAAGGCCTTTGAGATCCTTGAGGGTTATGTCTAACCCTCCTCCACACTCTCACGGCATGAACTCCATGTGAATGCAGGAGTTCACTTCCTCACCATCATCAGATCTTAGACCCTCTGATAAACAGTCCAGTTCCCTGGCTACTCAGGTTTTTCTTTGTTCTGTCCTTTGCCATCTCATTATATGCGTGCTGTTTTATTCCACTAAATCATGCATTTGAATTATAGTGTTACTCAAAGTAATTAGTATAAATTATTCAAAATCCAGTCTGAGGCAGTAAATTGATATTAAATTTGACCAAAATAAACAATGCCATATATCTTCCTCAGTTGATACTTTAATCTTTTAAGAATTTTGTTTTGTTTTTGTTTTTTATGTTTCACTCAATTTGTTAGAAATAAATTTGTATGTCTGATAGGTTCAGAGTACTAGTGACAGTTTTTCCCAAGGTTACTTTGTTTTTTTGTATTGGGTTTGTATGTCAGCCAAATATTCAATAATGGAATACTCAGGGTACTTGTATATCAGTACTCCTATCAGAAGTAATTATACATTTAAAATAGCATACAGAATTAAACATCCTGTATCAATCATAAGAGCATTACACAGAGCAGATAGTACTGATCATTTATTTCCTGAAATCTGTGCCTCTCTGAATGTTAGCCTTTGCTCCTGGCAGAATTTTGTGTACTCTTTGTAATCTTATATCTGGAAGGAAGTTTTTTGCCTTGCTGCACATTTTTGGCCTTGCCATTTATCTTTAATATATGTTGTTATTGTTAGGTGAATTGATTAATTTATATTTAGGATCATGCAGGATTTACTAGAAACAGATTTAATTGGTATTTGGTTGAAAAATAATAGAACAGATTTTATGAAGTATAGATATTAGTGTATATTTAGATATTATTGTAGATATTACTCTATATTGTAGAACTTTAAGCATATTGGTTTAGAGAACTGTTGCAGGCTTATGGTCTTTGTGGAAAATAAAGAAAGTGTTTTATAATATTGTAAATTTACCACATAAATTTCATAAATTAAATCAATTTAATATCTTTAGTTACTTGCCTTTGATTTTCACAACTCTTCACATTTGTTGTGGGATCGTGTCGGAATGCTACCTCATCTGTTCCCAGACCACAGGGTTTTTTTTATCATGGTTCAGCTTTTTACAACAGTGGCTTTGCCACTGGTTTTTTTAATCCTCTCAGTTTGAAAAAAAAAAAAATAGAGATTCAAAAGGCAAGGCTTATCCAATTACTACTTCTTGGAAACAGTGTTACTAACGATCATTAAGTATTCCTTCATTTTAAACTAACTACAATTTTCAGACTATTAGAACTACATGAGTATTCATTATTCATTCCTCAATTTCCAAAAATTTTTAAAACAGCCAGTTAAAAATTTGGAGAACATTCAGCACATGTATGACATATATGACACTAAACTTTCCATTGAACAGTTCAAGTGGATAACCTGTGGGAAAATATAGACAATATTATCTCATACTGTCAGGCAAATATTAAGAAAACCCCACTAAATCAATTAAAATTATGCCTAGGAAAGGGAATTATCTTTCTTATGTGACAAACTGTATGCCTGTAACTCTAGTTAGAAATAATTGATAATGAAAATTGTGATGTTCTGAGTATCTTTTAAGATGTATACAGTAAAAAACAGCAGTCAGAAGCAAAGCTATATCAGAAGGCTGAAAAGAAACAGTTACTGTGATTGTATATGAAATTTTGCAATAAATTTTCAGGAAACTATGGCAAATTGGGAAATTAGCTAATTCTGTGATTTTCATCTGATGAAAAATAAGGATTTATTGAGTGACAAACCATTGTGGCATTAAAGTCTGAGTAACTTATTGCACCTAAATAATGTCTGAGCTGTTCTTTTTTAGCGGTTTTTAAACATTTTTCATAAGGTAGTCAAGGTTTATTTTTCATAAGAGTCATTTCCATTTTAGGTTTGTATCCTTATACAGAGGTCCATGTCATACATACAAAGTACAAAGACTTAACGAGTCGACGTCCTATAAATTCTGTATTCAAGCTTGTAATGAAGCAGGGGAAGGTCCTCTTTCCCAAGAATATATTTTCACTACTCCAAAATCTGTCCCAGCTGCCCTGAAAGGTAAGTTTCTCCATCCTCAAGTTACTTTAATAGTAAATTAATTTTAAATGCTCTTTCATAATGTACTTTTTTATACAGTTAAAATTTATCTAGTATGTGTCTAACATTTAAATTATAAAAAGGAAATGAGCTAGACAAGCTTACTTACTGGGAGTTTCACTTACAAGCTATTTTATCTGGCATATTGATGATCAGACAGTGCTGTTTTTTGTCACTCATCTTTTAAATAAACATCAAAGTACTAAATTGAATAAATAGGTTGGTTTTCTAATAGGGCAATTTACCATTTTCACTATTGTTATTTAAAGAAAAAAATCACAATTCTTGTTGTTTTGAGTCATTGCTATTTCATTTATTTGGATTTCAGGGGGAGAGTCAGGTCATTTGTTTAGCAAAACCTAAGTACTCAGTTAATTTGAATTTTTGAGTCAAATTTACATACACATTCACACATTTGTGCGTGTAATATATATTTAAGATTAATTTCAGCAGAGTTCTTATTTTAAAATGACCCTGGCAAGTATTGTACTTTGTGCATTTAGCCAAGGAAAAAACTAAAATTCCTATCCTTCTGGGGACAAATCACAAACACATCTAGTACAGTGTCCTGGATCACATACTTGAAGGTACTCTCTGTTAACCAGACCCATAATAGCAAGATTGTTCTTGAATACTCCTTCTAATAATGTTGATGGATTTCACAGAGTTATTTTTCTGTTCCTTCATCTGGTTTAGTTGTCTCTTAACCTTAAGAAGATTACTGGTTTTGACACCTTCTACCCCACTACTGAGTGAGATAGTCATATGTGTGGTCAAGAAGTTGGGGGTGTTTTTCAACTCATTCTCTTAGGAAATTTATTAAATTATAAAATTTCATGTTCTGGTTATGCTCTTTGAAGTACCATAAAAGATGTTACAGAACTACCACTAGCTTTTTAGCTCAGTGAAAATAGTACTTCTCTTGACAGATCTTTTAATCAGTCTGCATTGTAATGCTTATAGATTGCATGTTCTGGAGGATAGTAAGAGTTAGCCATTGACCGTTTCTCGGCAAATTTCAAACATTCACTGATGCTTACTTCAAGTTTATAACTAGGTTTTAAAGTCTGTTAATTTTGATTAAAACAAATGTCTGTGATGTGCCAAGTGAAAAATCAAGTCAAGCAGATTTTATTTATATTTCTTCTTTACAGCCCCCAAAATAGAGAAAGTGAATGATCACATTTGTGATATTACATGGGAGTGTTTACAGCCAATGAAAGGTGATCCAGTTATTTACAGTCTCCAAGTTATGGTGGGAAAAGATTCAGAGTTCAAACAGGTATGTGTCAAAATATAATTTTTACCTTTTTTCACTTTAATGTATTTTCAGTACAAGATTTGACTAACCTTTATCTTCCTAATTCAGAAACATTTGTTCAGTGTTTACTGTGTTCCAAAGATTAGTAACTACAGTATATCAGGATTCAAAATCTTTTAGGTATGAGCTGTACTTAAACAGAGTATTCATTGATTTGATAGGCTTTATTGAACTCTGTGCGAGGCACTCAGGATATGCACGGAACAAAAAGTCCTTGCCTTCGTGCAGCTTACATTCTAGCAGAAAAAAAGAGATACTAGGCAGATAAACGTATCATTGTATCAGTGTTAGATAGTGATGAGCACAATGGAGAAAAAAATAAAACTGGATAAAAGGAGTAGGGAGTACTAGGGCAAGGGACAGCTAGTGCTGTTTCATACAGGACAGCAGGTAACATTTGAACAGAGACTCAAAGGAAGTGAAATGGGGAGAAGAGTGTTCCAAAAAGCAGGAACAGTAGGTGCAAAGGCCCTGAGGTAGGAGCATGCTTGTTAAATTTAATGGACCAGAAGAAAGTCACTGTGGCTGGGGCAGTGTGACCAAAGGGAGGAATAATAGATGAGGTCAGGGAGTTAATCATAGAGGGTCTGTGAGTGGCATGGAGGTCATGCAGGGTGTTATAGGCCACACTCCAGCATTTACCCCATGTGAAATGAGAAGCCAGCGGCGGACTGTGACCAGAGTAGTCACATGATCAGACACAAAGTCATTGTGACCAGAGTAGGATGAGGACAGATGCAGAGACACCACTGAGGAGGCTTTGACAATGTTGGTCTTAGTCCTAGGTAGAGTGCAGAGTGGCAGGATGGAAGCCTAGAGGGCCTGTCACCTTCCCGGCCAAGAGTAGCTGGTGAAGTGAGGAGCTGTCAGTGTTCATTATAGCTTATAAAAGAAGTCTCTGTGCAGCTCAAAAGCGTTACTTCTTTTAGGCATTTCAGCTGCTTCTCCCTTTTTGCTGTCGAACTTTGTAATTTTTGAGGGCTTTTAAACTGGGTTGTTTTCAATTTAGTATCTTACCTTGTATTTTCTTTTCTCAGTAGAAAAACCAGTCATTCATCTGTTTTATTTCACTCTTGTGCTGTTATAATTATTAATAATAGATTACTTCTCAATATAGGTATAATTTTTTCCTTTCAAGTTTTGCTAAATATGGAAGCATAATTTCTTAACCAAAGTTACAGAATGCCCCAAAGGGTCAGATTAAATTTGGAATGTGGTTGTTTTCTTTATTAAGTCATCGGCAAATTGACATGATAATTGGATTTGAATATAATTTACAGATAAGCAGGTTTCCTTCCAAGGAAGAAATCAAATTAATATTAAAGAAAATGTAATTGCACTACGTGTTTAAAGGAAATAGGGATCCCACATTTGAGAAGTATGTGAACACATCACTACATGAAACAGCAGTGCTAATTCTAATTTAAAAGCTAAATTATCCCCATCAACACTCTTACTTTAGATTGTAAGCATAGTGTAAAACTGATTTCCTTAGAACTTCATCATATATATGCATGTACGTATGCTCATCTAAATCTCTTAAATGTTTATATAATTTTATAATTTACTGACAAATTATATTCCAAAAGTTTGAAGGTCATTTTTTAAGAGTTTGATCTCATTCGTGGAATTTAATATTTTACTTAAAATTTACTTGATATTCAACAAACATGTATTAAATAACTACATATGAAGAAATTGAGGAGGCTACATTATTAATATTACTGTTCTTATTTTCCATTTATTACACATTAGCAAGCAAGCAGAAATAACTATAATTGACATTTTATGTAAGCAAACAAATAAAAGGTCATAATAAAGATAAAACACACTTTATAAAAAGGAATGATCCCCCACCCCCCTGGATTTTAGAATGTTTTCCAAAAGGATTATCACTGAAGGGATTCCTGAGGGGGCTGGTGACCTCTCAAGTATGAGCTGAGTAAGGCTTAAGAATGGAGTGTGGAGTGGAGGAGGCCAGGTCTTGGTGGGTCTTTATTCTACAGCAGTAGGAACTGTTGATGTTTTTAAGAAGGGGATTATTTCTTTTAAAGTTGGTGGTTGACTTCCTAGGCGAGCCTATAAAAACCTGTTTAACCTGTAATGTTGCTGGTTTGGGGGATCTGAAAGCAAATTAGCGTGGCAGCAACTAGTACTTCTGACCCTAGACCGCACCTACAGTTCTTTATCTTCTTCCCTCTTCTGCCCTGTTTGATCAGTCACTGGCTCTGACCCGACGTCCCACTTTGTAGCACCTCGCCAAGGCTTGGCCTGGTTCTCTAAAGTTACTCTCTTGCCCTGGCTCTTGCCTCCCTCCCTCACATACATTGTAACTCTCATCTCCACAGGATAACTGACCTTACGGACATTAGGAGAAGAATTTTTTGCTCGGGAAAATTCATATCAAAAGTCAAGTGTCTGCTGGCTCTTTGATCCTCGCAGCAGTGTATACATTTTTTAAAGCAAGTGCTTTTTAACCAAAGCAGCATTTCAATTGGTATAACAGGGTGAAGTAAAAATACTGGGGGACAGTAGAACCACCTTCAGAGTAGATAACTCCCATTTGGGAGTCTGTACCTGAGACCAAGCTCATGAATGTTACAAGTACCAGGAAAATTAATTCAAATTGGTGTATAAAGTATAAATCCTCTTAGAGAAAACCGTGTAGGTTAGGCAAGTTGATCCAGGAGCTTACTGCAGGCAACAGGGACATAGTTTCTCTCAGTGTTCATTGCCTGCCATGGGGAACTCTTGCTTATTCACAGTCAGCGAACTCCTGTATCTACAGTTACCTATAGGATATCTCCCTGTTTAGACATCTTCTGACATCTAAAACAAAATGATCTTATCATCTTCCTTCCCAGTCTCTTCTCTCCAGCTTCCTCCTAATTTATCACTATCATAAACACTTCGGTATCCATAAACACTTCCCTGATAGCTCAGCTGGTACAGAATCCACCTGCAATGCGGGAGACCCTGGTTTGATTCCTGGGTCGGGAAGATCCCCTGGACAAGGGAATGGCTGCCCACTCCAGCATTCTTGCCCGGAGAATTCCATAGGCAGAGGAGCCTGGCCGGTTACAGTCCATGGGGTTGCAGAGAATCAGACACAACTGAACAACTAACACTTTCACTGGAAACCTTGTGCTTTTATCACCAAGAGCCCCTTTCATGCCCCATTCCCTCAATCCCTCACTCAACCTTATGATCAGGATTCCTTAAACACTGTTTAAATGGCACACAGTAAAGTGGCCCCCGTGGAATTAGGCCTAAATTTCCAGTTAGTGTATTAACATGGTCTTCTTCTTGGTGTCAAATCGCCTCACCTGTCACCCTCATGCCATTTGTTGAGGCTTTTCCCCAAATCATTTTACCATGATCATTTGGAGACAAATGGAAAGTAAATTTCAAAGGCAAAAATGAGTATCATCTACTGTACCTATAGGACAAATACATATTTTTTAACTTTTACTAAGTTGACCCATTGTATGTATATTGTTTCACACTGCTTTCTAATACAGTGTTATGATTTACTTAACTTCATCCTTTTACCATCACTGAAACATAAATCATTTCTATATTCCCTCCCTGAAATGCTCATCTGCATCTTCAGGACTAAGGCATATTCAGCATTTTTTAAAGATTCATTTTTCAATAAAAATTCATTTATATATCTTTTCAGTATCTACCAATATACATTCGATATATACATAGTCAATAGTAATATAGTGGCCTTCTATTAATAAGTACCTATTATATGCCAGAGACACAGAATTGAGGGAAAGATCTTACTTTGCTCCTTTGGGAGCAAACCAGTTTGTAAAATTTTATCATCTTCCAGATACAAACAAGGCAGCTAAAATTGCTTGACCTTATTGTAACCCACCAACTAGCTGGGGAAGCTCAGCTGGGAAACCACTGAGTCTTGGTCTTTTCATTTAGAGAACGAGTGAAGGGATTCAGTAATGGAAGTGAGAGCTTCCATATATTGAGCACTCCTCTATGCTGGGCACTGTGCTAAGAAGTGCCGTGACACGTTAGTTAACCTCATTCTCATACTTACCGTACAGGATGACTACTGTCACTGAGCGCCCGCCTGGTGCTCGTGCTTCCCAGTGTCTCTGCTGGCGCTGGCTGGTGGTTCAGTCCTCTGAGAGATGTGTGCAGGGGTAGAACAGAGCGCGGAGCCCTGTCCCTGCAGTCACTAGCGAGTCTGCCTTGAAAGTCTGTGGAATTCCATTCTTATTACTGCCTTTCTGGGGGATTGAGCAGAGGAGTTGGGTTTTAAGATCTAATTCTTTGGTTCTAAGTGATCTCTCACTTTAAAGTTTATAAAATGATTTGCCACAGACACCTGTAGCGAGCTCTCCTTTTTCATTTATTATTTCATTCATCACATCTGTTTGAAACATTACAGAAAACCAGTTTTACAAAGATACCATGGGAGAGGAAGATCAGACACTGTTCCTCTTTTCATGGAATGATTTCACACAAGTTTGCCTTCTTACATTTTGGTGAAACCAGAGAAATGCCCGTGGACTGATTGTGCTTATTCTGTAGCTACTTTGGGGGCACATCTTCCCTCTTCAGCTGGTCTGTAAGCTCTGTGAGGGGAGACAGCACACCCTGACTCTTCAGATTTCCCCTGCCATTACACAGCAGATAGTGCGTTCTTTAATATATACATATTTTAACATCTCATTTAAAAGAGCCAGGCGGTGGCTCTCACATGCTTCCATGTCAAAAATAACTCTCAACCTAGCCAATCTTAACGTAGACTTTCTACCCAGCCTTCACATACAATTCTTCTTTTCCTCATGTCTTGCCATCAGATTTACAGAGGTCCTGACTCTTCGTTCCGGTATTCAAGCCTTCAGCTGAACTGTGAATATCGTTTCCGCGTGTGTGCCATTCGCCAGTGCCAAGACCCTGCGGGGCATCAGGACCTCGTCGGTCCCTACAGCACGACAGTGCTCTTCATCTCTCAGAGGACTGAACCACCCGCCAGCGCCAGCAGAGACACTGTGGGGAGCGCGAGCACCGGGCGGGCGCTCAGCGACGAGCAGTGCGCAGCCGTCATCCTCGTGCTCTTTGCGTTCTTTTCCATTTTGATCGCCTTCATCATTCAGTACTTTGTAATCAAGTGAAAATCTAACTTTATTTTTAATATTACATTTTATTTTGTCATGTACTAAAATTATTTCTGTATTGCTTTTACAAAAACAGTGGCATTAAGCACCGGCATTGAGACTCTAGTACATCATTTTGGCCATTTTTAATGCTTTATATTGCTAGGTAGAGGCTGGCACCTTATTAGAAAGCAAGCCACAGAAATAGCAATTTTCGGCTTTTTGTTTGGTTGGGGCTCTTTTTTTTTTTTCCTTTCTTGCTTTTTTTCTTGTTTTGACATGCCTTCTTGTGAAACAAAATTTCTGAGAGGCAACAATACAATATATAATTGATATTTTGACCAATCAGCATGAGTGTAACAGTGACATCCTGATCTGTTTGTTCTAAAGGTTATTACCTAGTGAAAAATTCAGAATGGTTAAAATTCACACTAACATGCTATATAAAAAAAAGTATGATGATGCTGTGAAAGCAATCTAGTGCTATATTTCTACCTCCTCATTTGTCTTAATTTGGTAAGTGGGATTATGATGAATAACTGGAGGGGCTTAGCAGACAAAAACTGGATGAAAGAATATGCATGGAAGAAAGCTTCTTGTTTGATAAATGTGGAGTTCTTCATTACAAGTATATATTCATGAATTCACAGATAAGTCACTTGAAGAAAGCACAGACAGTTTACTTGGCCTAAAAATATTTTAACGTTTACTCAGAAACACATCTTCAGGTCTTGAAAACATGGAAAAGAACAGAGGGCTTTTAGATAGTTAACTTTTTAAAAGTAATTCATAATCAATCCTGAATTTCAGACTTATTTTTGAGCCTTTGAACTATACGTGTGTGTATAAGGACATGCACGTACATATGGCTTTATATATATACCAAGTGTAGAAATATATATATATAATATACACACACACTCTCTCTCACTCCATCTATCTGGTATAGGCTAATTTTGAAGAACTCCCGTAAGTTTTGCTGCTTCTCCCATAACTACTGCCATCACCATCAGAATTCATAATCAAACCTAACCTTTTTGTTTGGGGCACCAAATCTGAAGACAAAATTAATTTGCACCAGTAAACTTCAAGCTGCTTTCTTTCTTGAAAAACTAATGTTTAATGTAATGTCTGTTTGGATACTGTTCCAGTTGTTGATTGCATGTGGTTAATGTTGCATTAGAGCACTTTGCAATTACATAATTCATTAATGTTTTGTGAGCTTGCATCTGTGAGTTATTGGATGATCAGATTGAATCTTGTCAAGTATCACATTGTACATCTTGCATAGATGTCCATGACTGCCAGTAATAATACAGTTTGTAATGAACTATCTAAAATTCTTGTTTTATCACATCTGTTATCTGTAAAACACTTGTAACTAGCCTTTTTAATTTATTATTTGAATTTTAGGATAGTGAATCACTAATTTTTAGTTGCTGAGGTTAGCATTTTAGTGATTACTAAGCACTTCTGTCAGTCTTTGAAAAAAAGGACGTATGTTTTGTGCTTTGAAGATCTCTGAAGAATTTCTTCTACTAGAATGGGCATGTATTGTAATTGTTTTATGTCAAATGATCTGTGCTGTAGAAAAAAACATTAACTTTTGTTCAAAAAAGAAATGGATAAACTTGGCCTTCCCAGGTGGTAAGAATGATCTGTCACTATAAAATACTGTATGTTTACATTTTATTTAAATTTAATCTCTTATATGTAGGCTGATAACTTCCCCCAAAACAGTGATTGTTTTCTAGAAACTTCTTAAAAGTGCCACATTTGGCAGTACAAATGAGTTTGAGTGTAATAGCCCAGAGATTTCTATATAGTTGAATGTCTAAAATGGTAAAATGTGCCACTGTGGCAGCTACAGTGGCTTATGTTTTTCATAGTATCTCAAATGAACTCCTATTTTTGATAGTAAATGTCATTTAATAGTGTACTTGCCATTTGAGCCTCACTGCAAAATGAGTGCAGAGGAGAAACAATTTTTAATGTAATCTTGATTTTACCTCATATACTGTACATTCCAAAAACTCTAAGCTTTTTAAAGATTATAGATACACTACCAAACATATCACCTTAAAATTGTGTAAGGATGAACTTCATACAGATGAAAAAATATAATCTCATAAAAATACATAAACTATGTAGCAAAAATATCTTTAAAATCCATGGAAAATAAAAGTTGTATCATTCTTTTTTTGAGATATGTTTATTGTATTCATAAACATTATTTGCTGCCTCTTTTGGAGAATGAAATGTTAAGGTCTCCCCTCTTGCAATTGGCTTACAACAGTTTTCCCAAAATAATTAAATCTTCAACGGGAGAGGATCCATATTCAAGAAGGTCAAGTTTTATCCTAGTGAGCTGATTTTGTGCAACTCATTATATATATATAAAGAAAACAAGATATCTAATGAATAAAGATGGGTCTGAGGTAAACTTCCCATTGGAAAGAAAGTCTGACCTCTCCTCACCTGTCCTGCATTCTTTGCCTTCTTTCCCACCTACAGGGCCCAGTGCCAGGCCTGCTTTCCACCAGAAGGTTCAACATGTCCTCCTACTTAATACCATAAAGTTCTCACACATACTGGGACATTCAACATCCCTTCTCGCTTATCTCAAAAGTTTCATCTCACAGACCTCATCCAGGGATACATTGCTTTTTAAAATCCAAGTGGATCTATAATTGCTGCAACTGTAGGCACCATGAGAAAGTTTAAAATGTTGGGCTGTGGAAGAGGAGGAACTGGACGTAGGGACATTGCTGCATGGAAGCCACTGAGTTGGAATCCACCCTTGAGAAGGATAGGATACTGGAGTCACGGTTCCACAGCATCTTTTTTTTTTTTCCTATAGATTGGAAATAGGAATGTTACATGTTGTGCTTAAGCATTTTGTGGGTTGGTTTCCAACACGTGTATGTACCTTAACATCAACAGATTACCTGCAGGAGGATCCCATGTCTATGGTGGCTCAGTTACACAAACAAGACTGCAAAAAGGAAATGGGTCTCCCAAACCTAACACTTGTCATCCTAGAATCGAAACACCTACCATCAACATAGGTAACCATAGTGCTTTGTGGTTTTTAAATGGCCAGGTCTCCCACGTTGCAGGTAGATTCTTTATTGTCTGAGCCACAAGAAAGCTTTTAAATATTGCAGATTGAGAATAATCTGTATGTGTCCCTTTACTCATTTGCTTTCTCCCTGACTGTCTTAAAGGACAAGTTGAAAGAACTAAGATTTTAATAGTTGGGGTCGGCAAACCTTGAGTGTCTGCCGTGGTGCCTTCAAATGTTTAGATGTTACAAGGGCTATTTTTCATCTTACAGATAACAGGATGCTGTGGGAAATTTGCCAAGAGAAAAGTTTCAAAAACATTTTAAAGCCACATGACCCATTCAAATCATAATAGCATCTATTGACCACTCAGTGTGTTAAAGATGATGTATTCAGTGTTTTACCTTAGTTATTTCACAGTCCTCTTAATTGCTCCATTAAGTATAAACTGAGGCACAGAGCATTATCTGCGCAAGATCACATGGCTAATAAGTGAGAAACCCGAGATTAGATATTTGAATCCGTGTGACTGTTCTAGTGCCTCTGAACTTGACCACTATCCTCTGCTGTCTCCCAGAGAAGCCCTAAACTCAAGGAAATAAAGATAATAATTGACTTTAGTTGCATTTATGATAGCATTTATTGAGTACTTCCTGAATGTCAAGCTGAACACCTCACCACATCCAAAGCAGCTCAGTCCTCTTAAAACTGAACAGAAAGAAATCAGACTAGGAGAATCTGGTACAAAACAAAAACAGAAAAACCCTGAAAAAGAGCAATGAGAGGGGATTCACTGCACTAAATTATAAAGCCTTAGGAACTTAATACCACATACATACACAGAAAAGAATAGAAAGGCTGTAGTCCCAAGTACATAGAGAATCTGGTACAGGCATTTCAGACCAAACATAAAACTAATTTCTTTCCTCCAAAATTTCATCCTTGGATACACTGATTCCCATTTTGAGCCTCCACCCTGCCCTAGGTTTAACTCATTCTCTTAAACACTCATTGATCCACAAGTGAGACAAGCTCACTTGTTCAAAAAGGGAATATAGCTATTGGGTTGGCTAAAAAGTTCATCTGGGTTTCTCCATGCCATCTTACAGAAAAACGAACTTTTTGATCAACTCGGTACAATGTGGCTGAAACTTGAAAACAGGCTGAGTGAAAGAAACTAGACACAGCAGGTCACATGTGTGATTCTATTCACTGGAAATATCAAGACTACATAAACCCATATCGACAGAAAGATGAGTGGTTGCCAGGAGCTGGAAGAAGGAGATGGAGAGTAACTGCTTAATGTGTATGGTGTTTTATTGGGGAAATGGTTTGGAACTTGATAGAAGTAGGTGGGTGTTGCACAACATTGTGACTATACTACAAATCCCTGGCAGTCCAGTGGCTAAAACCATGCTCCCAATGCAGGGGGCCCGGGTTCAATCCCTGGTCAGGGAACTAGATGCCACATGCTGCAACTGAGACCCGGCACAGTCAAATAAATAAAAAGCCCCTGAAATGCTCACTTTAAGATGGTTAATTTTCAGTGACTTTTTAACCTCAATTTCTAGAAGGGACTAAGACATTCCTAAAGACTGATATACAGATAGCACATGACTAGAGAATCCTGGACATCGAGTCAATTAAATTGACCTAGTCATTAAGTCCACATTTCTAAGGACACAGACCAACTTCTCACTTCCTTTTCCAACTTCCCTGATGTCCTCGGGCATTCCCACTCCCTCTGGTTGGCAGGTTGTGCCTGGTAAAATGGAGTCTTTTATGGGTGTTATTAATAGCTATTAAATGATTTGGCCTGCCCACTAGTTACCAGCTCTGTCTGACTCTTAACATTTCTAGGATGACCCAGTGATGTTGGCGAGGAAGTTACATTTTACAGTTTCCATTTACCAATGACAGTAGCTGTGTAGTAAGAAGTTCATACAGGGTAGCATAAGACCTTTTTCCTTACAGCCTGTATTCTGAAAAGCAACCTAAAAATCATGTGAGGAAAATTCACGCATTAATGTTTCCCTGGTGGCTCAGACGATGAAGAATCTGTCTGCAATCCAGGAGACCCAGGTTTGATCCCTGGGTTGGGAAGATCCCCTGGAGAAGGGAATGGCTACCCATTCCAGTATTCTGGCCTGGAGAATTCCATGGATAGAGGAACCTGGTAGGCTACAGTCCATGGGGTCGTAAAGAGTCAGACATGACTGAGCGACTTCCACTTTTTTCAAGTACTAATACTCATAGAATTAATTTGTGATTCTCTAAATGTGATTCAGACCTTTAAAACCAGCATGAACCCTAGTATCCAGTCATGCTATGAAGAACATGGATTCCAATCATTGTAAATCTGGCTCAAAATGACCTCAGAGGGGGACTTCCATGGTGATCCAGTGGTTGAGAATCCACCTTTACAATGCAGGGGACATGGGTTCAATCCCTGGTCAGGGAACCAGGATTCTACATGCCAAGGAGTACTAAGCCCGCATGCCACAACTTTAGAGACCACTAGACAGAATGAAGATCAGGGTACCACAACTGAGATGTGAAGCAATCTAATTAACCAAAAAAAAATTTTTTAATTACCCCAGAGGGGTAACAAGTATGAAACTACAAAGGATCCAGGGAGTACACATTATTCTAGAAAGAGCACACACAGTTTATGACAATATCACCAATAACATTTTAAAGGGACACCGTTTAAAAGATAGTATAAATCTGCTCTAAATAAGTAAATGGTCATTCATTTGGGAAAACAAAAATAGAAAAATGCTGAAAAAGAGCAATGAGAGGGGACTAGCTGCACTAAATTATAAAGCCTTAATAATACCAGCAGAAAAGAGTTGTTTGGAACCGACTAGAAAGCCCATAGACCCAAGTATATAGAAGAATTTAGTATTTAATAAAGCGGGCACCTCAAATTAGTGGAGTAAAAATGAACAAGTCAACAAATGACGGGTAAAGAATCTGCCTGCCAAGCAGGAAACACAGGTTCAATCCCTGGGTTGGGAAGATCCCCTGGAGGAGAAAATGGCAATCCACTCCAGTAGTCTTGACTGGAGAATTCCATGGACAGAGAAGCCTGGTGGGCTACAGTCCACGGGGTCCCAAGAGTCAGACACAGTTCAGCGACTAAACCACCAAAACAAATGATATTGGTACAACTGGGTAGCCACGTAAAAATTAAAGTTGGAGCCACATCTCACACCTTATACCAGGATGAATTCCAAATGAATATAAATATAAATGATGAAACTAAATAAGATATGGGAGAATTCCTTTATAATCTTGGAGTTGTGGTGGCCTTTCAAATTGTGCCTCAAGACATAGAAGTCACAAAAACGCTGATCATTTTAATGCCATAAAAATAAAGACTTCTGTATAGCAGTGAACAAACAAAGAAAAATAGTTATAGCAAATAGCCAACCAGGAAATATCTGCACTAATATCCCAGAAAAGGGCTAAACTCATCTTCCTAATAAGGAAAATGTAAGTTCTGAAATATGGAAATGAAATAAGAAACATAAAATAAAAACCCAGAAAAACCGTTTTCATTCTCACTGGCAAAAATGCAAAGCTTTGATTACACCCCATTGATAATGGTAGAAAAACAAGATAGTGCTGGTGCAGCTTAAGCTATACAATCCTTATGAAGGGAAATTAAATTTCTGTTTACATTCTTTGAGCAGGCAGTCCACTAACAAATATTTATCTGCAGACATGACACATTGGACAGCACCACTCATTGCAGACCCGTTTGTACCAGCAAAAGACCAGAAATGACCTAAATGAGCAACAGTGCGAGACTAGTTAAATTGTACACCCAATGCAATGGAATACCATATGCAGCTATAGCAAAAGAGATTAAAGTAGCCTCCTATTGACTGATCTGGAAAGAGCGCCAAGATAAATCATTAAGCTAAATGACAAAGTGCAGAATAATGCAGGTACTTTGGTCAGGTGCCCTTGTCCTCAAATTTCCTGGATCCAGGCCAGACAATGAGAGAATGCCACTCCCCAGGTGTCTCCCAGCCTGTGGGGTGTCAGCCTATTGATTGTGTTACTGAGTGCAAGCTCGCAGTATTTGCTGCACAACAGGTCAGTAAACTGAGAGACCAGTTGTTGGGGCAAGTAACAGCAACTTTAGTTGGAAAGCCAGCAGACCAAGAAAGAAGATAGTAGATTTGGGTCCCAAAGAACCATCTTGCCTGAGTTGGGATTCAGGCTTCTTTGATACTAAAAGGGAAGGGAATAAAGTCAAACCTGCCTGGTTCCTGCCAGCCGCTGGAGAGAACGTGTTAGTTACTTCCTGCCTGCAGTCATCCGCAGGTGGGCCTGGTCAGGATGTTTCCTGTGAGCTGAACAAAGGTATTTACCTCAATAGTCATTAGCTGGGAGGCAGGGTTCCCAGAAATGAGCCATTTATGTATAATTTAAGCTTATAGGCAACACCCCTTTAGTGATTAATTTGTAATAGAATACAAAGGTTCTTCCCTATTACAATTCCCCAGTGTCAACATCAGTTCCAGAATCTTGTGGGAAAAAAGATGATGGTTCAGGCTACTTCTTACTGAATGGAGGTGATGAATATTCTTAGAACCTCTAATCAATCCTTTTTTTCTTTTTTTGAACCTGATGAAATCCTGCTTCTTCACAAAATATGTATGTGTGCTGTGTTTAGTCACTCAGTCACGTCCAACTCTTTGCGACCCCATGGACTGTATGTAGCCCTCCAGGCTCCTCTGTCCATGGGATTCTCCAGGCAAGAATACTGGACTGGGTGGCCATGCCCTCCTCCAGGGGGATCTTCCCAACCCAGGGATCAAACCCAGGTCTCCACATTGCAGGCAGATTCTTTAATGACTGAGCCACCAGGGGAGCCCAAGAATATTGGAGTGGGTAGCCTCCCCCTTCTCCAGGGGATCTGCCTGACCCAGGAATCAAACCAAGGTCTCCTGCATTGCAGGCAGATTCTTTACCAGCTGGCTGAGCTACCAGGGAAGCCCCAACATAGCTAAAGAGTCATTCAAAAGCCACTGTAAAGCCATAGATAGCAATTTCTCATCTCTATATGCAGGTCAGGAAGCAACAGTTAGGACTGAACATGGAACAACAGACTGGTTCCAAATAGGAAAAGGAGTACGTCAAGGCTGTATATTGTCACCCTGCTTATTTAACTTATATNCAACCCCATGGACTGCAGCCCACCAGGCTCCTGTGCCCATGAGATTTTCCAGGCAAGGATACTGGAGTGGATTGCCATTTCCTTCTCCAGCGAAAGCTGTCTTTCTTGTGAGAGTGAAAACTTGTGAGAGTGAATCCACCTTCCAATGCAGAGGATGTGGGTTCAATCCATGGTCTGGGAACTAAAATTCCAGACGCTGCAGGACAACTAAGCCCACTGAACACAAGTAGAAAGCCCGTGCACTGCAGCGGCTGAGCCCGTATACTCTAGAGCCCACGCTCAGCAATAAGGAAAACCTGAATGCTGCAATTAAGACCCAGCACAGCCAACAATAAATAAATAAAAAGACTTGGAATGGGGATATCTTATGGACTTAGAGTTGAGAATCTGAAATCCCCAAGCTTCTCTTGTTGGAGGAAGCAGGCTACCCTGCATCTGAGAAGACAAGCATTCTCTAGCTTGAAGATTGTAATAATTTTACTCAAGGAAGTTGCCTTACAAGAGGATGCCTGTTGTCATCAAGACCCACCCCAGCCTCTCCTTGTTATCACGAGATCCATAATTAGGGAAACAAGCACAAAGTCTGATGTGGGAGGAAATAGCGGGNATTTTACTCAAGGAAGTTGCCTTACAAGAGGATGCCTATTGTCATCAAGACCCACCCCAGCCTCTCCTTGTTATCACGAGATCCATAATTAGGGAAACAAGCACAAAGTCTGATGTGGGAGGAAATAGCGGGTATGCAGAAGAACTGCAGGGCTGCTGTCAAATATGTGAAAGGTGTGAGCTGCTGATACCGCATCCTCGTTTAATCTTCCTATTTTGCCTTTTGGGGCTTCCCTGGTAGCTCAGATGGTAAAGAGTTTGCCTAGAATGCAGGAGACCCAGGTTTGATCCCTGAGTCAGAATATCCCCTGGAGAGGGAAATAGCAACCCACTCCAGTATTCTTGCCTGAAGAATCCTATGGAGAGAGGACCTGGAAATTATAGTGCATAGGGTCACACAGAGTCAGATAGAACTGAAATGACTTAGCACACAGGCATCTGGTATTCAGATTTTGACCCAGAAAATGCCCTTTTCTCCTTACCAATTTCTGAGTATCACCAGAAGCAATTTTGCTTTTACCTGAAAGAACCAACAGTGTGTTTCCCCAGTCTTGCCTCAGGTCTACACGACCTGTTCTGCCCTCTGTTGTAACACAGTCCACCAAAGCCTTGGTCATTTTTATTTTCCACACAGTGTTATAATTCACCACTATTTTGATGTCAAGTTAATTGGATTTGGTGAGCAGGAAGTAGCAGATACTTAAGATGCCTCTGAGACATATGTGAACCTGAGGTGGGAGAAAAAGCCTGTGAACATTTAGGGGTCTGTCTCCCTAGTGAAGTTTCTGGGGGTCCAGTTGAAATAGCGCCTGCAAGGGGAGAGACAAGTTGCTCTATCTTTCATTGTCCACCAATAAAATGAGATCCACAACTTGGCAGGCCTTTTTGGATTTTGGAGGAAGCATACTTGAGTCTGGTATCACCACTCTTCATAACCTTTCAGTTTTGGATGAATAATAGAGAGAAGGGTAATGATCTGACTGCAGAGCCTACCACGCGTGGTGTTGTGAGAGAACATTTGTTTGGTGAGCTGAATTTCAGCTAGTTTCCAGCTAATACCTGCCCCATTCCTGCTGCCCTTCACTCATTCTGAGTCTGGAGCCTACTGTACCTAGCAGAAGCTGCTGATACCTGGCACTGCATCCCTGCAGATCACTTCTGAATTTACGTGCAGTCCAGTGCCTGTCGTTGTTCAGTTGCTCAGTCGTGTCCAACTCTTTGCAACCCCTTGGACTGCAGCATGCCAGGCTTCCCTATTCTTCACCATCTCCCAGAGCTTGCTCACACTCATCTCCATTGAGTCGGTGATGTCATCCAACCGTCTTGTCCTCCGCTGTCGTCCCCTTCTCCTGCCTTCAGTCTTCCCCAGCATCAGGGTCTTTTCCAGTGAGTTGGCTCTTCACATCAGGTGGCCAAAGTATTGGAGTGTCAGCTTCAGCATCAGTCCTTCCAATGCCTATTCAGGGTTGATTTCCTTTAGGATTGACTGATTTGTTCTCCTTGCAGTCCAAGGGACTCTCAAGAGTCTTCTTCAAGACCACAGTTCAAAAGCATCAGTTCTTCGGTGCTCAGCTTTCTTTACAGTCCAACTCTCACATCCATACANGGGAAACAGTGGAAAGTGTCAGACTTTATTTTTGGGGGGCTCCAAAATCACTGCAGATGGTGACTGCAGCCATGAAATTAAAAGACACTTACTCCTTGGAAGGAAAGTTATGACCGACCTAGATAGCATATTCAAAAGCACAGATATTACTTTGCCGACTAAGGTCCGTCTAGTCAAGGCTATGGTTTTTCCAGTGGTCATGTATGGATGTGAAAGTTGGACTGTGAAGAAAGCTGAGCGCCAAAGAATTGATGCTTTTTGAACTGTGGTGTTGGAGAAGACTCGTGAGAGTCCCTTGGACTGCAAGGAGATCCAATCAATCCATTCTAAAGGAGATCAGTCCTGGGTGTTCTTTGGAAGGACTGATGCTAAAGCTGAAACTCCAATACTTTGGCCACCTCATGCGAAGAGTTGACTCATTGGAAAAGACTCTGATGCTAGGAGGGATTGGAGGCAGGAGGAAAAGGGGACGACAGAGGATGAGATGGCTAGATTGCATCACCAACTCGATGGACAAGAGTTTGGGTGAACTCCAGGAGTTGGTGAGGCCTGGCGTGCTGTGATTCATGGGGTCGAAAAGAGTCAGACACAACTGAGTGACTGAACTGAAATATTAAAAAAATGCTTTTTTGCTTTGGCATCAACCAATTAGGATTACAAAGCAGATGAAAAGACACTTGCCTACTGCTATGACATACAATTTAAGATAATTACTAAAATTATGACATTATAATTTACCAGGATATACCAGAATTTTAGGAATCTCACATAATTTCTAAAATGTGTATATTAACATTTACCCATACATACAATCTAAGAAGTTCTGTGATACAATCTATTTCATCACCGTTTATTTTACAATGCTTCTTATGTAGTTTAACATACCAAACAAGCCTAATTAGCTTGATATTCCTCTGAGATGGAGACAATAATTTGAGGTATTCCAGGGACCCTTTGGAAAGCTTCAAACTTAGCTTGAGGTCACATGAACTTCATTTAGAATTTGATCTTTGGGCAGTTTGTCAGAAATATCAAAAGTTTTAACCAGTGATAAAAAAGTATCTCAATGACAAATACAGAACACTTAAGGAAATGCACAATTATCAAAAGCAGTTCAATATCTTAAGAAAATCTTGTCCGCTTTAGAGAATGAAATTCAGGTTTTGTACATTAATTTTAAAATTCATTGTCTTAACACAGTTCAATGTTATCTTAGCCAGTCCTGACCATGCACAAAACTCTTTCAGTGTTCCTGCTCTAGGAACCTTCTATAATTTCTGTATCTGTATTAATCTATCCCTCACTTTCTTTTCCATTCAGACACAATCAGCGCAGGACTTTCCTGTGGTCCAGTGGTTAAGAATCTACCTTCAAATGCAAGAAAGGTAGGTTCGATCTCTGGTGAGTGCCACCTGGCAACTAAACCCACACTCTAACAAGAGATGCCCACATGCTACAGTGAAGGTCCAGTGCAGCCAAAATCTTAAAAATAAACTTATGTATTAAAAAGAAACAGTCATCTCTAAGACAAAACCACCTTTTTTGCTTTAGCAAAATGCATTTTCATTCCTCATACCTTCTTTGCTGAAAACACATGTCCTATATCTTTGCATGCTGAAATGTTACCTTGCAATTCCGAACTTTAAAACCTTCAACTCTAGTGAAAAACCAAGAAGCAAGTAATTGGAAACTGTCATACCGCATTTCCTAACTGACAAACTTGAGCTTTAGTCTTCCTCCCCAGAGAAGACAAAGGTAGGTAAACTTAGACATGCCCAGCAATTAATGTCCTAATATTTTATCCCATTTGAAAATGACCCAGATATTCAATGGATCCTCTTCATTTAACTTTGTTGAATTTCAAGTTACAGAAATCTGGAGAAACTATTTTAGATAGATATTCCCAAAACATAATTATTCCTATTTGTTGTTTAGTCACTAAGTCATGTCTGACTCTTGTGACCCTATGGACTACAGTCCCTCCATGCTCCTCTGTCTATGGGATTTCCCAAGCAAGAATACTGGAGTGGTTGACCAGTTCTTTCTCCAGTGGATCTTCCCCACCCAGGGATCAAACTTGTCTTCTGCATTGGCAGGCTGATTCCCAGCTAAGCCACCAGGGAAGCCCCAGCTATTTCTATAGTGTTTACCTAAAACTCTTACCTCATTTATCTCTATTTTATTTACTTAAAAGCTTTGTCATATTGTTATTTTTCTTGCTGTAATAGGAATAATAAGGTCTTATATTAGTATTTGATTTCTAGCAAACCTAGGCACAATAAAAATATTATACTTGATGTTGATGACCTAAAACATGTCTGTATTAATCAAACCAACAAGCTTAAGCTAACTTTAATACCAGACATTAATTCAATACTGAATATTTCCTAGGTCACATGAACCTGAAGTTCCTTCTGGCCAGTGTTTTTAAAACATTTGAGCATTTATTTAAGCACTTAAATTCCTTTGAAAGTGAAAGTCACTCAGTCATGTCTGACTCTTTGCAACCCCATGGACTGTAGCTCACCAGGCTCCTCTGTCCATGGGGATTCTCCAGGCAAGAATACTGGAGTGGGGTAGCTATTCCCTTCTCCAAGGGATCTTTCCAACCCAGGAATCAAATTAGGGTTTCTCACATTGCAGGTGGATTCTTGGATTCTTTACCAGCTGAGCTACCAGGGAAGCCTAAATTCCTTTAGGTCAATTAAATTATTTTATAAATTAATTCTGCAATGCCAGACATCTGTAACATGTACAAACAAACACAGTTCCCATTCCAAAATTTCAGTAATGAATCAGGTATAACATTGTATAACCCATCAGTTACAAAACAGAGTGGATTCAAATTGGGTTTCTGTCAGAATAAATCCTATCTGTCTAGATGGCAAAATCCCTTACTAATATTCATGGAAAAGACATCTATTTCTATTTGTAGCTTTCAGTAATTTTAGGAACCAAGTGGAAGATTTCTCTTCTTCCCAGGAATATCCCACTCTTGGACAAAAAAAGATTTTGTTTCCTCTTTGCTTTTTTTTTTCCTATTCCTTACCTCCACTTGACATCAGTAAAAAAAATTTTAGATATCACAAAAGCGGGCTGGCTATAAATGGGGAAAGAGTATCAAGCAAAATTAAAAAAAAAAACCCAAAAGACAATCAGAAAATCTAAATAAACCCTCAATTTTGGTATTGGGGGCTTTACATATGCCAATGATGTAGGAGACCCTAAATGACCTAATTAACAGAAGGATAGCAGTACAAGGTGCCCAGGGTCCCCAGATAACCCTGTCTCAACCCCTCCTGGAGATCCTAACAGGCACTGTGGCCACACGTTGTTTCAATAAAATATCTTCCTCTCACTCATGGGTTCACAGCTGTAATGAGATCCAAAATGCACCTCGGAGGACTTTCTTCAGGGATAGTTGAAACATTCTCCGTTTTGAAAGACAGAAATTTAAGACAAACAAAGCATTCTGTAAAGCAATTATCCTTCAATTAAAAGGTGAGAAACTTAAAAAAAAAAGACAAAAGCACAAACGGCACATATGAACACTGGCACCCCAAGAAACAAAGGAACGTGCTCACAAAACAGGTAAAGGCCCAACAGCTTTCCTTTCTCCAACAGGGTTCCCCACTCACATGCAAACAAACTGGCTTATCCTGGAGAAAAGCCCCAAATGGAGAGGAAAGACATTTTCTGGCTGTACACACCAGAGCAACTTACCCTACCATATGGAGCCTGTCGGCCTCCAAGTGCTGATTCCTTGCTCCAACTGCCAAGTGCTGGGGCAGCCAGAGCCATTCTGGGGCATTTTGAGGGGAAGATTTTCAAGACAAGCGATCCTAGCAGTTGCTAGGGCCTTACCCGAAAATTCCCCAAAGGGGACCAGCTAGCCATGAGTAGCGAGGCTCCTGGCTGACTGCACCAAAATTTGTTATCAAGTCCAAGCTGGTACTGCTCGCCCGCCACACAACAGGCCAAATCAATCGAGCAACTTTATTCAGAAAGCCAGCTGACCAAGAAGCTGTCTTGCCCTAGTCAGAATTCAGGCTTCTCTTTTGCTAAAAGCGTAGGAAGTAAAGACAAACACATCCAGTTCCAGGTGAGCCTCCAAAGGGGATGTGTTCATTTCTTCCTCCCTTCAGTCATTCGCAGGTGGGCCTGGTCAGGATGGTTCAGCTACCCAAAGGTGTTTTAGCTTAATGCTCATTACCTGGGAGGCAGGGCTCCTTAGAGGTGGGCCATTTACGTTTCCAGGCAACATCTCTTTAGTGATTAACCTGTAATAGAATACAAAGGTTCTACTCTGTTACAGCTGGACGGAGAACCTCCACACTGAGCCCTCACTCTGCCTGAGGACCAGGCTGGGTTGCTGTGGCCCAGTCTCCAGGTACCTGTGCAGATGCAAGAGGCTGCACCCCAAGGGCAGCTCCCAAGTGAGGTGAAGGTGAGTGGCAGGAACCTGCTCAGTGATGACTCAACCCTACAAGGGCTCCAGGAGCATGGGAGACGTGCTGTAAATGAGAAACTAACACAGCATGGTAAATCAGCTATGGTGGTGGCTTAGTCACTGAGTCATGTTCGACTCTTGTGACCCCCTGCACTATAGCCTGCCAGGCTCCTCTGTCCATGGGATTTCCCAGGCAAGAATGAGGAAGTGGGTTGCCATTTCCTTCTCCAGAGGATTGTCCCCATCCAGAGATCAAACCCAAGTCTCCTGCATTGCAGACAGATTTTTTACTGCTGAACCACCAGGGAAGACCCCAAATCAACTATACTTCAACTGAAAGAAAAAAACCTTCTGTTTCCATTTGTCCACAAAAATCTGGTTTATAGAATATGAACTAAAAGATACTTTCCGAGCAGAAGCTGATCACATGAACCATTCCTAAGACTGGTTGTGCTATGGCCTACCAAGCGAGAGGCCCTGGCACAGAGGTCACGCCTTCGGCCTTGGGAAGCACACACTCACCGGCTGTGTGACCTAAGGCAGCGTCTCTGTGCCTTGGCCTCCTCATCTGTAAAATGGATACACTGAAAGCACCCGCTCAAAAGGCTGTGGTTAAAGACTCAATGAGTTACCATATGCAGGTACTCGAAAATGCGCCTCACACATAGCACAAAGTTAGCTTTTTTTTTTTCCCCCCCAGAACATTCCAGCCTATGAGGCTTCCAGCCAGGGGCAAAATGCCTATTAAGGACACCAGCCCCTTGCTTCCAGGGAAGCAGGGGGAGAGCTGGGTCAGACCTAGGCTGGGTTTTGCCCCACACAAGCAGCACATGTGAAGGTGGATACTTCACATTTGGTAGAGGAGGAGGGTAGCCACACACCTGGACTACTGAAAATTCTCCCTCTCCTCCAGTGAAATACAACATCATGAGCTGGTGGATGGCTTAGAAATACAAAGTGGAAAGAGGGTTTAGTCATTCTTCAGAAATCTGGTCCCATTTCTTCCTAAAACATGGAAGGTCATGCCATCATAATAGGGCTCAGATCTGCCCCGCGGGCCAAGTCATACTTGAGCCAAAACATATAAAAACCTGTCCATGAATCTAATTCTCCGTATCAGTATTCTATCTCCAACCAGATTATCAAGAAGTGCTTGCTGAACAGCCCCTGTAATCAGAGTACTGTTCTCAACTGCCGGGAATTGTGAAGAAAATAGTGGTACCTGTTCTGGAAAGCCTTACTCATGTTCTGAGATTAAAAAATATTTATTGAATTCTCACTTGGTACCGGGCACTGAGGAAAGATGAAATCCTGTCTTCCGGAGCATGTGCTGTTGGGAGATGGAGGGGGCCAGATAACAAACAGCTAAGTAGATTCAACAGCAGGTGGGTTGGTCATAAGCTCCACAGAGTAAAGACAGCAGAGCAGGGGAGGGTCTGAACGGAGCTGTGCAGTACAGACAAGATGGAGAGCTGATGTGAGCCTGATGTGCAGACACGCTCTGAGTCCCAGTGGGTCTTTCTCAGAGTTGTCATGTGGCGGAGACGGGTGAGGGAGCCTTTCAGCAGACGTGGGCAGACCACCAGGCCAAGGAGCAGAAAGGACCCAAGGACAGAGACTTGGGGGTGCTGCAGCCTGTGACAGCCGACAGCTGGTACCTACCAGCTGGTACCTACGTGCTCCTGGGAGCATCATGGGAGTCAAAGAAAAAGACCACAGTTTCACGAGCCACAGACTTCTGCCTTCAGGTCAGGAGAGCACCTGGTGACCAAGGGGGACAAGGACCCTGCGCTGGAGTCCAGCAAGTGCCAGCCCCCAGGAACCAACACAAAGCTAGGCACCCCCCTCCCTCCTAGTTTCCTAAGGCCCTTTAAGCCACCTGACCTTCGCTTCCGCCCGCTGGGCTCTCTTAGGGAAAGACGGGGCAGAAGGAGGAAGCCATCAGAGAGAAGAGGGCCGAGCACTGCTGAGAGGAGCTGTCTGATTCATTCAACCGGACAATGCTTTACGCAGGCTAGATAATTGTTTCTTGCTATCCGAGGGAGTAAGGGAGAGTTCAGATCAACTAGAGACAGAGAAATTACATTTCTGCTGCTTAGGCAGAGAGGGAGGGGGAAGGGAGGAAAAGGGGAGACGGTGGATGTAGAAACTCTTTTGAGTTTTGCTGAAAACCTGGAAACGATCCAGAAGAGGGAGGAAAATCTGATGACGCCTGTGAGAGAGAACTTCCAGAGTGATTTCTAGGATTTTGAGGAGGTGAATGAAGTGCCGAGTGGCAGGTTGAGTTCAGGGACAAGTACCGTCCACTCATTCATCTGTCCAGGGAGTGGAAGGGGGTGTGTGTATTGAAAAGCAAAGACATTACTCTGCCAACAAAGGTCCATACAGTCAAGGCTATGGTCTTCCCAGTGGTCACATACTGTTGTGAGAGCTGAACCGTAAAGAAGGCGGAGTGTCAAAGAATTGATGCCTTCAAACTGTAATGTTGGAGAAGACTGAGAGATGTGAGAGTCCCTTGGACAGCAAGATCAAACCAGTCAGTCTTAAGGAAAATCAATCCTGAATACTCATTGGAAGGACTGATGCTGAAGCTGAAGCTCAAGTATTTTGGTCACCTGATGTGAACAGCTGACTCATTGGAAAAGTCCCTGATCTGGGAAAGATTGAGGGCAGAAGAAGAAGAAGGCGTCGGAGGATGAGACGGCCAGATGGCATCACCGATGCGATGGAAGTGAACTTGGGCAAACTTTGGGAGGGACAGGGAGGCCTGGCGTGCTGCAGTCCATGGGTCTCAAAGAGGCAGACCGGGTGACTGAACAACAACATCCACTTATTCATCTGTCTGGGGACTGGAGGGGATGGCGGCTATGGTGATGGGAGCATGTAGTTCTATTCCAACTGTTTCTATTCTTCCCAGGAATTAAAGTACAAGGTCACCACCTGAGCGTGAGGATGGGAAGGAAGTCTTGAGGATCAAGGAGAGAGGAGGATGTACAGAGTGGTCTGGAGGGTGGGAAAAGCAAATGAAATAGGATAAGGATGAGGATGGTGGGAGAAAACTAAGCCCCGAGCTAAAGGTTGTGAATTCAAGAGATGTAACTCTATTCAAGATACTTGGAAGTCTGCACAAAGTAAGCAGAGGGTTCAGCTTCACCAGGGTTACTCTGGCCAAGGAGACCAGAAAGAAAAGAGCACAGGCGTTGAGACTGTTTTCCTGGAAGCCATTAGTATTGCTCTTGGAGTTTATATTCGTTATAGTCGGGAAGTATGGACCTGAGGCTCGTGAGGGACGGGGTGGAGGAGAGGCTGAATGCAGGTCCCACTGAACTCCTGCCGTTGGAGAACTGCAGGAGGTATCAGAGAAAGTGAGCTAGGCAGACAGGGGGTGGAGGTTAGAATCTGGGGTGGCTGAAACTGAGATGAAGGCAAGCCCCCAGGTCCTGGGAACAATAAGGCCTAAGGGATGTGTTCACAGGAGCCACTGCCTGAGGCCAGGTGGAGGACAAGACCACGGATAGAAAGGAGAGGCAGAGGAATTGTGTAGGGGTGTGAATTTTATTAGTATCAGGAGTTCTTGAGAAAATGAAGGTCAGGCACCAAAATTCTTAAGAATGAGGGGGAATGAGGGGGGAGGGGCTGCAGAGGGCACAGTGTGAGGAGGTTAGATTTAAAGATAGGTTTTAGGACGACAGGGACAGTGATGATGAGGGCGGGGACCGGTACCCCTCCTCTGGAGGACTGAGTGGAGCAGAAGGAGCCAGGCTAGAGCAAATCCTGCTTTCAGTTCCAGGAAGAGGAAGGGAACTCGGGAAAAGAAGTTAAGGATTTAAACCACGGTTAGAAGGATGGAAAAATCGCTAGATGGTGTCCATCCACACATAAAGAACGCAGTTCCAATGACTTGAAAATTAAATGGAAACCACAGCACCGGACACATCCTGAGCTCTCAGCGTCAGCTAGCGTCATCAGGACCACAATGAACGGACTCATGACTCAGTTTTCAGTCTTTCCCCCAGGATTTTAGTTCTTCCTGCATGACTGTCGCTCAGTGGGGTCCGACTCTTCGCAACCCCATAGACTGCAGCCCGCCAGGCTCCTCTGTCTATGGAATTCCCCGGGCAAGAATACTGGAGTGGGTTGCCATTCCCTTCTGCAGGGGATCTTTCGGACCCAGGGATCGAACCCAGGGGTCCCGCATTGCAGGCGGATTCTTAACCGTCTGAGCCACCAGGGAAGCCCCTTAAAATGAGTAGACATGGTCACGTCCATAGACTGCAGTCATAAGAGATCGTTCAGATTACTAGGTCAACTCCATTACCATTTGAAAATTTACAGAAGAGTACTGGCTGTTGCCCCTTCAGGCTGGGGCTGATCTGAGATGACTCGGCTGTCAAGCCACCACCGGAACCCAGGAGGGGCTCTAGATTCTGGTCTAAGCTCCTCTCCCGCTATTAGTCCTGCGGCTCCCTCCCGAGCCGTCAAGACGCAGCCACCAGCCGAGGTCCCTCAGAAGGTCCCTCTCAGAACCCAACCCCAAAAAAGCGCCCGCACTGCGCTGGGTGCATTAACCTATGCGGTTGGGGGCTCAGAAATCGCTTTCCCGCGCCGGGGCAGGCGTCGTCCGGGGCGGCCGCCTCCCGCGTTCAGTTGGGGAGGGAAGCGCCTGGAACGCGACGGGCGGGGGAGCGGGAGCGGGAGCGCCCGCGGGGCCGGGGCGGGCCGGGCGGCGGCCGGGGGCGGGGACTGCGCGCCGCCTGCTCGGCAGCCCTCGGAGCGGACCCAGATGTGTATAAGAGACAGGCTGAGAGGAGCTGTCTGATTCATTCAACCGGACAATGCTTTACGCAGGCTAGATAATTGTTTCTTGCTATCCGAGGGAGTAAGGGAGAGTTCAGATCAACTAGAGACAGAGAAATTACATTTCTGCTGCTTAGGCAGAGAGGGAGGGGGAAGGGAGGAAAAGGGGAGACGGTGGATGTAGAAACTCTTTTGAGTTTTGCTGAAAACCTGGAAACGATCCAGAAGAGGGAGGAAAATCTGATGACGCCTGTGAGAGAGAACTTCCAGAGTGATTTCTAGGATTTTGAGGAGGTGAATGAAGTGCCGAGTGGCAGGTTGAGTTCAGGGACAAGTACCGTCCACTCATTCATCTGTCCAGGGAGTGGAAGGGGGTGTGTGTATTGAAAAGCAAAGACATTACTCTGCCAACAAAGGTCCATACAGTCAAGGCTATGGTCTTCCCAGTGGTCACATACTGTTGTGAGAGCTGAACCGTAAAGAAGGCGGAGTGTCAAAGAATTGATGCCTTCAAACTGTAATGTTGGAGAAGACTGAGAGATGTGAGAGTCCCTTGGACAGCAAGATCAAACCAGTCAGTCTTAAGGGAAATCAATCCTGAATACTCATTGGAAGGACTGATGCTGAAGCTGAAGCTCAAGTATTTTGGTCACCTGATGTGAACAGCTGACTCATTGGAAAAGTCCCTGATCTGGGAAAGATTGAGGGCAGAAGAAGAAGAAGGCGTCGGAGGATGAGACGGCCAGATGGCATCACCGATGCGATGGAAGTGAACTTGGGCAAACTTTGGGAGGGACAGGGAGGCCTGGCGTGCTGCAGTCCATGGGTCTCAAAGAGGCAGACCGGGTGACTGAACAACAACATCCACTTATTCATCTGTCTGGGGACTGGAGGGGATGGCGGCTATGGTGATGGGAGCATGTAGTTCTATTCCAACTGTTTCTATTCTTCCCAGGAATTAAAGTACAAGGTCACCACCTGAGCGTGAGGATGGGAAGGAAGTCTTGAGGATCAAGGAGAGAGGAGGATGTACAGAGTGGTCTGGAGGGTGGGAAAAGCAAATGAAATAGGATAAGGATGAGGATGGTGGGAGAAAACTAAGCCCCGAGCTAAAGGTTGTGAATTCAAGAGATGTAACTCTATTCAAGATACTTGGAAGTCTGCACAAAGTAAGCAGAGGGTTCAGCTTCACCAGGGTTACTCTGGCCAAGGAGACCAGAAAGAAAAGAGCACAGGCGTTGAGACTGTTTTCCTGGAAGCCATTAGTATTGCTCTTGGAGTTTATATTCGTTATAGTCGGGAAGTATGGACCTGAGGCTCGTGAGGGACGGGGTGGAGGAGAGGCTGAATGCAGGTCCCACTGAACTCCTGCCGTTGGAGAACTGCAGGAGGTATCAGAGAAAGTGAGCTAGGCAGACAGGGGGTGGAGGTTAGAATCTGGGGTGGCTGAAACTGAGATGAAGGCAAGCCCCCAGGTCCTGGGAACAATAAGGCCTAAGGGATGTGTTCACAGGAGCCACTGCCTGAGGCCAGGTGGAGGACAAGACCACGGATAGAAAGGAGAGGCAGAGGAATTGTGTAGGGGTGTGAATNACTCTACGTGGGCGAGGGCTGCACCTACGCCACGCTGCTGCACGTGACGGCGCTCGCCGAGGAGCGCTACCTGGCCGTCTGCCGTCCGCTCCGGGCGCGCGTCCTGGTCACCCGGCGCCGCGTCCGCGCGCTCATCGCCGCGCTCTGGGCCGTGGCGCTGCTCTCCGCCCGGCCCTTCTTCTTTCTGGTGGGCGTCGAGCAGGACGCCGGCCACGATGCGCTGCGGGACCTAAACGGCACCGCGCGGCCCTCCCCCTTGCCGCCGCTGCCGCCGCCCTTCCTGGAGATGTGTATAAGAGACAGCCCCCTGGGGGCGCTGGTGCCCGTGACCGCCGTGTGCCTGGGGCTGTTCGCCGTCGGGGTGAGCGGCAGCGTGGTGACGGTGCTGCTGATCGGGCGCTACCGGGACATGCGGAGCACCACCAACTTATACTTTGGCAGCATGGCCGAGTCCGACCTGCTCATCCTGCTCGGGCTCCCCTTCGACCTGTACCGCCTGTGGCGCTCGCGGCCCTGGGTGTTCGGGCAGCTCCTCTGCCGCCCCTCACTCTACGTGGGCGAGGGCTGCACCTACGCCACGCTGCTGCACGTGACGGCGCTCGCCGAGGAGCGCTACCTGGCCGTCTGCCGTCCGCTCCGGGCGCGCGTCCTGGTCACCCGGCGCCGCGTCCGCGCGCTCATCGCCGCGCTCTGGGCCGTGGCGCTGCTCTCCGCCCGGCCCTTCTTCTTTCTGGTGGGCGTCGAGCAGGACGCCGGCCACGATGCGCTGCGGGACCTAAACGGCACCGCGCGGCCCTCCCCCTTGCCGCCGCTGCCGCCGCCCTTCCTGGAGATGTGTATAAGAGACAGCCCCCTGGGGGCGCTGGTGCCCGTGACCGCCGTGTGCCTGGGGCTGTTCGCCGTCGGGGTGAGCGGCAGCGTGGTGACGGTGCTGCTGATCGGGCGCTACCGGGACATGCGGAGCACCACCAACTTATACTTTGGCAGCATGGCCGAGTCCGACCTGCTCATCCTGCTCGGGCTCCCCTTCGACCTGTACCGCCTGTGGCGCTCGCGGCCCTGGGTGTTCGGGCAGCTCCTCTGCCGCCCCTCACTCTACGTGGGCGAGGGCTGCACCTACGCCACGCTGCTGCACGTGACGGCGCTCGCCGAGGAGCGCTACCTGGCCGTCTGCCGTCCGCTCCGGGCGCGCGTCCTGGTCACCCGGCGCCGCGTCCGCGCGCTCATCGCCGCGCTCTGGGCCGTGGCGCTGCTCTCCGCCCGGCCCTTCTTCTTTCTGGTGGGCGTCGAGCAGGACGCCGGCCACGATGCGCTGCGGGACCTAAACGGCACCGCGCGGCCCTCCCCCTTGCCGCCGCTGCCGCCGCCCTTCCTGGGGTCCTCAGGCTTCCCCGCGGTCCCCGCCGTCGGGGCCCGAAGCAGCCGCCGCCGCGCTGTTCAGCCGGGAGTGCCGGCCGAGCCCGGCGCAGCTGGGAGCGCTGCGCGTCATGCTGTGGGTCACCACCGCCTACTTCTTCCTGCCCTTCCTATGCCTCAGCGTCCTCTCCGGGCTCATCGGGCGCGAGCTGTGGAGGAGCCGCGGGCAGCTGCGAGGCCCGGCCACCTCCGGCCGGGAGAAGGGCCACCGGCAGACGGTCCGCGTCCTGCGTAAGTGGCGCCGCCTCTGTTCCAAACACCCCGACCGCGCGGTGCCCCTTCCCCGGATCTCCCAGTCCTCGGCACCCCTTCTGGCCACGCTTCCTTTTGTGGCTCGACCCCAGCCTCCACCTGCTTGTCCCCCCAGTCTCCATAGAAAACCATCTCCCGTCTTCTAGGAGCTCTGTGTCACCCAGGGAGCCCCCCTAACGTTGGGATATCCGGGTATGGTAAAATATTATTTTCCAAAGCTTCTGTGAGCAGAGAGCTAGACTGATCCAAGATGAATGATTGCAGGCTCTTAAGCCCACTGCCTGTGTCCGTTAGATGCCACAAAAGTGGAATTATTCACAGAACCCTGGAGAAGACGGGATACCTCACGTTAAGATAAAGTTTCTTTACTAAATGTTATGTTATCCTGAGGACTAAAGTGAATCGTGCCCATATCAAAAATAATAATAAAGATCGTACAGACGTTGCATAATTCTTTTCAACGGAAAATAGAGAACATGTTTCTGAAATAGTTTGTGGAAAGAAACGATGTTTATGTCCGCCCTTGCTAGTGCATGTATGAGCCGAATATTCAGTTGTTGTTGGTTGTTCTCGAATATTTAATTTCAAAGCAACATCGATGCTGTCTGTAACCTGGTAGTTTTTCTGGGGTGGGGATCTGGCTAGGCAAGAGTTTTATTTATTTTGCTGTTAATTATTGCTTCAGTGGGAACTCTTGTTTTCGGATGCTTTAGCTAATTCTGGTGCCTGTGTTTTGTTTTGCAGTGGTGGTGGTTCTGGCATTTATAGTTTGCTGGTTGCCTTTCCACGTTGGCAGAATCATTTACATAAATACCAAAGATTCCCAGATGGTGCACTTTTCTCAGTACTTTAACATCGTTGCTCTGCAACTTTTCTATCTGAGCGCCTCCATCAACCCCATCCTCTACAACCTCATTTCAAAGAAGTATAGAGCAGCGGCCTGGAAACTGCTGCTGGCCAGATGGTCCAGACAGAGAGGTTTCTGCAGAAGCAAGGAGGCCGAAGGGAACCCCGCCCGAGAAAGGGCTGGCTGCACGGAAAACAGCGCCAACATGCAGAAGTCAGCAACCAGCACTGGCGCCCTGTCCCATGGCTCTGGGACTTAAGGGAAAACGTGTCTGTAGGGAGGAAAGAATCGGGAGGGGGGAACGGATGCTGTTAGGGAGAATTGGAAAGAGTAGTTGACATTTTGCAATATAAGGAAATCAACCCTAAATACTCATTGGAAAGACTAATGTTGAAGCTGATGCTCCAATACTTTGGCCACCTGATGGGAAGACCCTGAAGCTGGGAAAGATTGGGGAAAGGAGACAGGGGCCACAGAGGATGAGATGGTTGGATGGCATCACTGACTCAATGGACATGAGTTTGAACAAGCTCCAGGAGATGGTAAAGGACAGGAAAGCCTGGCGTGCTGCAGTCCATGGGGTTGCAAAGTCAGACACAGCTTAGCAACTAAACTACAAGAAAGAGTGGTTGATGTTTTGCAAGTTTGTCAGCAACTTAGCATGATTTTTTTTTTGTAAACAAAGGTATGAGATGTATCTGTACCAATCTCTCTGGCTTTCCTTTCATGTACCTCCTTTGGGAAGTTCATTTCATCCTCCTAAAATCCCACATCACAAAATGTGCTCTTGGGAGGTTTTCTAAGTCCTGACTCTCCTATTCTCGGGATATGACACTCATTTTCCAGTTAACAAGTAATCCAGACAGATGCTGCCATAAAAACTGTCACCTGTGAGGTCAGACGTGTATTTTGTTTTAGATATATGTTATGTGTTGTTTTTGTTTTATGTTTTAGATAAATTTGATGGTGCATCTACAAGGAATCCAGGATAATGAGAGTTTGATTCAAGAAATTATTTAATGTTTACATATGGCAGCAAAAATGTTTAGAAACAAGTGAAAAGAATTCTGGGTAGAGTCAAGTGATCAGGGGTCTCACCTCTCTCAGGCTCAGAGAAAATCATTTAGTTTAGGCACAGTACCCTCTGTTCAGAACCTAGTCACTGAAGCCTGAGGGCAGGGAGCTGCAGCAGGACATGGCTTCTACAAAGAGACTGCTGATCACATTGATCAGAGCTTTAATATGCCTCATTCACCTTGGCTTGGCGGGATAAGTAGTGATGGATTCAAGTCTCAGGTCTGAGTCTGATCTGTTAAGAGCCTTACCCACTCCCACCCTGAGAAGCTACACTTACAGAAAAACACAAGGGAAAGATAGGGGGCCACAGAGGATGAGATGGTTGGATGGCATCACAGACTCAATGGGCAGGAGTTTGAGCAAGCTCCAGGAGACAGTGAAGGACAGGGGAGCCTGGTGTGCTGCAGTCCATGGGGTTGCAAAGTTGGACTCGACTGGGTGACTGAGCAACTACAATGGATGCAGTCAAGGTGAGAGAGACTGTACTGGATATTCTGGCCAACAACTGTGTAATGTTTTTTACAGTTTGAAACATAAACCTGGTTTTTAGAGGGCTGCTGCCGCCTCTGGGAACTCCAAAGGGCCTCAGCCACTGCCAGGGTCTTATGAATGGTGGCCCCTTGAGGTAGGCAGGATACAACTAGCTCAGCTGTGAGCTACAAATGGTGACTCCATAAACAAGGGTCTGCTCCACATGCTGACCAGGTCCTTTTTAATGCTTTTTCATGTGATTAGCTATATACATGATGCCATCAAGTCCACTTGACGCATCCTAAAACCCTGGCCCTGCCCTCATACAGCAGCGAGGAAGCCTCCCATCTACACTGTGTTTCTTGCAACTAGTGGAAGAGGCATACTGGTCACTGGAGGCAGCGATCTCTAAACTGTGTTCTGCAGGTTTTAAGAGAGCATTTGAAGAAAGGATTCTGTGGTCAGCTATGATAGAAAAACACTGCATGCTGTACCCACCTTCCCAAGAGTTACACAACACAAAAGATCATGTCGGAGGCTCTGAGAAGTTGTTGCTGGGGACACTGACTGGGGGGCTTTCAGCACAGCCTTGTGCCTCCGCCACTCATTTGTCGGGTGGCACTAAGTGGACACATGCTGGAGCTGCAACCACTCAGTCTTTCTTCTCATGGGAGCTCCTCTCTGGGGCACTCAGAAGTGGCTTCTTCCCTGTGCAAAATCATGGCTAAGAATTGATATATTATTTATAGTATAATGCTTTTATGTTTTTACTTATAATGTTTTATTTATGGTATAAAGTTTAGAAGCAAAGAGCTCTCCTTTGAGCTTTCTTGTTCGGATTCTAGAAAAGAGGGATCTGCACCACACTTTCCTGTGACAGAGGTGTGTTTCCAGGTGTCAAAAGGAGCATCACCCTTCCTTACCACTGGGTCCCTGAGATGGAGTCTCTGAATTCCATCGCTCCTGTGGATGGCTGGGCACCTGCTTTCAAAATGCCCACCTCATCCATTGGCGGATTGTGAGATAAGTGCAGTCTGACACATGTTTATTGGAATGTGAGTAGATTAATCAGTGTATCATGTGTAGTAAGGCCAACTGTTATGTTGTGAAACTTTTGTTGCAATTATATATTGGTTGGTATCTTTCATGGTTCATAAAATGTATTCTCATTGTGGGTCATAGCCAAAAATATTTGAAAAGTTGTTCTAAGGTCTAAAATTGTTCTGTGTTTAGTCATGTCTACAGAGAAGACAGTGGCACCCCATTCTAGTACTCTTGCCTGGAAAATCCCATGGACAGAGGAGCCTGGTAGGCTGCGGTCCATGGGGTCGCTAAGAGTTGGACGTGACTGAGCGACTTCACTTTCAATTTTCACTTTCCACTTTCATGCATTGGAGAGGGAAATGGCAACCCACTCCAGTGTTCTTGCCTGGAGAATCCCAGGGACAGGGGAGCCTGGTGGGCTGCTGTCTATGGGGTCGCACAGAGTTGGACATGACTGAAGCGATTTAGCAGCAGCAGCAGTCATGTCTAACCTTTTGCAACCCCATGGATCGTAGCCCATCAAGCTTCTCTGTCCTTGGGATTTTCCAGGCAAGAATCCTGGAGTGGGTTGCTATTTCCTTCTTCAGGGGGATCTTCCTGACCCAGGGATCAAACCTATGTGCCCTGCATTGGCAGGTGAATTCTTTACTACTAGCACCGCCTGGGAACCCCCAAAGTTTTTCCCCTAGCACAGCAGAAAGTGTCATCTCACGTTGACCACTAGCTGTAAAGGGGAGAGGCATCATGGGAAGACGTGAGGAGTGGCCTCATGGGTCTCAAGTCAAGGGTCACTGGAGAGGGATGGGTGGCTGTGATTTCAGTCCTGGGCCTCCCTCTGCCCTGCAGACAGTGTCTTGGATGCCCTGACTGGGAACTCTCACTGACCCCAGAAAGAGCTCTCTTTGAGCCCCGAAGCTTTTTTCAAGTGAGGCACCAACCTTGGGGAAGGGTTTGTGTTTCATTAAATGACTCCACAAATACTCACCGAGCAAAGTGTATGACAAAATACTCTAGAAACATTAGTTCATGTTATGGGGTTGAAACCATCTCGACTTTTGAATGGCCTTTTTGCCCTTGAAATGTATGACTGTATCATCTAGACTAACCACAGATTCAGCTCACAGGCCAATAAAAGCACTGACATCAGAAAAGCCTGCAGAATTTCAGGTGATTAAAAAAAAAAAAAAGGTGGTTCTGTACAGATTCTGCTTTGGTAGGTCTGAAGTAGGGCCCAAGGTTCTGCATTCCTAATAAGCTCCTAAATGATGCTGATGTTGCTGGTCCAAGGGCCTTAGCTTCCTTGCCTGTAAAATGGAGATGATGAAAATCTGCATCATAGATGTTGTATTAAATGATGAGCATTTATATCTTTCTCCCACCCCTCTCAAGCTGTGTCTGCTTGATCAAGGTACTCAATGTCTCAGTTCCTATCAGTAGGGATAAAAATAAAAATACATACTTCATACGGTAGTATGAAGGAGTAAATGAATATGTAAAAGGGGCTGGGCTTCCCAATTGGCTCAGTGGTAAAGAATCTGCCTGCCAACACAGTAGGCGTGGGTTCAATCTCTGGATCAAGAAGATCCCCTGGAGAAGGAAATGGCAACCCACTCCAGTATCCTTGCCTGGGAAATCCATGGACAGAGGAGCCTGACAGGCTACAGTCCATGGGGTCAGAAAAGAGTTGGACACAACTGAGGGACTGAGCACTGAACATATGCAAAATGGCTAGAACAGTCTGGAATGTATAAAATGCTCTGTACTGTAAGATACCATAATCATTACCATCATCATCCTTGTAAAGTTGATTCAAGCAGCTATTCCACCAGCATGAGTTCCCTATTCCGTCTTACCTGTCCTCTCATTCCTACCCCTCCCTCCAGTCCCTTGACTTCTAACATGAATCATCTGAGAACCTCTTCAGGCTGCTGATTCAGAAACACCCAAACCCAGTCCAGACAGTGCTGCACACATGGAGACCCTCACGAAGCATGGTCATGGACCATGGTACCAGGCCCACTGCCTGCCTGCTCCCAGGCCGCCGATGGCAGACAGCCCCAGGACATCACAGGAGGTGGGCCTGCCTGTCCTTCCTACCTCGTGGGGCACAGACCTCAGGGTCCCTGGACAGTCTTACTTTGTAGCACATTGACCTATGTGGCACCAAGTTTACTTTTCTGAAGACACCAGTAGGGACAATATATGGAAAACTTGAGAAGTGACTTCTCTCTGACAGCACTGCCCTCCATAACAAAGCAAATGTGCCATGAAGGGCATCCGGACTTTGTTTTGGATTCTCTCTGCTTTTTTGAGGTTGAAGTGCTTCCAGGAACTGCCTTCCAAGAACTCTTTAGGAAACCTCAATTTCTGGATTCAGGGTGGTGCTTATGGTTACATCCTTGCCTAAAATGACCACATGAGGGCCGATCCTTTGTACAAGGGCGCACTGGCCAGCAGGGGTCCCTGTCAGTCCTGCGGCAACCTTATCTCCAGGTGTGCAGGAGGCATGGTCATTGGTTGTGGTGTGCCTTCCACATACCAGAGCAAGAAGGAGGGTGAGGTAGGTTTTCTTCTACAAGCCAAGTATTCAGTCTCTGCTGAACCTCACCAGTACCAACAAATCCAGCACAGACACCTCAGCTTGTTTTATTGTAAGAGGATTCTATCCAAATACACACACTGCTAGGACCAATGTTCCCAATCAACAGGACCGAGAATAAAAGGAAGAGATCTGGGTTATCTACAAATAATAAGTAAATGAAACAAAAGTGGGGAAGGATACTAATTAGTGATGTTGAGCACCTATCCTTTACCAGCATTGCACTACCTGGGATCATCGAGTTTTTAAGAACATTTGTGATAAACATAATAACCCTCCCTCCCTTCCTCCATCCCCTCCATCTGTCTCTCCCTCCTCTTTCCCCATTCTCTGAATAAGTTGGTGAAAAAGTCATTTGACAGGACTTCCCTGGAGGTCCAGTGGTTAAGACTCCGCCCTTCCAATGCAGGGGGCGAGGTTTGATCCCTGGTTGGGAAGCTAAGATCCCACTGGCCAAAACTAATATTTTGCATGTGCAACTGAAGATTCCGCATGCCACAACTAAGACCCAGCACAGCCAAATAAATATATAAATATTTAAAAAATAAATAAAATAAAACGTACATGGAAGATTAAAGGGTCAAGAATAACCAAGATACCCCTGAAGAAAATAAGGTGACTTTTTTTAGGGGGGGTGGGTGGAGTTAAGGGGGCAGAGGTATAATAAACCAATAATATAGAACCCAGAAACAGATTTACGGATATATGGAAACTTGATACAGGACAGAGGTGACACTGCAGACCAATAAGGAGATAATGCTGGGTAACTGATTATCCAAGTGGAAAAGAAAGTGGATCCCAACCTAACATCATATACAGAACTAAATTCTAGATGAATGATGATATAAATATGAAAGGAAAAACTTATGGCTTTTAGAGGAAATACAAAAGTTACTGTTAAAAAACTGAGATATAATTGACAGACGAATAAAAGATATCTTTATAAATGGATAGAAATGCTTTTTGAAAAGATACAAAACCCACCTAAGAAAATTATTCGTACGTTTGGCATGTTAAAATAAAGAACTATGCACTGAAAAAATAATTAAGTGAAAAAGCAAGTGACACATGGGGATAAGATATTTACCATACACATTCCCACCCAAGAATGAGTATTGAGGATGTATAAAGAATGCTCACAAATGAATAAGAAATAACTACCAAATAGAAAAATGGTTAACAGGTATTTCATAGAGAGGACATATGTATGGCCAATGCACCTAAGTAGAAATTAGGGAAAATCATAACCACAGGATATCATTTTATGCCTGTCTCTTATACACATCTCCCAAGGTTCTGCATTCCTAATAAGCTCCTAAATGATGCTGATGTTGCTGGTCCAAGGGCCTTAGCTTCCTTGCCTGTAAAATGGAGATGATGAAAATCTGCATCATAGATGTTGTATTAAATGATGAGCATTTATATCTTTCTCCCACCCCTCTCAAGCTGTGTCTGCTTGATCAAGGTACTCAATGTCTCAGTTCCTATCAGTAGGGATAAAAATAAAAATACATACTTCATACGGTAGTATGAAGGAGTAAATGAATATGTAAAAGGGGCTGGGCTTCCCAATTGGCTCAGTGGTAAAGAATCTGCCTGCCAACACAGTAGGCGTGGGTTCAATCTCTGGATCAAGAAGATCCCCTGGAGAAGGAAATGGCAACCCACTCCAGTATCCTTGCCTGGGAAATCCATGGACAGAGGAGCCTGACAGGCTACAGTCCATGGGGTCAGAAAAGAGTTGGACACAACTGAGGGACTGAGCACTGAACATATGCAAAATGGCTAGAACAGTCTGGAATGTATAAAATGCTCTGTACTGTAAGATACCATAATCATTACCATCATCATCCTTGTAAAGTTGATTCAAGCAGCTATTCCACCAGCATGAGTTCCCTATTCCGTCTTACCTGTCCTCTCATTCCTACCCCTCCCTCCAGTCCCTTGACTTCTAACATGAATCATCTGAGAACCTCTTCAGGCTGCTGATTCAGAAACACCCAAACCCAGTCCAGACAGTGCTGCACACATGGAGACCCTCACGAAGCATGGTCATGGACCATGGTACCAGGCCCACTGCCTGCCTGCTCCCAGGCCGCCGATGGCAGACAGCCCCAGGACATCACAGGAGGTGGGCCTGCCTGTCCTTCCTACCTCGTGGGGCACAGACCTCAGGGTCCCTGGACAGTCTTACTTTGTAGCACATTGACCTATGTGGCACCAAGTTTACTTTTCTGAAGACACCAGTAGGGACAATATATGGAAAACTTGAGAAGTGACTTCTCTCTGACAGCACTGCCCTCCATAACAAAGCAAATGTGCCATGAAGGGCATCCGGACTTTGTTTTGGATTCTCTCTGCTTTTTTGAGGTTGAAGTGCTTCCAGGAACTGCCTTCCAAGAACTCTTTAGGAAACCTCAATTTCTGGATTCAGGGTGGTGCTTATGGTTACATCCTTGCCTAAAATGACCACATGAGGGCCGATCCTTTGTACAAGGGCGCACTGGCCAGCAGGGGTCCCTGTCAGTCCTGCGGCAACCTTATCTCCAGGTGTGCAGGAGGCATGGTCATTGGTTGTGGTGTGCCTTCCACATACCAGAGCAAGAAGGAGGGTGAGGTAGGTTTTCTTCTACAAGCCAAGTATTCAGTCTCTGCTGAACCTCACCAGTACCAACAAATCCAGCACAGACACCTCAGCTTGTTTTATTGTAAGAGGATTCTATCCAAATACACACACTGCTAGGACCAATGTTCCCAATCAACAGGACCGAGAATAAAAGGAAGAGATCTGGGTTATCTACAAATAATAAGTAAATGAAACAAAAGTGGGGAAGGATACTAATTAGTGATGTTGAGCACCTATCCTTTACCAGCACTGCACTACCTGGGATCATCGAGTTTTTAAGAACATTTGTGATAAACATAATAACCCTCCCTCCCTTCCTCCATCCCCTCCATCTGTCTCTCCCTCCTCTTTCCCCATTCTCTGAATAAGTTGGTGAAAAAGTCATTTGACAGGACTTCCCTGGAGGTCCAGTGGTTAAGACTCCGCCCTTCCAATGCAGGGGGCGAGGTTTGATCCCTGGTTGGGAAGCTAAGATCCCACTGGCCAAAACTAATATTTTGCATGTGCAACTGAAGATTCCGCATGCCACAACTAAGACCCAGCACAGCCAAATAAATATATAAATATTTAAAAAATAAATAAAATAAAACGTACATGGAAGATTAAAGGGTCAAGAATAACCAAGATACCCCTGAAGAAAATAAGGTGACTTTTTTTAGGGGGGGTGGGTGGAGTTAAGGGGGCAGAGGTATAATAAACCAATAATATAGAACCCAGAAACAGATTTACGGATATATGGAAACTTGATACAGGACAGAGGTGACACTGCAGACCAATAAGGAGATAATGCTGGGTAACTGATTATCCAAGTGGAAAAGAAAGTGGATCCCAACCTAACATCATATACAGAACTAAATTCTAGATGAATGATGATATAAATATGAAAGGAAAAACTTATGGCTTTTAGAGGAAATACAAAAGTTACTGTTAAAAAACTGAGATATAATTGACAGACGAATAAAAGATATCTTTATAAATGGATAGAAATGCTTTTTGAAAAGATACAAAACCCACCTAAGAAAATTATTCGTACGTTTGGCATGTTAAAATAAAGAACTATGCACTGAAAAAATAATTAAGTGAAAAAGCAAGTGACACATGGGGATAAGATATTTACCATACACATTCCCACCCAAGAATGAGTATTGAGGATGTATAAAGAATGCTCACAAATGAATAAGAAATAACTACCAAATAGAAAAATGGTTAACAGGTATTTCATAGAGAGGACATATGTATGGCCAATGCACCTAAGTAGAAATTAGGGAAAATCATAACCACAGGATATCATTTTATGCCTGTCTCTTATACACATCTCCCAAGGTTCTGCATTCCTAATAAGCTCCTAAATGATGCTGATGTTGCTGGTCCAAGGGCCTTAGCTTCCTTGCCTGTAAAATGGAGATGATGAAAATCTGCATCATAGATGTTGTATTAAATGATGAGCATTTATATCTTTCTCCCACCCCTCTCAAGCTGTGTCTGCTTGATCAAGGTACTCAATGTCTCAGTTCCTATCAGTAGGGATAAAAATAAAAATACATACTTCATACGGTAGTATGAAGGAGTAAATGAATATGTAAAAGGGGCTGGGCTTCCCAATTGGCTCAGTGGTAAAGAATCTGCCTGCCAACACAGTAGGCGTGGGTTCAATCTCTGGATCAAGAAGATCCCCTGGAGAAGGAAATGGCAACCCACTCCAGTATCCTTGCCTGGGAAATCCATGGACAGAGGAGCCTGACAGGCTACAGTCCATGGGGTCAGAAAAGAGTTGGACACAACTGAGGGACTGAGCACTGAACATATGCAAAATGGCTAGAACAGTCTGGAATGTATAAAATGCTCTGTACTGTAAGATACCATAATCATTACCATCATCATCCTTGTAAAGTTGATTCAAGCAGCTATTCCACCAGCATGAGTTCCCTATTCCGTCTTACCTGTCCTCTCATTCCTACCCCTCCCTCCAGTCCCTTGACTTCTAACATGAATCATCTGAGAACCTCTTCAGGCTGCTGATTCAGAAACACCCAAACCCAGTCCAGACAGTGCTGCACACATGGAGACCCTCACGAAGCATGGTCATGGACCATGGTACCAGGCCCACTGCCTGCCTGCTCCCAGGCCGCCGATGGCAGACAGCCCCAGGACATCACAGGAGGTGGGCCTGCCTGTCCTTCCTACCTCGTGGGGCACAGACCTCAGGGTCCCTGGACAGTCTTACTTTGTAGCACATTGACCTATGTGGCACCAAGTTTACTTTTCTGAAGACACCAGTAGGGACAATATATGGAAAACTTGAGAAGTGACTTCTCTCTGACAGCACTGCCCTCCATAACAAAGCAAATGTGCCATGAAGGGCATCCGGACTTTGTTTTGGATTCTCTCTGCTTTTTTGAGGTTGAAGTGCTTCCAGGAACTGCCTTCCAAGAACTCTTTAGGAAACCTCAATTTCTGGATTCAGGGTGGTGCTTATGGTTACATCCTTGCCTAAAATGACCACATGAGGGCCGATCCTTTGTACAAGGGCGCACTGGCCAGCAGGGGTCCCTGTCAGTCCTGCGGCAACCTTATCTCCAGGTGTGCAGGAGGCATGGTCATTGGTTGTGGTGTGCCTTCCACATACCAGAGCAAGAAGGAGGGTGAGGTAGGTTTTCTTCTACAAGCCAAGTATTCAGTCTCTGCTGAACCTCACCAGTACCAACAAATCCAGCACAGACACCTCAGCTTGTTTTATTGTAAGAGGATTCTATCCAAATACACACACTGCTAGGACCAATGTTCCCAATCAACAGGACCGAGAATAAAAGGAAGAGATCTGGGTTATCTACAAATAATAAGTAAATGAAACAAAAGTGGGGAAGGATACTAATTAGTGATGTTGAGCACCTATCCTTTACCAGCATTGCACTACCTGGGATCATCGAGTTTTTAAGAACATTTGTGATAAACATAATAACCCTCCCTCCCTTCCTCCATCCCCTCCATCTGTCTCTCCCTCCTCTTTCCCCATTCTCTGAATAAGTTGGTGAAAAAGTCATTTGACAGGACTTCCCTGGAGGTCCAGTGGTTAAGACTCCGCCCTTCCAATGCAGGGGGCGAGGTTTGATCCCTGGTTGGGAAGCTAAGATCCCACTGGCCAAAACTAATATTTTGCATGTGCAACTGAAGATTCCGCATGCCACAACTAAGACCCAGCACAGCCAAATAAATATATAAATATTTAAAAAATAAATAAAATAAAACGTACATGGAAGATTAAAGGGTCAAGAATAACCAAGATACCCCTGAAGAAAATAAGGTGACTTTTTTTAGGGGGGGTGGGTGGAGTTAAGGGGGCAGAGGTATAATAAACCAATAATATAGAACCCAGAAACAGATTTACGGATATATGGAAACTTGATACAGGACAGAGGTGACACTGCAGACCAATAAGGAGATAATGCTGGGTAACTGATTATCCAAGTGGAAAAGAAAGTGGATCCCAACCTAACATCATATACAGAACTAAATTCTAGATGAATGATGATATAAATATGAAAGGAAAAACTTATGGCTTTTAGAGGAAATACAAAAGTTACTGTTAAAAAACTGAGATATAATTGACAGACGAATAAAAGATATCTTTATAAATGGATAGAAATGCTTTTTGAAAAGATACAAAACCCACCTAAGAAAATTATTCGTACGTTTGGCATGTTAAAATAAAGAACTATGCACTGAAAAAATAATTAAGTGAAAAAGCAAGTGACACATGGGGATAAGATATTTACCATACACATTCCCACCCAAGAATGAGTATTGAGGATGTATAAAGAATGCTCACAAATGAATAAGAAATAACTACCAAATAGAAAAATGGTTAACAGGTATTTCATAGAGAGGACATATGTATGGCCAATGCACCTAAGTAGAAATTAGGGAAAATCATAACCACAGGATATCATTTTATGCCAACCAGATTGGTAAACATTAAAAGTTTGACAATATCCAAGAATTAGTGGGGATACAGAGCTATGTAAATTGGTACAATCTCTCTGGAAAACTTTTCAGCAGTATCTGGAAAACTTGACAACTCAAGAATTCTACTCCTAAGTGTAGCCCCTAAAGAAGCTCATCCATATGAATGTAAAAAAATACACAAAAAAAGTTTAAAGCAGCACTGCTTGCAATAGCAAAAAGCTGGCGATAGAGTAAAAGTCTCTTGACTCAAATATGGGTAAATAAATTGTGGTATATAGCTACAGTGAAATACAATAGTGACAATTAATGCACCACAGTCATCTCCATCAACACTGAAAATTCTCTTCAGTCCTTTACAAAATAATGTACTTTCATAACGTTGGTTTTTGCTTTCATAGTCTTGGAGCGGTTTTTGTGCCTATTTTTTAAATATTTCAAATTATGGTAACAGCTTAGGTTGGTGACGGGAAATGGGCTGAGTCACTGGGAAGAGGGAGGAGCTTCATTCTGAGTTATGCCTAGGACACATAAAATAATAAAACTAAATTGCACTAAGCACAAATCCACAAAGTCTGGTACCTCTCAGATTTTCCAAGGGCCACTTCCTCCATCCTCAATTTCCTGAGGACAGTTCTACCCTCAATGTCTTCATGTGTTTAAGAAGCAGAATGTTCTTGTGGCGGTCCCTGGCACTAAGTTGCCCCGGACTGGTCAATCTTAGAGGATAACCACCTGGTACCGCCCAGCTCCCACCTCATTCGCCTCCCAAACTCTCTGAGACTCTGACCGCTAACTGTATGGGGGCTAGTTTCCATCTTAATGGCTCAGGCAGTAAAGAACCTGCCTGTAATGCAGGAGACCTGGGTTCTATCCCTGGGTCGGGAAGATCTCCTGGAGGAGGAAGTGGCAACCCACTCCAGTATTCCTGCCTGGAGAATCCCACGGACAGAGCAACCTGGCAGGCTGCAGTCTATGGGGTCTCAAAGAGTGGGAGACGACTGAGCGATAAACACTGAATTCCACTTCCATTCTCCTTCACTCTCGGGCCAACTCTCAGGTTTGCGAAGCCCTCATCGCCCTCGCCGAGTGTGCGCAACTTGGGACTTCGAGCCAAGACATCCTCAAGCGACCAGACTTCATTCAGCAAACCCTAAGAACGCAGTCAAACACGAGCGTCAAATGATTTACGGCCCCCTGGCCTCTACTACTCGCCGAGTCGCCGCGGGAGGAATAGCCCTTACGCCACCACGGCCGCGCCTCCCCGTGACGTCACACAGGGCGCCCGGAAATGGCCGCCGAGCTCGTGCGTCATCTGACCGCGCCGAGTTGGCCGTCGCCGTCCTGTCTGTTGCTAGGAGGAGGCGAGAGGTGGGGTTGTTGGGGCAAAGATCATGCAGGACAGCGAGAGGTTTTCTGGGCTGCAGAGGCCGCTAGGCTGGGGATGAGAGAAGCGGGGCAGATGCAAAATCTGGAGAGCGCGGGGGCCGGACGGTCAGTCAGCACCCAGACGGGCAGCATGACCGGTGAGTGCCCCGAATCCTGCTCCCGCCGTCAGCCTCTCGCTCTGCTCTGCGAGTCTCCCGCCGTTTCACTCCGGGTTTCCTGCTTGCTCTTCTTCGCCTGCGTTTCTGCTCTCGGGTGTCCCATCTCTGCCCCGGGCGCGTCCCCGCCTCCGTCACCGGGATCTCCTGGCCCGGCTGCACTGGCTTCTGAAGTTGTGCTCACTCCTCACTCCCCTTTACTTTTTCTCCCAGGACGTGGAGCTGGGATCTCTGGGGATCGGCGAGCCTGAAAATCGTGTTTTGTTTTGTTTTTTTCAATTTGATTCCAAAATTAACCGCACGCGACGCTTTCCTGTATTTCAGCTCCTTTACCTTTTAAGGTCACTGTATTTTTAGTTCTATGTTCTAATCCCTGCCCTTGTTGTAGCGTTTCATCACAGTTCAGAGTAAAGCTTGCTCCACCGTGATCTCCGATGCAAGGACTTTTCATAACTTTTTTTTTTTTTTNCTGTATTTCAGCTCCTTTACCTTTTAAGGTCACTGTATTTTTAGTTCTATGTTCTAATCCCTGCCCTTGTTGCAGCGTTTCATCACAGTTCAGAGTAAAGCTTGCTCCACCGTGATCTCCGATGCAAGGACTTTTCATAACTTTTTTTTTTTTTTTAATATTCCCATAGCTACGTGCATCACTTGTACTTTTTTTTTTTTTCCCTGCTGGGTGAACTTCGGAAGGTGTTGGAAGAGGTTGCCCTTAAGGAGGGTAAAACTTTTTGATAAGATAAGTGCTTTGATTCTTTTGCACTCGAATCCTTTTTCTTTGCCTCTTGGTAAAACAGCGGANTTTTTTTTTTTTCCCTGCTGGGTGAACTTCGGAAGGTGTTGGAAGAGGTTGCCCTTAAGGAGGGTAAAACTTTTTGATAAGATAAGTGCTTTGATTCTTTTGCACTCGAATCCTTTTTCTTTGCCTCTTGGTAAAACAGCGGAACCAAGGCTACAGCACCTAAATGGTAATGAGCTTAGTTCTTATTTTCATCATCAGTAAAAGTTTTAAGTGTTTGCCCTCTCTTTTTGCAGGTGAAATACCAAGGCTTTCTAAAGTCAACCTTTTCACTCTGCTCAGTCTCTGGATGGAACTCTTCCCAGCAGTGAAAACTCAAAGACAGAAATCTCAGGTATAATTTGTTTCATAGATAGGTTTTCAACCTTTAGACAAGCGGTGGTCTAAAGTCTGATTTTATTGCTCTAGTTTCGGTCACACTTAAAAACAAACTCAACAAGCCTTCAAATAGCAAACTGCCCTCGTGGTTTAGTATGATGCTTGTAGTTCATAGCTGTGATGGTTTCGCTTTCCAGACTAAAAATAGAATGTTAACAGTTACCCTCTCAGACTGCCATCTGTATTTTCTTTGCTCAGCTGGCTGTTAAGGTCTTTGGCCCACATTTTAATCAGATTATCTGTTTTCTTATTGTTGAGTTTTAAGAGTTCTTTGTATATTTTGGAGAGCAGTCTTTTATCAGATTTGTCTGTTATAAATATTTTCTCCTAGCCTGTGACTTGTCTTCTCATTCTCATGAGACGTTGTTTTCTGCGGAGCGGTTTTTAATTTTAGTGAAGTCCAACTTACCATTGATTTCTTTCATGCATCATGCCTTTGGTGTTGTATTTTAAAAGTCATTGCTATACTCAAAATCATCTAGGTTTTCTCCTATGGTTATTTTCTAGGAGTGTTATAGTTTTGGTCTGTGACTCATTTTGAGTTAATTTTTGTGAAGAGTGTAAGGTCTGTGTGTAGATGGGAAATTTACTTCATGATAAAATGATGGTTCTTGGAGTGGTTTTCTCCCAATACCTATGTGAAGTGTTTTATAAATAAGACATTATTTAAGATGTTGTGCACTTTTATTTCCTATTTTTCAACTACTTACTGTTATTGGCTTTGAGAAAGTTCTTCATTTTCTTCATGGATTTTGAAGTCCTTTATATTCTCCCTAGTTGTTAATAGCTTAGTATTATTTTATGAAAATAGAAGATTGCCAAGCTGTTGGGCTTTCTGGTTTGGGGATTTTTTTTGCTAATGGGATTTGTCTTAAAAAGACAGAAGCAAATGTTTAAGATTTAAGCCATTTAAAGTGTATTTAAAAGCTGGACTTTACATTGCAGTGTCATTCAGCTGTGAGAAGGAAGGACATCCTCCTATTTGCAGCACAATAAATGGACCTTGAGCACATTATGCAAAATGAGTAAGTCAGACAGAGAAAGACTAGTCTGTATGGCCAAACTCGGAGAGAGGAAAATGGTGGTTACTGGGGGCTGAGATAGATGTCGTTTAAGGGTACGGACTTATGAGCAGTAAATAAGACCTGGAGATCTAGTGCACAGTCGCAGGGAATGCAGAAAACAATACTGTTTTATAATCATCAAACATGCTAAGAAATTAGGACTTAATTATTCCAGCTGCTAGAAAAAAGTGAATAGTTGTGTAACATGATTATTCCAACTACTATAAAGAAGTGAATAGTTGTGTAATATAATTGAGGTGCGCTGCTGCTGCTAAGTCACTTCAGTCATGTCTGACTCTGTGCAACCCCACCAGGCTCCCCCATCCCTGGAATTCTCCAGGCAAGAACACTGGAGTGGGTTGCCATTTCCTTCTCNGAATAGTTGTGTAATATAATTGAGGTGCGCTGCTGCTGCTAAGTCACTTCAGTCATGTCTGACTCTGTGCAACCCCACCAGGCTCCCCCATCCCTGGAATTCTCCAGGCAAGAACACTGGAGTGGGTTGCCATTTCCTTCTCCAGTGCAGGAAGGTGAAAATGAAAGTGAAGTCGCTCAGTGGTGTCCGACTCTTAGTGACCTCACGGAACACAGCCCACCAGGCTCCTTGGTCCATGGGATTTTCCAGGCAAGAATACTGGAGTAGGGTGCCAGTGCCTTCTCTGGATTGAGGTGCTGATTATTGCTATAATGGCAGTCATATTATAATATACAAATGTATCAAAGTAATGTACACCTTGATTTTTTACAATGTTATATGTCAAATGTATTTCAATTAAACATTAATTAAAACCAATTAATTTTTTTTACAAATTGAGTAATAATTTTTAAGAACCTTTTTAAATATAAAGATGGGTATCATTTTAATTCATTCATATACACCACACACACATACACCCCAAAATATATCTTGTTCTTTTTCATCAGACAGGCACATTGATTTATATAAATAATTCCACTATTAATTGCACATGATGTTCACAAAGTTGATAAAATCTTTTTCCTAATAAGAAAAATGTTCTCTGAGCTAACGTAATAAATTCGTTTCACTTAAATTCTTTATCCTGCTTTTGCTATAGAAAGTAAGCCACAGAAACTCTAAGATGCAATTTCACATGTACTTGTATCGGAAACACTGCTTTTGACACTCTAAAAGTCTTTGTCTTTTTAAAAANATGTTCTCTGAGCTAACGTAATAAATTCGTTTCACTTAAATTCTTTATCCTGCTTTTGCTATAGAAAGTAAGCCACAGAAACTCTAAGATGCAATTTCACATGTACTTGTATCGGAAACACTGCTTTTGACACTCTAAAAGTCTTTGTCTTTTTAAAAATAAAATATTTTTATGTGTTACAAAAATAATACATGTTTATTATTTACAAAATAGAAGAAAAAAAATCCCTCATAATTGCACCACTTGGAGACTACTAACATTTTTGTACTGTTTCACAACCTTTTTGCTCTATTTCCTTTATTCACTGGATATCATTTAATTCTGGATCCTGCCCTTTTGACTTAACAACATTGAAAATGCTCATGTTGCAATGCTGTTATAAACACTGGAGTGGCAACTTAGTCTAATGCTTTCGGAGTAGCCAGTGTTTCAGCAATTTCCCCCACCCTCACCCCTATCTTTGTCAACCATCATTCTGTTCTCTGTGTCTATGAACTTGGTAATTTTTGTTTGTTTCTTTTGAGATCCCATATAAGAGAGATCTTATGGTCTTTGTCTTTCTCTGTCTGACTTAGTTCAGTTAGCATAATGCCCTTGAGATCCCTTTATGTTGTTGTAGATGGCAAGATCTCATTCTGTTCTATGGTTAAATAATATTCCATTGTGTGTACTGAATACTCACACAGTGTTTCTTCTCCATTCATCTGTTGATGGACGCTGAGGTTGTCTTCATATTTGGGCTATTGTAAGTAAATAATGCTGCAGTGAACATTGGGAGTGCATATCTCTCTTCAAGTTAGTGTTTTCATCTGCTTTTGATAAATGCCCAGAAGTGAAATTGCTGGTTCATATTATAGTTCTATTTTTAATTTTTAGAAGAACTGCCATGCTGTTTTCCATAGTGCCTGAACCAATTTACACTCTCAGCAACAGTGCATGCTGCTGCTGCTGCTGCGTCACTTCAGTCGTGTCCAACTCAGCGATGCCGTAGATGGCAGCCCACCAGGCTCCCTCATCCCTGGGATTCTCCAGGCAAGAACACTGGAGTGGGTTGCCATTGCCTTCTCCAATGCGTGAGGGTGAAGTCAACAGTGCTTGAGGGTTCCCTTTTCCCACACCCTCCCTAACACTTGTCAATTCTAGCTTCTTTGATGATAGCCTTTCTAACAGGTGTTAGGTGATATCTCATTGTGATTTTGATTTGCACTTCCCTGATAATTAATGATGTAGAGTATCTTTCTTTACCTGTTGACCATCTGTATATCTTTGGGGAAATGTCTATTCAGCTTCTACCCATTTTTTAATTGGATTTGTTGATTTTCTTTTTTTTTTTTTGCTGTTGAGTTGTGTGAGTTGCCAGGGTCCAGCCCCAGTGGATCCAGGGTTCGAAGGTGGAGACGGAGTCGGCGTCCTTGGAAAAATACATATTTAATTACAGATATAAAGAGAGATTAGAAATGGATAGTGTAGTAGGAAAATTAGTGGAGAAAAAGGGGCTGAATAACTGGTTCACATGGAATAGCATCCATGCTCCAGATGGGAATTCAGCCAGAAAAACAGGGAGTAAGAAAGAATGACATGGGGGAGTCAGTCTTTCTAGGAACTGATCCCATTTCTTTATTTTTCAGGTTTTCTTATATACCTTTTGTTACATATAGGGATGAATACAGAGTCACGCGGGGGTCAGCAGTTCTGACCTTTATCAAAATCAGGTGCTTTACATAAAAAAAA
>SJYV01015833.1:137121-147918 GCA_006410875.1 Neotragus pygmaeus | reverse complement strand
CTTGCAGTCCAAGGGACTCACAAGAGTCTTTTCCAACACCACAATTCAAAAGCATCAATTCTTTAGTGCTCAGCTTTCTTCACAGTCCAACTCTCACATCCATACATGGCTACTGGAAAAACCATAGCTTTGTCTAGATGGACCTTTGTTGGCAAAGTAATGTCTCTGCTTTTTGATATGCTGTCTAGATTGATCATAACTTTTCTTCCAAGGAGCAAGCGTCTTTTAGTTTCATGGCTGCAGTCACCATCTACAGTGATTTTGGAGCCTCCCAAAATCAAGTCTGCCACTGTTTACATTGTTTCCCCATCTACTTGCCATGAAGTGATGGGACCAGATGCCATGATCTTAGTTTTCTGAATGTTGAGCTTTAAGCCAACCTAAATTCAATAGTATATAGTAGTAGATAGAGGTGAACATAGTTTGAAGTTTAAGATTACACAAAAGAAGGGGACACACACACATACACATGCATTTCTCATGAGAAAAATCAGGAAAAAATTAGAAGCAATTAGTATTTGATATTTCCAAAGAACTGCTGAGGTGGTAACTATTTTGTGGAAAACTCAGAACTTTAATGCCTCATGATTTTTTTAACTACTCTGGTTTCTAAAAACCTTTCTCTTTTTAGAAATAATCTCAAGCATGCAGAAAAGTTACAAAAACACTACGAAAAATTTTTTTCCAGAAACACTTGAGAGTTAAGTTGTTGCCATGATGCCAAGTCACTCTTAAGTACTTTCTTGTGTATTTCCTCAAATAGTAGATTGTCCTACATAATCACAATACAACCACAAAACTCAGGAAATTTTCATTGATATATTGCTACCATTTAATCCACAGAGTTCAGTCAGGGTTTACCAGTTGTCCCAGTAAAGTTCTTTATAGCAAAAGGATCCTGTCCATAATCATGTGTTGCTTTTTAATGATAATTCTGGCACTTAATATAACTTTTATATGCTATAGTTTGCAGTAAGTACAAAAGATATAATAGTACTGTTTATAGATTTCAACTTGACTTTTCTGTTTGTGTCCAGGGTGCCTGGAACATACAAAGCACCTAAAAAATACTTACTAAACCATATATATATATAAGATTCTCTAAGAATATTGGTCCTTAATCCAGCAGTCGTATCATTCAGGGTCATCCGAAGTTGTTATTAGGGCTTGGGTGGTATGACACACTAACTTTTCTTACTGTTTTAAGCTGTTTTGATATTTGAGAGCACAATGCTGAGATGCTATTTTTTAAAACCTTCTTAAACATATACATAAAATGTTTGTGTCCTTTTATAGTGGCAACTGAATCCGTCAAGAACTGGTATTCTCGAGCAAAATGAGCCTGAAAGCAGAGAGAGTAAGTATCTACAAGTCCGTCATTGAGGTTGACTTTGTTGCTAAGAAAAGAAAAATAGTGACTTACAATGATCAGGTGTTGGAAATTGCTGTGGTTAGAGGTAGACCATATTCTTGTAGCAGATTAAATTTTTGCCATTCAGTTTGTGCACAAACAGTTGTGTATCGACTATATGCTAGATGTCATGGGAAGTGCTTATTAATGACTAGTCCTATGGACTCTGAGGTTTAATACAAATAATCATGCAACAATTGAATTTATAAATTAAATTTATATGAGACTATAGGCAACAATGCTTTTCTATACCAAAACAAAAGCCTCTTGGGCAGTTAGAAAGGAAAAATACATCTAATTAATACAAATGGAACCAGGGCCAAATTATGAGGCTGTGTACATTCTCGTTAGAGTAAAGCCACGTTAGCTCAGATTGGCCAGAGAATGAAAATATCCTGGTTATTTTAATAATCTAATTAAAAGTCATTACAGTTACCATAAATGAATTACTAGTCTTCAGAGTTTTACTGTTTATGTATTAATACGTATTTTTAATGCAATATAGTCTTTAGGAGGCCTTGTAGTTCCTCATGCATATTATTTTGAATATGAATTATTACTGAACAATATTATTTTTAAATATTAGTTGTTATCTTTCTGTTTGGATTCAAGGTAAGTAGAAGTTCAATATAATAAGTAAAATTTTCCTAATAATAATAATGATTTGTTTACTCTGAAAAATCAGCAGATATGAAAGTCTTTATGAAAATAATGTCTATGTGAATATCCTGATTTTCTGTGTTCTAACTTAGCTTTATTTTATTTGAGTAGTGAAATTTTAATTTGCAGTCTAGAAAAAAAGTACATATCCACTCCATCTTTCTTTTTTAAAATTTATCGGGAGTGAGGGGAAGTGGTTAAAGATAAAAGGAAAGGAAAAAATATGGATCTGATTGAAGAATATGTATTCAATAATAGTATTCGAGGGGGGTGAGTTAATAATTCCCTGTTGTTAGGGAGAAGACACAAAAAAGCATTAAACATAAAAAACATTTATCTGTGTTAAAATAAAGAACATCTGTTTGTCAGAAGATAGCACAGAAAGAGTACAAAGGCAAGCCATTAAAGAGGAGATTTTTGCCACTTACAGTCAAGAGTCTTGTAGCCAGGATTCCCTGTCCCTAGATCACTAAGGAAGGGGAGACGTGCTGTCAGGAGGTGTCCTGAGATGGGAAGGAGGGGTCGTGATGGTGAGGGGATGAGAGGAGTGCTTCCATTTTGCTGGCAAGGCTTTATTTCTTGACCTGGGTGATGGTTAAATATGTTTGCTTTATGATTGTCCACTGAACTGCAGGTTTGTGTTTTGTATGTATTTTTTAATTTGTTTAAAAGCATTTGTTAATATGTATTTTTTGTATTTTTATATCACTACATAATATCCTTATCTCTTTTAAAATTTTATAAGAGCTTGATTGGGGTATAATCTCTATACCACAAATTTGCCCTTTTAAAGTACAGAATTGGGTGGGTTTTGGTAGATTCAGAGTTGTGTAACCATTACCACAGCCTCATTTCAGAATTTTTCATCAGCTCAAAAAGAATCCTCATACCCATTTATTAGTCATCCCTGTTTCCTCCTACCTCCAGCCCCAGGCTACGACGAATCTACTTTGGTTATTTGGATTCATATATTCTGGCCATTGATTTTAGATCGTTCCTCTTTTCGCATAAATACATTCACTGCTGTAAATTTCTCTCTAGCATTTCTTCCATGGAATGCTACAAATTTTGATAAGCTGTGTTTTATTTAGTTCAAATATTTAAAAATTTATGTTGAGTTTTTTTTTTTTTACTCATTTGTTATTTAGCAATGTATTATTTAACTTCCACATATATTTTGGGATTTTCCAGTTATGTTTCTATTATTCATTTCTAGTTTAATTGTATTGTGGTCTGAGAGCAGATATTGTATGATTTCTATTCTTTTAAATTTATTAGGGTGTGTTTTATGGCCCAGAATGTGGTCTCTCTCGGTGAACATTCCATATGAGGTTAAGAATAATGTGTATTCTGCTATTGTTGGATGAAGTAGTCCGTGGTTGCCAATTATATACAGTTGATTAATGGTTGAGTTCATTTGAGAATGGGTACAAGATAGTTACAGGTATTTCAGAACAGAAGAAACACAGACATCTAATAAACACATGAAAAAATGCTCAAGCTCATTAGCAGTCATGGAAATGCAAATTAAAAATCATTGCAACAATGTATACACCCCTATTGCTGTACCTACTAGTGTTGCAAAATTAAAGTTTGAGGACACCAAGTGTGCTAGTGAGGAGGTGGATCGTTAGAAACTTTTGTATATTGCTGGTTGGACTGAAAATGTATGCAGCCACCTTGGGAAAGCAGTTTAATGTTATCTTTGTAAAACTGAAGATGTGTATATTCTATGAGGCAGCAATTTGATCTCTAAGCATATGCCCTAGGAAAATTCTTACATGTTTCGTAGAAAAGACAGAGATAGATAATTCATTGCAACATCGCTCTTAAAAGCAAAAACTGGAAATAGCAGAAAAATTTATCTCTGGAAATTAAAATATTACAGTGGAATATTATAAAGCAGTGAAAGTAAAATGAATTACAGCTTCTTAAACATGGATGGATCTTAGAAATATAATGCTGAATGAAAAAATCAAGTTTCAGAAAACTAAATACATTATAATGCAACTTCTATGTAAAGTTCAACAAGAAGGCAAATAGTGTATTGATTAGTAAGTACATGTGGCAAAATTATTTTTAAGAAGCAATGAAATGATAAACGATTCAGCATAGTGGTTACCTCTGAATAAGGGTGACCAAGGGATGGGATTAGACTGGGGGGCACCTGAGAGGTGGTTTTCGGGATGGTTTCCCCCCCTCAGTTTTGGGGTTGGGTGGTAGATTCTTGAGCAAACTCTGGGAAAGAGTGGAGGACAGAGGAGCCTGGGGTGAAAGAGTCAGACACGGCTTAGCAACTGAACACCAACAAAGTAGGTTCTTGAGTGTTAATTTATTATTAGGCTTTAGGACTCCAATCTGTATCACACACAGTCTTCTTTTTTTTTTTAATGTTTCCAATATTACATAATAAGAGAGAGAGAAAGCTTTCCAGATCTGTTCTCCCTGCACCCTGATCCAGGTGTCCTTAAGACTAGGAAGAGCGAGGCGAGCACAGAGGCTTGGAGGGCAGGCAGATCCCTGGAAAGACAGAAGGCAGAGGATAAAAGGAGACTCTCAGAGGTGGTGGGTATACTTACCATCTTAAGTGGGGTGGTGGTTTCTCAGATGTATGCTTGTGTTGAAACCCATCACATTGTGTACTCTACACACACACAGTGTGTGNTTTTTTTTTTTTAATGTTTCCAATATTACATAATAAGAGAGAGAGAAAGCTTTCCAGATCTGTTCTCCCTGCACCCTGATTCAGGTGTCCTTAAGACTAGGAAGAGCGAGGCGAGCACAGAGGCTTGGAGGGCAGGCAGATCCCTGGAAAGACAGAAGGCAGAGGATAAAAGGAGACTCTCAGAGGTGGTGGGTATACTTACCATCTTAAGTGGGGTGGTGGTTTCTCAGATGTATGCTTGTGTTGAAACCCATCACATTGTGTACTCTACACACACACAGTGTGTGTCCCAGGAAAGCCAGGGGAATCAGGTCATGGGGCGAGCTGGAAGCCAGGCCCGTCTCCCACCTGACCAAGGAGATAGGTCTGCTTGCCTTCCGGTCAGGGCTCGGTGTCCCCTCACACCTCACTGCCCCACAGATGACTCCCTTCTCTCCCTGGGCAACAGATGGATCCTTTTTGTCTCCTCCAGCCTAACAGCAATAACTCTTCCCCCCGAAAAAGTTGTGTGAATTGTTGTGTATACACTGTTGATGAATCCAGTTTGTAAAAGGTCAGATACATTGTGTCACCTGTGAGTGACTTATCTAGAATCTGTTCTTTAACAGTTGAGAATTTTAAAGATAAAATCAATATGCCCTTTTTCATTTTTATTTTTTAAATATTCCNTATACACTGTTGATGAATCCAGTTTGTAAAAGGTCAGATACATTGTGTCACCTGTGAGTGACTTATCTAGAATCTGTTCTTTAACAGTTGAGAATTTTAAAGATAAAATCAATATGCCCTTTTTCATTTTTATTTTTTAAATATTCCTCTTTAGCTTAAGCATTGTTTTGTTCTTACAGCCTCTGACTTTAACAAATGCTCATTTCTTTGAAGTGACATTTTCCTGACGTTAAGTTATTCTTGACCGTCAGATGGCGTGTTGGGATCCATACCCCTGGATGAAGAACCACACCAGAACAAGAAGCTGCGTCTTGCAAACCACTAAGTCTTGTCTGAACAAGGGGTGAAGGCCTCAAGAATTTTTATTGCACTTTTAAAATCCAGCCTTGTTAACTCAGAAAATAAGAATGGATTTTGTAAATAGTTGAAAAAAACTTTTAAAGGAAGCTAATTTATTATTAGCATACGAATGATACTAAGGAGGATATTTTTATTTAGATTTATTTGTATGTTTTCCAGAGTATAGTGGTGTGATCTTTTCTTACACTGAAGCAGGTGTCAGTCATTTCAAGAGACCAGTTCAGTCGGCTACAGGGATTGATTTCTCCTGGTCTTAGCTTTAGGGGATCCAGTCTGAAAGGGGCTGGTTCATTGGAGGTCACATCTCAGCAGAGTACACACCTTTTCAGAAATATTAATCCCTTTGGATTATGAAGGTGATAATTAGTAATCTTCTCCAGGGAAATAAACAGCAACCTGACTATTTTTAAGGCAGTGTGTGACTCACCAAAAGGCCCCATTTATACCCAAAGCTTTTTGGTAATCAGAATTTACTTGATTAGCCTGGAGTCATAAAAAAGTGAATTTGGTGGACCTGCTCTCCATTATAAAAGTGTGTTCCTAACAAGGTTATTCTTTTTTTTTTTTTCAGTCTTTCAGTTTGTAAAAATCATGATCACTTGTTCGACTCTGGTGTTACATCACTGATTCAGGGTAGCAATAGGAAGACAGCATTATTCTCGGACAACATTATTCTCTGATCTCACTGCCTCCTGAAACCACTAACAAGAGAAGAAATATTTTAGTCTGGAATTCCATTCATAAATGCTGCCCATTATCCCCTCCATATAATTAGCAGAGAGCGTTTCAGGGCTTTGAATGGAAGGCCTTACTAAAACATTTGCAAACCTTAAGAATACTGAAAGTCTTGACGGTGAACATGATGGTTATTTTCCAAATTGCTCTTCATGAGTCCTCTCATTTTTTATTTGTTGAGGAAACTTTCAGAAAATCAGCCCAAAGATGAAGGCACAGGCTTTGTACTTTCCTGGAGTTAGGGAGGGAGCTGCGTGGCCGGTGGCCCTCAGGCAGCCCTGGGGTGCGACGGGCTCTGTGCGGGGAGTCAGCTTCACCTCTGCTGTTGCCCACTTTCTCCCCAGGGGCCTCCTGCCAGTCTCAGGAGAGTGCACAGGCCACCCCGCATGTGGGCCCGTGACCCTGTTTGGACGGCAGCCTGCTTAGCCTGTGCTGTGTGTGTAAATTTTTTTTTTTAACTGCTGAATCTAGTGCCTGCAACAGTGTCTGGCACGTGACAGGCATTCAAGAAATATTTGTTGACTGAATGACTGCTGGACACCGGCTAGACCCTGGAGATGAGACGTGTAAGAAATGCTCCCTGACCTCAAGAAGCTTGCAATCTAGTGACAGACGCAAGCGTAAGGTCACGTATTAATAATAGTGCTTCTCAGAGTGGAGTCCCTGGACCAACAGCGTTAGCCTTATCTGGGGACTTGTTAGAAGTGCACATTGTTAAGCCCTAACCCAGACCTGTTTTATCAAACTCCGGGGCTGGGGCCAGCATTCCCTGCAGGTGCCTCTGAGGCCCTTCAAGGCTGAGAACTGCTCCATGGATGTAACTGAAGGAACAGTGGTGGAAGGAACACACAGGACAGGCAGGCACTCGGGTGAGTCACGGAAGAAGGGCCTGTAGAAGTGGAGGTCCTGAAGGGGCTGCAGGCGTGGGCAGGCGAACAGTGGGGTTGAGATGAACATCTGAGAAAGTAATGGAGATGGGTGGTCACCCCGGGAAGTAGGAAAAGGAAGCAACTGGGAACTCATGCCAAGGTTGCTAATCTGTACCAGGAGCCCCCTGGCGCAGCAACAGTACTGCCTAAAACCTAGTCACCCAGTCCAGAGGGCTCACCCCTCAGGCTGAGAAATCAGAACTTGGCCTTAAAAATACATCACCATTAATTTCAAAGATCGGGAAGATGAATGTAAATGCATAATTTGAAACAGAGCTCTGCATTTGTTTACTGCCATGGACAGCAGCTAGGCCGACTGGAGGTGCGGTGGGCGCAGCCTGGCTCGGCGCTCGGCTGTCAGGTGGGGTGCGTGAGGGTTTACCTGTATCGGATCACTGCCAATGCTTTTTCTTTTATTCGGCTTTTCCATGGGTTTCTCTTCCTCAGTTATTTAATGAGTTTGAGAATATACCTTCTCATAAATCTTCCTCAGTTTATGCATGAACAATTGAGCTTTCAGATCTACCACAGCAGTCTGCTTCTAACCCACTTTAGAGCTATGTTTTGAAGTTCTGGTATTGCCAAGAGTGGCCGCTTAGCATTGAGCTGCGGCTGTTACTACTGCTTCTTAATGTCAAGGAAGTTTAGAACCTTCATTTCATGTGTCATATTAAGGGGTTTTTCTATGATCATTTAAAATTATTACATATTTTTTACATATAAGAAAAATGAAAAGCCCCATTAATCAGTACCAGTTGAAAACAAGGCCTGTTTAAAATGGAATACCCTTTAGAAATGCGTCCATAAAAAGTGTTTACCCTGTTCAACCAGTGCACTTAAACAGACTCAGATTTCAAAGGAACTTAGATCTCATCTATTTAGAATATTCCTCTGCAGAACTGGAAACACGAGTGTCCAGAAGTCTAGCTCAGGATGTCACAAGGGACTAAATCAGTATCAGCTTTGGTTTTTATCTCTCTTTACATTTTCAGTTTTGTTTTTAATATCAGTGTTCATTTGTCCTGTACCTGTTGACGTATTAGCTGATTTTAACATGTATGTGACAGTAATAAAAGACTTCTATCGTTGTAAATTCAGTCATTTTTTAAGTAAAATTACACCTACACATTTATAATGAGCAAAATAGATCTATAGACCTTTCTTTGAAACAGTAAGACCCACTCTGTCTTCTGTATCACCCCTCCCCAGAGGCCACCAGGCTCAAGGATTTTAGCTGATTTACTTTGTATTTGTCTCCAAATCACATGTTTCTTAATAGTGTTTCAGTTTTAGGTATTTTCTTTTGAATTTCCATCATGGAAGGGCTTCCTTCACCTCCCTCTCCTCAGCACACACTTCCATCTCTCCATCCTCCTAATATTCTTTCAATTTGGTTGCATCAGTATTCATTGTTTGGTATTATGACTGTAAGTGCTTACTCACAGCTTTATCACGTTATGTAAAGTGATGATTTTCTGTAAAAAATGTATTTTCGTGCATTTCAAATTTGTCTTTTCTGCGCGGGGCTGCAGGGACCTTGATTTTGTATATGTTATTGCTAACCTGTAACCAAACCCTTCTCCCAGCTGTGTAAGCTTCTCTTGGTATTCACATCGGGTGTCCCAAAAAGCTTTTCTTATTGAAGAAGTGCCTCCCGGAGCCTCTGACCACTTCCAGCCTGGGCTGATCAGTCGCTGGACCTTCTGTGCCGCTGTCTTCCTGCGTTCTCCCTCCGCGGCGCTCCTGGGGTCGGGGAGGGCAGGGACAGAGGCATCCTCCACCTTCTTCCACTGGAACCCCCAGAATCCAGACTTTTCTCAGTTGGGCGGGCATATTTTTCAGAAGGTCCCTGAGAAAAGGTACATGGTGGTAAGATGACTGTTGATGGGGAACAGTTTCAGTACTGTATCTGTGAATGTCTTTATTCTGCCCTCAATTTATACACTTCATTGTGTGTAGAATTCTAGATTGGGAATAACCACCACCCCTGCCCCGCCCCGCCCCCCACCTCAGAATTCTGAAGGCCTTATTTTATGATCCCGGTTACACTACTGAAATGAGTTTCAAGGTTGGGGCTGTCAATCAGACTCACGAGATTCAGCAAGGGCTGCTGGGCAACGTCTTTCAGGACAGTATAGAGCAGAGCTCAGCCTCATGCGCCGCAGCGTGTTCCCAGGCAGAGCGTCCTCACTGAGTCCTCTGTTCTGTCTGTCCTGAGCTTATGTTTAAAACAGAGAAAGCCAAACCTTCACTCTTGTTTTATGATTTCAGGCATAAACATAGGTAAATTAATATGTTTGTTCACTTCTCCATTTTCATATTTTCTGTAATGTTTTGGCTTTAAGCATGAAATTCCTTTCCTGCAGTTATTTTAAATAATGTATTTAGTATAAATGGGCTCAGCTGCTTCAGTCGTGTCTGACTCTCTGCGACCTTACGGACTGAGGCCCGCCAGGCTCCTCTGTCCATGGGAGTGGGTTCCCATGCCCGCATCCAGGGGGCCTTCCCAACCCAGGGATCGAACCCACGTCTCCTGCACTGCAAGCAGATTCTTTACTGCTGAACCACCAGGGAAGCCCATTGAGTACAAATAGCCATTCCCTAATACTATGTATCTTCCCCCTGGGGATAAGCCCCAAAGATACTATGTCAGAGGAGTATGTGTTCTTCTGCTGAGGGCTATTTTTTAGACGATGAAGGTGAGGAAGGAATACCTGAAAAACAGATTTTTCTAAAACACAATCTTTGGGGATAAAGAATTAAAATCTATTCAACACCACTATAGCATTTGAGTGTCTTTCTATTTGTTATTTCTGATTGTATATTTTAAAAGGCTTGAAAATAGAAAACACTTGACCAGGCTAACCATGTATTTTGGTTCATATTAAACATCTGCTGGAATTGTCCCACTAGGTGGCTTCAGGCTCAAGTTTACTTGCACAATATATATCTGATAGAGTTAATGCCTCAAATATACAAAGAACTCATAAAAGTCAACATTAATAGAACGAAGCACCCAGTTTAAAAAAATGAGCAGGGGATCTGAAGAGACAAAATTTCCAAAGAAAATATACAGATATCAACAGGCACATGAAAAGATGCTCAGCATCACTCATCAGAGAAATGCAAATCAAAATCACAAGAAGATACCATCTCAGAGCTGTCAGAATATTCTGTTATCAAAAACACAGTAACAGATGACAGCAGAGAAAAGGTAACCATTGCTCACTCTTGGTGGGAAGGAAATTGGTATAGTCACTGTGTAAAAAATTGGGGAAAAATTATGGCTATTTCTGAAAAGAAATTAAATATAGATCTACCATATATTTTAGGAATTCCAATTCTGGTTATTTATCTGAAAAAAAAAA
>SJYV01015833.1:111657-136517 GCA_006410875.1 Neotragus pygmaeus | reverse complement strand
GCCCCGCCCCGCCCCCCACCTCAGAATTCTGAAGGCCTTATTTTATGATCCCGGTTACACTACTGAAATGAGTTTCAAGGTTGGGGCTGTCAATCAGACTCACGAGATTCAGCAAGGGCTGCTGGGCAACGTCTTTCAGGACAGTATAGAGCAGAGCTCAGCCTCATGCGCCGCAGCGCGTTCCCAGGCAGAGCGTCCTCACTGAGTCCTCTGTTCTGTCTGTCCTGAGCTTATGTTTAAAACAGAGAAAGCCAAACCTTCACTCTTGTTTTATGATTTCAGGCATAAACATAGGTAAATTAATATGTTTGTTCACTTCTCCATTTTCATATTTTCTGTAATGTTTTGGCTTTAAGCATGAAATTCCTTTCCTGCAGTTATTTTAAATAATGTATTTAGTATAAATGGGCTCAGCTGCTTCAGTCGTGTCTGACTCTCTTCGACCTTACGGACTGGGGCCCGCCAGGCTCCTCTGTCCATGGGAGTGGGTTCCCATGCCCGCATCCAGGGGGCCTTCCCAACCCAGGGATCGAACCCACGTCTCCTGCANAGAAGGGCATGGCAACCCACACCAGTGTTGTTGCCTGGAGAATCCCATGGATAGAGGAGCCTGGTGGCCTACAGTCCATGGGGGTCACGAGGAGTCGGATACTAGTGAGTGACTTGACATTCACTTTCAAAGCTAACTTAGGAAACAACTTTATACCAAGATTAAGTGAGTTCAACACCAAAGAATCCAATGTTTTGATTGTTAGGAAATATATTATTATAACTAATTGACTTATAAATTTAGGAAAAGCATGTGATCAACTTGATAGACTCAAAGTAGCATGGTAGAATATTGCAGGGAACAATTATAAAAATAAAAAAGATATTAACGCTTATATACCCAAATAAATCTCCAATACCCACAACGCTAGTTCACCTATAGAGTAATAATACATTGATTTCCTGTAATTGTCAGAAAGATCACTAGTAGACATGAACCCCTAACAACACTTTGAGTAGTAAAAAAATTACTACTGGGAAAGAATTAAAGTCATCTCCATTTGTAGAGCATGTGGTCTATATCTAATAAGTCCGAATAACCGATGGAAATTCGTTATAGAAAATAAGACAAAATATTTTAAAGACTATAGCATAAGTATGTAGTACACAGTACACATAGACACATTAGTTAAAAGGTATATTAAAAGGGAGGCTGCGATTTTAAAAGTATAAAAGAAAATAAAAATCTAATACCACATGTGGAAAGTGCTCATATGAATAAAATTATCGTGAACTCCTCATACAGATAATACAGGAAAAAATAACTGAAGAAAAGGAAAAAATGACTTCCTTAAATATAATAAGAAATCTTACATGTAAAAAAAATATACCAATATCCAAATGTGTAATGGATATTTGTGTATGTCTGTGTATATATGCTGTCTCTTATACACATCTACCNGATAATACAGGAAAAAATAACTGAAGAAAAGGAAAAAATGACTTCCTTAAATATAATAAGAAATCTTACATGTAAAAAAAATATACCAATATCCAAATGTGTAATGGATATTTGTGTATGTCTGTGTATATATGTGTGTGTATATATATATATACACACATATATATACAAACACATATACAAGTATTTTTCTGAGGATAATTTATGGTTTACATGAAATATTTTATAAAATTAAAGGTTATTAAATATATTTTACATACAAGATACTTTACATACATTTCATGGAAACTACAACAGGAAAATCTACTGTAGTTACACAAAAGATAAGGAATTAATTCATACCATATATTAAAAAAAAAAAAACCTAAAGGAACTGTTGTAGCCACGAGTTCCAGGAAACAAACTCACTCAGGACAATGCAGAACAGAAAACAATGAAAATCCTTATCAACAACTTAAACATTAATGGATGAAATTCTCCAATTAAATGACACAAAGTGACAATTAATTTAAGAAAGGAACCTACAGGAAATTCCCTGGAGATCTAGAGGTTAAGTTCCTGTACTTTCACTGCTGGGAACCTGGGTACAATCCCTGGTTGGGGAACAAGGATCCGGCATGTCCAAAATAAAACAATAATTTTAAAAAGAACGTGCAATATACTGTTTACAAGAGACTTAATCCAACATAAGGACATATATAGATTAAAGTGAGAGGATGTGAAAATATATTCCATGCAAATAGCAGCCCAAAAGACAGCAGGAGTAACTGTAATTAGTACCTGTTTTCCATCCAAATCAGTCACAAGAGACAAAGAATGTTACCCTACAGTGATGAATGGGTCAAATTATCGAGTCTATTACAAGTATAAATATATGTGCACCTAGCACTGGAACATGTACATACTTAAAGCAAATATGAACAAAACTACATACAAAGGACCAGTCATGAATAGCAAGGTACTTCAATATCCCATCTGTAAACACGGATAGATCTCCAGGCGGAAAATTAATGAAAAACACTGATCTGCATGACGCTTTTGAAAAGTAAAAAGTGTTAGTCAGTCAGTCATGTCCAACTCTTTGTGACCCCTCTGTCCATGGGATTCTCCAGGCAAGAATACTGGAGTGGGTTAGCCATTTCCTTCTCCCATGGATCTTCCCCAACCAGGGATCGAACCTGGGTCTCCCACCTTGCAGGCTGAACCACCAGGGAAGCCTTTTTAGTCCCTCTTCACTTTCTGCCATAAGTGTGGTGTCATCTGCATATCTGAGGTGATTGATATTTCTCCCGGCAATCTTGATTCCAGCTTGTGTTTCTTCCAGCCCAGCATTTCTCATGATGTACTCTGCATAGAAATTAAATAAGCAGGGTGACAATATACAGCCTTGACGTACTCCTTTTCCTATTTGGAACCAGTCTGTTGTTCCATGTCCAGTTCTAACTGTTGCTTCCTGACCTGCATACAGATTTCTCAAGAGGCAGGTACTGAAGTCCTAAGCAGACGAATCTGAGAGAAAAATAAGAAATAGAAAGGCATCCAAAATGGAGAGGAAAAACTAAAGCTTCTTCTGTCTTCAGAAAACGTGACCTTATATATGGCTCCCCCGCCCCAAACGTTATTAATAATAGTAGTAGGTACAATAAGGTTGTAGGATACAGAATCAACATACAAAAGTCAGCTGCCTTACATATTAATACAATCTGTTGTTTTATTGTCACACGAGTGTATGTTCCTCGATTCTTTGTCTCGTCACAACAAAGATTTGGAGTGACGGACATTAGAGCCCCTCGGCGTGTCACAGCTCTCAGGTCTTGGATAGACTGTGTCTCAAATGGTCCATGTTGTAGCTCTTAGACAAATCAGTGTTACAGCTCTATTGTATTTAGAAGATAGCAGGAAAATCTATCACGAGAAGAGCGCCCCAGCGCGGCTCTTCTGTTTACATGTTCATCTCTCCCTGGGCCTGTCCTATGTAAACTGGGCCAGCCAGGAGTGTTTGTTTTACCTGAGGTCCTCACTCCGGTCCTCGGACCTTCTTTTGTTTCATTTCGGCGGGCTTTTCCCTTCCTTGTCTTGTAGCCACTGCCATTTTGGACTCCTTTTCCCTGTTCTACCTACCTAACAGTATCATTCAGTCGGTAAGTGGTGTCTGACTCTCTGCGACCCCATGGACTGCAGCACGCCAGGCTTCCTTGTCCTTCACCATCTCCTGGAGTTTGCTCAAACTCAGGTCCATTGAGTGGATGATGCCATCCAACCATCTCATCCTCTGTTGCCCCTTTCTCTTCCTGCCCTCAATCTTGCCCNGTCTGTTGTTCCATGTCCAGTTCTAACTGTTGCTTCCTGACCTGCATACAGATTTCTCAAGAGGCAGGTACTGAAGTCCTAAGCAGACGAATCTGACAGAAAAATAAGAAATAGAAAGGCATCCAAAATGGAGAGGAAAAACTAAAGCTTCTTCTGTCTTCAGAAAACGTGACCTTATATATGGCTCCCCCGCCCCAAACGTTATTAATAATAGTAGTAGGTACAATAAGGTTGTAGGATACAGAATCAACATACAAAAGTCAGCTGCCTTACATATTAATGCAATCTGTTGTTTTANAAGGCATCCAAAATGGAGAGGAAAAACTAAAGCTTCTTCTGTCTTCAGAAAACGTGACCTTATATATGGCTCCCCCGCCCCAAACGTTATTAATAATAGTAGTAGGTACAATAAGGTTGTAGGATACAGAATCAACATACAAAAGTCAGCTGCCTTACATATTAATGCAATCTGTTGTTTTATTGTCACACGAGTGTATGTTCCTCGATTCTTTGTCTCGTCACAACAAAGATTTGGAGTGACGGACATTAGAGCCCCTCGGCGTGTCACAGCTCTCAGGTCTTGGATAGACTGTGTCTCAAATGGTCCATGTTGTAGCTCTTAGACAAATCAGTGTTACAGCTCTATTGTATTTAGAAGATAGCAGGAAAATCTATCACGAGAAGAGCGCCCCAGCGCGGCTCTTCTGTTTACATGTTCATCTCTCCCTGGGCCTGTCCTATGTAAACTGGGCCAGCCAGGAGTGTTTGTTTTACCTGAGGTCCTCACTCCGGTCCTCGGACCTTCTTTTGTTTCATTTCGGCGGGCTTTTCCCTTCCTTGTCTTGTAGCCACTGCCATTTTGGACTCCTTTTCCCTGTTCTACCTACCTAACAGTATCATTCAGTCGGTAAGTGGTGTCTGACTCTCTGCGACCCCATGGACTGCAGCACGCCAGGCTTCCTTGTCCTTCACCATCTCCTGGAGTTTGCTCAAACTCAGGTCCACTGAGTGGATGATGCCATCCAACCATCTCATCCTCTGTTGCCCCTTTCTCTTCCTGCCCTCAATCTTGCCCAGCATCAGAATACAATTGTGACCCAATATTAGAAATGAAATAATTCCATTTACAATTAACTACCATCCTCGACCACCCTAAGGCCGTCTGTGACCTCGCAGCTCTGACCTGTTTAGTCTGCTGAGCCCAGGGCTTCAGGGGCCCCTCCAGTTGCATCCGCTGTCCCCTCCCCGCTGGTTCTTGATCTAACAGCGGATCTAAAAGAGCGCAGAGGCACTTGGCTAAATCAAGGGACTTGCGAATCTATGGATCAATTTCAAAAGAGGCAACTAAGTATTACTGGAAATTCCACTGTAAGGTGAGGGCTGAATCCCGCCCCCGGGGGTGCAGACCCAGGACCCCACACCCACCCGCACACACTCCGGGCCCGGCTCTGCGACTCCAGCCCGGACTCTGTCCCGCCCCCTCCCCCTCCCCGGTTCCACGCGGGGCCGAGCCAGCCCGGCAGAGGGCAAAGGGGCGAAGAGAGAGACCCAAATTCCCCTGGTGGGATGGCATCACCGATTCCATGGACACGAGTGTGAGTAAACTCCGGGAGCTGGTGATGGACAGGGAGGCTCGGCGTGCTGCGGTCCACGGGGTCGCAAGGAGTCGGACACGACTGAGTGACTGAACTGAACGGAAGGTGCTGCGGGGCTGCTCTTCCGAAGGAGCAGCCCCAGCTCGGAGCGAACCCCCTGCGCCTCAAAAGTCGGCCTTGCGCCTCCCGCCCCGACCCACGCGGTGCAGGGTCCGGGCCAGCGCACCCGGCGGGCGGCCCCAGGTGCGGTCTGGGCTTCAGCGGGGAAGGATGGCAGAGTCGGGCGTGAGGAGTTCGGGCTCCGCAGTGACCCCCCGCTCCACTTCGGGCGGCGGGGCGCTCGGCCCCCAGCCACTTGCAGGGTCTATTGTCAGGCCCCGCCCCGGGCGCTAAACGCCAGGTGTCCGGGATGGAGGGCAGGTGGGCGGCTTTTAGTCGCGTAACCCAGCTCCACCGCTCCGTCTGCCCCTTAAGCCTGCAATTGCAGACGTTGGGAACTCTTCCTTGATCCCAGCACCTCACGTAGCTTTTGACGCCAAGTCTAGGATCAGTGATTGGGCAACAGATGGACACGTGAGACCCTTCTGCTGCGGGAAGAAGGGGTGTGGGGACAGGAGAGAGGCTCAGATGGAAAAGAAAGAAGTGTGGGAGCTGGAATCTTCTCGAGAGAAAGGGCTCAGGGATGAGCACAGCCCACCCACCAAAGTACCGCCGCCTTTACAGGCTGCCGGTTCAGGACTGCCACTCCCCAGTCCCCCCTTTTCCAAATGCCAACACCCACGCAGGCAAGCTGCAAGTCCCAGAGTCAAGCCAGGTAGTTCTGGGTCCAGAGTCCTGCGTCTTTAGAAACAGCCCATCAGCCTTTCTAACCCCTGAGCCACCCGATCAGAGGGGAAGTGACCCATCGGATGCCGGAGGGGGCTCTGTGAGGCCAACCAGTTTGGGCCGGAGAGTCAGAGGCGCCCGGGAACCAACCTCTGCTCTCCGGGCTCATCCCTGGGCTTCCACGAGCCGCGTCTCGCAGCCTGGAGGTCTGGCCTGGGAGCCGCAGGTGGTCTCCGCTGGTGCCCGGCGCCCTCTAGAGGCCGTCCTCTCTAAAGCCGACGCTCGGCCCTTCCTTCTGCCTTCCATCCCCAGCACTTGGGCGTCTGCCAGCCTGATTGCGTTCCTCCGCTCCCGCTAAGCGCCGTGAAGTGCCCTACAGACGTTTAGGATCTCTTGGAGAAGGAAGCTCTTTTGGTCAATACACCTTGACCCTGCGAAGGTGGTTTCAAGCATGAACCTGAAATATTGCTATTTTTCTCCATGTATTTCCAAGGAGAAAGAGCTCTAGTTTTCCAAGTTATAAGAAATATAAAGTTAGGGATGTCCCTGGTGGTCCAGTGGTTAAGAATCCGCCTTGCAATGCAAGGGATGAAGGTTTGCTCTCTGGTCGGGGATTTAAGATTCTTCATGCCACGGGACTACTGAGCCTGCGTGCCACAACTAGAGAGTTCTGGGCAGCTATGAGAGATTCCCACATTACCCAGTGACGAGGCCCCCTGCCTCAACCCAATAGAACCAAATAAACACACAGTTAAAAATATAAAGCTACAATGTATTTTTGATGTTCTAAGCCAGGACTGTAAAATTAACACTTTAGAAAGTTTATTCTTTTTGAATGGATCTTTCATTGAAGATAGAATAAAAGATTCCCCTGTAGATCCTTCGGAATGTAAATACATGCAATTTCTCTGTGGACTTGGTTGATTCAGCTGTGACATTTGAAAGAGAAAGCTAAAACTGCATGAGCAATTTTTCTTCACAAAATTCATTTGATCAATCAGCCCTCTTAAATCAAAGTGACCCTTTTGATTAAATCAGTCATCTTAAATCCCATGACCCCCCCATTAGCTCAATCAGCAAGATAACAGTTTTCATTTCACAGGAAAGTACCAGGAAATGTTCCCAAGAGCACAGTTCTATTTAGGCAAGTTCACACACACACACACACACACACTCACACACAGTTTTTGAGTTCTGTGCACATATGCTACTATTTAAGACTAGCAGATAATTTATCTCTTTTTCCTCAGTTTTAGAATTTCCATTCTAAAAGGGTAGATGTGATGCTTTGTACTTTGAAAACTAATATCTAGAATCTATAGTACATTCACATGGTGCAAAACTAAAATATATACATATGTGTTTATATTTTACACATACACATATGTAATATATACACACACATATGTAATAAAATATATTACATATATATGTGTAAAGGAACCCATTGAAAAGTTTCACATGGCCCACAGGTAACTGTGGCAGTATTTTTTCATGCAGTCTAGCAGCTGCTTTACAAGCGTGTAAACAACTGTGAATATGCTTTGGTGATTTCCCCTTGTCTTGGCACACAGAAGTGGTTAATACCCACAGGGTATGTCTTGGAATTATTTCTGTATCTATAAATAGTTTACTCATCCTTTTTTTTTTTACACAACCGTATATTTGAATTTATGGCCTTGTCATAATTTACTGAATCAGTCTCTGTTGATGGAAATGTACGTCATTTCCAGTCCTGTACCTTCGCCGTCCGCACAAATATCTTGTGCATCGAAATAATTTCACAAGGATATCTGTGGAATAATATCCAGAAGTTAAAATTCTAAGGAAATTTGAATATTATCAAGTACGCTAAAAGAGGTTACCCCAGTTTCTACTTGCATCATGTGTATAAGATCGCTGGTCTCAGGCTTCGATGTTCACATCTCCCAACCCCAAAAGTCATGTGGCAGTTTGTAAAGCGGGGACCTTGCAGCTGAAACACCGGGCAGGTGGTCTTGTTCTGTCTAGGACTGACCTGGAAACCGAGCTGTGTGGAGCAGGCCACACCAGCGCAGTGCAGACATCCCGGGATGCTGGGACCAGCTCTGAGTCACTGTCACCGAAGAGGGAAAGGGGGGTCCCTCAGGCAGGGCCGGGGGCTGGGGCGCTGGACTGCAGTTCCCTGGCTTGCTGCACATCAGCTCATGACCTGTGGCACCTGTGCTTGGCTTGGGGCTCGTGGGAAAGGAGGTTCTTTGGGGAGACTGACTCTTCCCTCTGGTTCAGGGCCTCCTCTGTGTCCCGCTTGGAAAGCCAGGCACCGAATGGTCAGGAAATGATTCCAGGTCACACCGCTGAGGCAGGCCAGGTGCCCAGCCCTCACTCTCTCCACCTTCCCAGGCGCCATGGTGATCCCACGCGTCAGGTTCCCTCGGAGAGGCCCAGGCCTCATGGCTGGGAGCCTCCCTGCCTAACAAGTCAGGGCGCTGCCGTGAGAGGGGGGACGGGGCCTTTCCTGGGCCCCTGGTTCCAGAGGCTGCTGTCAGCGAGGGGCCAGCAAGCACACTGCACTCTGGCCTGTTTCTTCTTGCAAACACTGGGAAGAAAACAGTATAGCAGGTTCATTCTAGAAACCCACCTTCTCAGGGTTAAAGCGTATTGACTAAAAGAGCTTCCTTTTCCAAGAGATCCTAAGCCTCCGCAGGACGCTTGCTTGCACTTAGAGGGAGAAGAGGAAGAGCATCAGCCTGGCAGGTGCTCAAAGCCCCTAGCGGGCCCCAGGCTGAAAACCCAGGCAAGAGGGCGGGCGGAGAGTTGACCCAACAGCGACGGGTCGCTAGAGGGCGCCAGAGGACCGGCGGTTTTAGAGCTCTAGGTTCAGGGATGGGGTTGGTGGACCCTCTCCCCGAAGCGGCGGAGTTGGTTACCAGACACTTCTGGCCTGGAGAATCCATAGACTGTATCAATCCATGGGGTCCAAAGAGTCGGACACGACTGAGCAACTTTCACTTCACTTCACTTCTTCTGACTCTCCCGCCCCAGCTGCCTCGCCTTCCTCTTTAGGAAGAGCTGCTGGCAGCGTCTTAGTCTAGGAGAACTTTGGCCCCACGTCTTATGAGATGGGAGAGGCGAGGCTCTGTGCGGTCCCAGGGCTTGCTGCAGGGGGATTCCACCTTTCAGCCGCCTAACCACGTTCCTCCCTTACAATACTTTCCAACAATATTTAGTGTAGATCCATGGGCCCCACCTCCAGGGTTTCTGACTGGGTGAGTCTAGTGTTAAGAGTCAAATAATTTATATCTCTGACAATTTCTCAGGTGCTACTGCTGTTGCTAGTTTAGGAACCACACTTTGAGACCCAATGCTTTATATATTCACTTTATTTAGGTGAACTGCGCATTAACGGAGGACAGCCTTGTGGTGAGGAAAGAGATCTGACATTTACCGAGTATCTATGACACTTGCTTCGTGCCAGGTACCTTGGGGCTTCCCTGGTGGTTCAGATGGTTAAGAATCTGCCTGCAATGCAGGAGACCTGGGTTCGACCCCCGGCTGGGGAAGATCTCCTGGAGGAGGAAATGGCAACCCACTCCAGTAATCTTGCCTGGAGAATCCCATGGATAAAGGAACCTGGTGGACTATGGTCCATGGGGTCACAGAGTCAGACACGACTTAGCGTGCCCGCAGGCAGGTACCTCAGTAGCACTTTGCACATATTGCCCCATGTAATCCTCATATCTGTCCCACCGATCAACTGATCAACTCATAGTTATTTACTGAGGCCCTGTCCTGTATCATGCAATGTGCTGTGCCAGGTTCTGGGGTTATGGAACGAACCCTACAGACATAATCAGGGAAACATGCTTGAGCAGATAATTACAAGGGCAATTAATTCGACCCATAGAAAGCAGAAGGCCACAAAGGTTAAATTTCTCAGCTAAGGTTGCCTAGCTAGTGGGAAATAAAACAAACTTAAAAATTGTTTTACTCCAAAATGTACCGTTCTTCAGCCAAACCAAAGGTTGTCGAATTTTTGGTCTCAAGACCTTTTTACACTCTCAAAAATTATTAAAGACCTGGTGACTCAGTAGTAAACAGTCCTGCCAGTGCAGAAGACATAGGTTTGATCCCTGATCCAGAAAGATCGCACATGCCACCGAGCAACTAAGTCCGTGCGCCTCAACTCTTGAGCCCGTGCTCTGCAACAACGGAAGCCACCGCGATGAGAAGCCTGAGCACTGCGGCCAGGGGACAGCCCTCACTCTGTGCAACCAGAGAAGAGCCCACGCAGGAACGAAGACCCAGAACACTGCCAATAAATAAAAAAACCATCTCTAAAATTATTAAAGAACCAAATGATTCATTTATTTGGGCTAAATCTATTAATGTTTGCTGCTTAGCTGCTCGGTCATGCCCAACTGTTTGCGACCCCATGGACTGTACCCCATCAGGCTCCTCTGTCCATGGGATTCTCCAGGCAGGAATTTCGGAGTGGGTTGCCATGCCCTCCTCCAGGGAATCTTCCCAACCCAGGAATCGAACCCAGGTCTCCTGTATTGCAGGCAGTTTCTTTTACTGTCTGAGCCACCTATCAATGTTTACTATATAAGAAATAAAAATGTTTACTGTATTAGAAATGAGAACCACTGCACTAAACCAGGCTGCAAATAGTAACATCTTTCTTAGATTCTGAGCCCTGATCTGTTTTAATGACTTCTGTAGTCGTCAAAAATGAAGAAACTTCTATTTTATTTTTTTTTTAATATGAGGGTCTCTTTTAAGCCTTGGCCTGCATTTCTAGTGATGATGGCTTTCTAAAGATAAGCCTGACCTGCTCTGGAACTCCCTTTTTTACATGTGTGTGCATGTGTGTGTGTTTATGATAAGGAAAAGCAACAGGTAGGCAGTGGTCACCAAAGGGTCTGTATCCCAGCCGAGAGCATTTAAAAGTTACAGTTCATGGGGCTTCCCTGGCGAGTCAGTTGGTTAACATTTTGCCTTCCAAGGCAGGAGTGTAGATTTGACCCTGGTCGCCAAGCTCATATCCCACATGCCTGGAAGCCCCAAAACCAAAACAAAACAGAAGCAATCTTGTAACAAACTCAATAAATGCCCCACATCAAAAAAATCTTTTAAAATGATACAGTTCCTGAAAGTTTATGACTGTGCCTTGCCTTCGTGTTTCCTGGGGGCAAACGCCACCCACAGGGAAACCCAAGGAAGGGCGGAGGGATCCCTCCTGCTGTCCCATTACAGTAACAGAGTGAAAGAAAGTGAAAGTCACTCAGTTGTGTCCAACTCTTTGGGACCCCATGGACTTGGATTCTCCAGTCCATGGAAATCTCCAGGCCAGAATACTGGAGTGGGTAGCCTTTCCCTTCTCCAGGACATCTTCCCAACCCAGGGATCGAACCCAGGTCTACCGCATTGCGGGCAGTTTCTTTACCAGCTGAGCCACAAGGGAAGCCCAGGAATACTGGAGTGGGTAGCCTATTCCTTCGCCAGTGGATCTTCCTGACCCGGGAATCGAACTGGGGTCTCCTGCATTAGGAGGCAGATTCTTTACCAGCTGAGCTATCAGGGAAACAGTAACAGAAGCAAATGGCTAATTGGACTCAGGTGCTGGCAGCTTTTCTGTAATGTTAGCAGCCAAACCCTGTTTAATGGTGGGCTAATGACTGGAATTCTCCCCTTTCCCATCATTTATATTGTCTAATGGGCCTGAGAAGCCCTGGTAGATGATACATTCGTTTAGTATGAAATGGTCTGCTGTTGTTCAGACAGGCACTTGCTGACTCTGAATGCTTTATGGCCTTTGTTAAGTTTTACTGAGTCAAGTCATCAAATCAGGGCTGACTTAACTTGATGTAATTCTCAGCAGATGATCAATGAGTCCAGATCTCCTTTTCTTTTTATAGAAACCAGTGAACTGGTGTGTTGGGAGCGGGGGGCGCTGAAGCAAGGTAAGTGCGGTTTAGATACAGCAGGTCCTTGGATGAGAAGCAGATGAGATGGTTGGATGGCATCATGCACTCAATGGATGTGAGCTTCAGCAAGCTCCAGGAGTTGGTGATGGACAGGGAGGCCTGGCGTGCTGTAATCCACGGGGTCGCAAAGAGTCAGACAAGAGTGAACGACTGAACTCAACTGACTGGATGAGAAGCAGGAAGAAAGAGAAGCAGGAAGAAAGATAAGCTGCAAGTCATCTGACCATGTTGTCTTCTTCACATTGAACACCTGCATCTCTGGTTCACGGGGAGATCTTTTTATATGTTTATCCAAGTGTACTGTGTCACGTGGGCATGTCCCAAAGCCCAAACCAACCAACCTGAAGGTGTATGATGCTAGATGGTCATTTGTCATCTTCCATAAAAGCTGCAATTTTCCAGTTGACCTGGGCATCGTGGGGTCTTTCACATGGCATCTCTATGCACAGGGCATATTGTGCCAAGTGACTGTGACTTTTTAGAGGAGATATTTTTCTGGAAAGAAGCTCCTGGAGGAGGGTTGACGGTCCAAGGAGTTGTACTAGCAAGTTGAACCTCCTCTTCACTGTTACCTCAAACAGCAGCCTCTTACTTGTCCCCTGAGGGGCCATCTCCCAGGAATCCTTTTAGCCAAGTTTCGCGTGCTCTTAACGCCCTGATCGTTGAGAAGGGATTTGGAACTAAGCCCAGTCAATGTCAAGTCCTAAGTTATTTCACAGATTCCAAGGCTCCTGCCTCTGGCCCCTGGGTTTGAACCTTGCCCCACCATGTGCTTACCGGACAAATCCTGGCCAGTGACCCACACTCTCTGAGCCTTGTTTCCTGCATTTGTAAAGTCAGGATCGTAAGAGCTCTTGCCTCACAGGAGGTGCTAAGGTTTGAGTTTAGTATCTTTGAAGCACCTGGAATCGGGTCAACCCAGAGAAGGCTCACATCGGCCATAGTTGCTCTTAGAGGCTCCTCCTTGTCTTGCACCCTCTCGCTCAGCACTCCCCAGGCCAGGCCACTGCCCTCCAGACTGAACCGCTCTGACAGGCAGGATGCAGGTCACTTCCTGCTGAAAAGCCAGCTGCCTCCAATGATGGCCCTAAACCCTTGAGGTGCCACTGAAGGCTCCCCACCGAGATTCCTCCCTGTGTCCTCACGCTCAGTACTCAGGGCACACACCTGTCATCTCTGCACATGTGTTTCATGCCCATGGCCCCTTCCACCCAGACTCCACACCGGAGTGTGATTCCCTCTCCCACTGGCCGTGAACCCCAAGGGGTAGCTGAGGGAGTCACANATGATGGCCCTAAACCCTTGAGGTGCCACTGAAGGCTCCCCACCGAGATTCCTCCCCGTGTCCTCACGCTCAGTACTCAGGGCACACACCTGTCATCACTGCACATGTGTTTCATGCCCATGGCCCCTTCCACCCGGACTCCACACCGGAGTGTGATTCCCTCTCCCACTGGCCGTGAACCCCAAGGGGTAGCTGAGGGAGTCACATGGGAGTGACCCTGGGTTGGCACATCACAGATTTTATCTCGTTGATTCTCTGTGAAGCAGCTTCTCTTTCCCCATCGTGTTACGGGTAGGAAAATGGAGGTGAGTGACTCTCAAGATCGAATCCTTGTCGTGGAGCTGGGATGAAGTCCAGGTATGGTTGTCCCCACGGTCTGTGTAGTTCCAGCAACTCCACACAGCCATTTGGTGTCATTTAAGAGGGCAAACCAGCCGGAGGTCTTCAAGGGGGTAAGATGCTAAGAGGATGTGAGAACACAGCCCCCAGTACAGCACCTACACGGGGAGTTTGGAACATGTCCATTTAACTGAGCTGCAACAGGCTTCCAGGGTCTCCTCTCCTGCCTGGTTGGGCTCAAAAGAAAGTTGGCAGCGTTGCAAATGGAAGTGAGGTGGCAGCCACCCTTTCACTGGGCAGGTGGAGCCGTGACAGCTCAGGCCTCCTGGCTGGGCCTGTCGTCGGGGTCCAGCTCCCCCACCCTCATCGGGAACCCTCTCCTTCAGCTGCTCCAAATCTGGGCTCAGCCAGGGGAGTGCTACAGTGAACTGCACCATTCTGCAGTCGACCATAGGCTTCCCAGGTGGTGCCAGTGGTAAAGAACCCATCTCCCAATGCAGGAGACACAGGAGACACGGCTTTGGTCCCTGGGTCGGAAGATCCCCTGGAGGAAGGCATGGCAACCCACGCCAGTATTCTTGCCTGGAGAATCCCATGGACAGAGGAGCTTCGTGGGCCACAGTCCATGGGGTCGCAGAGTCAGACACAACTGAGCAACTGACACTTTCACTTTCTTTTTTCAGAGTCAGGAGATTGCTTGAAAGGATCCAGAAGTTCAAGATGGAATCTCTTGTCCCACATGTAGATCTAATGTCTTCTTCCAATATCAGACAACCATGTGGAGCAAGGTTACCCCCTGAAATGAAACTAGCTTTTGAAATCTTCCTGCTGAGTTCTCCTTCAGCAGGATTTCCTCTTCTCTTTGGGGGCCATGATGAAGGATGCATCTGTCCTGGGGGCAGAGCTGAAGAGCAGGCTTGGAGGGAGGCGGCCCAGGCGTGCAGCCTGGACTCTGGGGTCAGACCTGGCCCTCAATCCTGGCTCTGCTGCCAGCTGTTTGATCGGGTGAAGTTACTCACCCTCTCTGTGAGTCACCTTTCCTCCGTCACCGCTGGGACTGATAGATACAAAGGGCTGTCTGCAGAGGCTTAGCGCTGGCGGGGCTGCTCATTTTGCTGTACTTTGCTTTCATTAGGTAGTCATGTAATAACACTTTCTTTTTAAAATAATTGTTTTAGTATTTTTATTTTTTAATTTTTTGGCCACCCCAAATGGCATATGGGGTCTTAGTTCCCCAAGCAGGGGTCAAACCCATGCCCCCTGCACTGGAAGCAGAGTCTTAACCACTGGGCCGCCAAGGAAGTCCCGTAACAGCACGTTCTGTGCGTCAAAAATAAAACCACGAGCTTCCCTAGTGGCTCAGGGTGGTAAAGAATCAGCCTGCCAACGCAGCTGATCCCTGGTCTGGGAAGATCTCGCATGCCACAGACCAGCTCAGCCCGAGTGCCCCAGCTACTGAGCCTGTGGTCCACAAGAGAAGCCACCGCAGTGAGGAGCCCGCGCACGGCAACTGGAGAAAGCCTGCTTGCAGCGATGAGGGCCCAGCACAGCCAAAATAAATAATGTTTAAAAAAAAACCACCCCCAATACAAAATCACATCTGTGTTCACAGCCATCTTCTGTCTTTTCAATCTTCTTAGGAAGACTAAGTCTAGCTTTTCCAGGTCTCTCTTTGTTTCGGGCTTTATCTAACTATGGGCCCTCATTAAAATAGCCAAAACCTTCCTGAAAGAACAGGCATGAAAAGATGGTGGTGATTCATCCATACATACAATATTCTTTTGGATAACACAGAAAAAAACAAGTAAAAGATATAAATCTTAAAATTGCCTCTAAGACTAGAAAGACCCGTCAAGTTATCATTTCATATTTTAAAAATCCTAGTGATTTTTGAATTTCATTTTCCTTCACACGATTCCCGTCACTTTCAGGTCGTATGTCGTTTCCAGATTGCAGCTGCGAGTCACACGGACCAGCAGGTGCGGTTGCTGACAGAGGCACCGGGAAGCTCGCTGCCCACCCCCTCCAATAGGTACTGCTTCCCCAGAGCCTCCCAAAGACAGGCAGCCACAGAGGCTGGCAGTCAGAACGGTTGCTCAAGGACCGCATGCCTCTTGGCCTTTCCTCCCACAATAGTAATCCTAACATTTGGGCAAACGCCTGGCTTGAGCCAGAGCCCCGTCCAAAAACAATACGAACTCAGTCCATCCTGGCTTCATTCTAGAGCCTCCACCCCTGGGAGCCTACCAGGCGGCAGTGGGGGAGGGCCCAGCATGAGTCCAGACCCCTAGGACCGCCCCTCGTTCACAGCCCTGGGGATGGAAAACAGAATAAGAGTGGGAGTCTGGCCTCTGGCCCCCGTGGCTTTGTTCCCCAGCTCGGGCCCATGTTGTCGGGGGTGAACTCCTTAGCGCCTTGGTTTCCTCAAATATAAGATGGGAATGACTCTGGCTGTAGTGAAGCACCGTGAAATGTCTACCGCCTGCCAGGCGGCCCTCGGTCAAGGGCAGCGAGCCTCACAGGGCAGGGGGAGCGGGGAATGGGCAGCTGGGGCCTCCAGGCGGCCCGGTGCTTTCCCTGTTTGGAGCGGTGACAAGAACACAGGGGCGGGACACGCAGAGAGAAATGAAACCGACCAAGGAGTATGTGGCACCTTTTCATTTAGTCAGTCTTTATTTAAATGTGTGCTTTTGAAATGGCTTATTAAATATGATCTTTTCAAAACTCAAATCTCACAATATTTACAGTGACTTTTATGCAAATGTACTTTAACTGTGAGCTTTTGGCTCCCTCTTTCTCACGTTAACAATGTACAAATTTGTGTCACAGCAAAACCCCAGCTACTTCATTTATTATGGGGGTTTCCTAGGAAAGAGCTAATTCAAGCTCAGAGGAAATAAAATATGTTTTACTTATCAAAAAAAGAATTCTAACAAGGCTTTGCTTTCCACTTGAAAGTACATGTCCCATGACGTGTGGGACAGTATTTAAGCAAAGAAATAATAGTCATTGCTGCGCCTTCTTTCTTTCTTTTTTAATATTTACACTCATCTCTTTTAAACAAACAAAACCAGAAAAGTCAGATTCAAAGAGACTCTGGACTGTCAGGGAATGTTATAAAAATAATCTGACCTCAGCATTGCAAGATTGAAGGCCATCAGATGGTTCAGTACTGGTCAGTGCTGCTACAAGAAGCTCCAGCAGACCCTATGGCATCTGCCTCAGAATTCAACGCTGGGGCTGGGGGCGAGGATGAACGTAGCCAAGAAGGATGAAACCACGCCAGGTGATGCTTCAGATGCTAAATCGACAAGAACGTGGACCCTGGAGAGGGATCTTCCCCTCTCTGGCTAGAGAAATATCTGGTTCAAGAACATAGTACCCTACATTGTAAAAAGTGAAGATTCCTATGGAAGGCACTAATTCATGATCTGGAAACAGAATCATTAAAAAAAAATACAGACTAACAATTGTACCTTTAATGTCTTGTAAATATAGCTTTAAAATTCCATTTTGTACACTTGATGTCTGAAAACAAACCGTGACCTTTGTTTTAAAAAAACACAAATTAATTCCTAAATCATCCTAGTATGCAAGACAGTACTTGAGACCAACGTTTTTACAGAAACTTTTTCAGTGAAGAATCTGATGTGAAATTACAATGACAGATCAGAAATCAGAGTGAAATTTGTTTTAGTCCTCTGAGGATGTTTCACGCGTGTAATCATTTGTCCTTCCAACTGCAGTGTTCCCTGATGTGTAAGTGGTCTAAAGCCCTGGGTGACCCTCTGGACCTGTGGTTTTACACACACTAGGCATCTCAATGCAATGATTCTTACTCTGAAAAACACTTTCACCACAAAACTTCTTTCCCAAATGAAGAAGTATGAATGAAATGTTCCAAATATTCCCTAACCCTATAGAAGTCTGTGAAACAGCAATTACTTCTGCTAGAGTTGTGGTTCTTAACCGTCGGTTACAAGTTTTCAAGTGAGCAGATCCTACCCGTGGGTCCTCCATGCCTGTGATCCTTGTGAGACCATCCTGTTTATACCTAGTTGGTTCCATACTAATCTGGTCAGAGTAGGGTGTATGTGTGTGTACCATGAGTCAGGTGTGCAGAGGAGATTCACTGAGATGGAATGTGGGGTCATAAGCAGAAAGGAGGGTAGCAGTTTCCTAGAAAGTTAAGAATGAATGATTATGGTTAATAGATGTGGGCAGGGAATAGAATATGGAATGGCTGAAAATACTGGATCTTATTTTCTTAGTGCCTTAAGAAATTTGTGGGCAAATGGGCAGATAGGCAAAACAGTTTTGTGCCTCTTGCCCCAACCCCCAGTTCTCCTCTGAGAATTTAATCCTCCTTGAGGACTGGGTGACATCCACCCTTCGAGTTCCCAGTACTTGGTGGCTCGTGGTGACTGAGGGCTCATCTGCAAGCCCACAGCCTTGCTGCCTTTCATTAAGAAAGGGTTAAAGTTGCTTTCATCAATTCCTCAATACGATGGCTCTGATTTCATATAAATAATCACAGGTTAAAATGAATATATTATTCTAAATTAATTTTTTTTTCATTCAAATGATTATATCCCACCTACCCTGAATGACAGATTGAGGAAAAACAGGCACCTCCACAGCCTTCCCAAGAATGGCTACTTTTTGGAATGACACTTGTCATATGAACGGAATAAACGAGACGGCGACAGTGGCAGGAAACTCGGTGGGACTTTAAGGGGCCACCTTCTTCAAGTCACGAATCTGTTTAATCAGGTAGTTCTTCTCATCAGTGAACTGCTCGTCGTCGGTCCTTTCTTTTTGGAAGTTACTCAGAAACTCGATGAGTTTGGGTTGGTTTTTCAGAAGAATCTCCACAATAGGCTGTGTTTTGTGAGGACTGGCCACAAATACCTGAAATGTGAGACACAAACACCCAGGTCAAGGGGTGCACACCTGGAAACCACGGGTCCCTCCCGCGTCTCATCGGTTACTTGAGTTATTGCACACAGAAAGCCCGAGATCTTATTCCCTTTTAGAAGAAAATCATGGTGTAGGTGACATGAGAGTCCATGGATCAGATTTTCTTTTTTGGTGGATTGTATGTTCCGTGGATTTTGTCCATTTCATCTAGGTTACTTAATTTATTGATGTACAATTATTTGTAGTATTCTCATGATCTTTTATTTCTATAAGGAAGTTGAATCAGGAAACAAAAACCTCTCAACGAAAGTCCAGGCAGAACCAGATGATTTCACAGTAAATTCTACACATTTTAAAAGAAAAATTGACACCAATCTACTTCAAATTCTTCCAGAAAATAAGAGAAGGGAATAATTCCTTACTCATTATATGAGGTTAGCATTACCCTGTTACCAAAGCCAGACAAAACTACCACAAGAAAACTACAGACCAATATCCTTTATGAATGAAGATACAAAAATCCTCAACAAAAGACAAGCAAATGAAGTCCAGAATAATATTAAAAAGATTACACACTATGACCAAGTGGGAGTTATCCCAGAAATACAAGCATCCTCAACATAATGAAATCAATCAATGTAATATACCACATGTACTGGACTGAACTGCATCCTCTCAAAAGATGAATGTTCAAGCCCTAACCCTCGGTACCTGTGAATATGACCTTATTTGGAAGCAGAGATGTAATCAAATTAAGATGAGTTCATACTAGGCTAGGCTGGGCCTGAATCCCACTATTAATACCAGTATCCTTAGAGGAAGAGGAAATTTTGGACACAGAAACACACGGACATATGCAGAGGAAAATGCCATGTGAAGATGGAGACAGACAGGAATGCTGCAAAATCAGCTTTACTTCAGACACAATGAATAGACTTGAATTAAAAAGAAAAACAAAAAAGATGGAGCCAGAGACTGGGGTTATGCATCTATAAGGCAAGGAGTGCCAAGGACTGTTGGCAACCACCAGAAACTAGGAGAGAGGCATAGATTTTCCCTGAAAGCTCCAAAAGGAAACAAGCTTGCTGACACCTTGATTTTGGACTTTTAGTTCCAGATTTAGATCTGTCTAAAGCATGGACTTTAGACAGAACGCAGCGACAACGACTTTCTGTTATTTTAGGACACTTAGCCTATGGAACTTCGTTAAACCAGCTCTAGGAAGTCAATATGACACATGATTACATTGAAAGAAAACCATATGATCATTTTAACTCATGCAGAAAAAGTATTTGACAAACTCCAATACTTTTTCATAATAATTTTAAAAAAGCAAACACTCAACATAGGACAGCTGGAAATCCACATGCAAAAAAAAAAAAAAAATTAAGTTGGACCCTTATTTCACACCATAAACAAAAATTAACTCAAAACTGATCAAAGACCTAAATATAAGAGCTAATAAAACTTTTAGAGGAAAATATGTGGATACATCTTCATAACCTTGGATTTAACAGTGGTTTCATAGCTACATCAAAAGCATGAGCAAGGAAAAAAATGGGTAAAGTGAACTTCATCAAAATTTAAAACACTTGTGCATCAAAGGATACTATCAAGAGAGTGAAAAGACAACATAAAGAAGGTTAGAAAATATTTACAAATCGTATATATGACCAGTGTCTATTATCCAGAATATATCAAGAATTCTTCCAATGCAACAACAAAAATACACACAATGTTTTTTAAAAAGGGGCAAAGGACTTGAGTGGACATTTCCCCAAAGAAAATACATAAATTATCAATATGCATGTGAAAAAAAAGTTCAGCATCATTAGGTCACTAGGAAACATAAATGAAAACCTCAACGAGACTAGTGCTTGCTGTGTGCTCAGTTGCTCAGTCGTGTCCGACTCTTTGCGACTCCATGGACTGTAGCCCACCAGGCTCTTCTGTCCATGAGATTCTCCAAGCAAGAATACTGGAGTGGGTTGCCACTCATTCCTCCAGAGTATCTCCCCAACACAGGGATCGAACCCATGTCCCCTGTATTGACAGGCAGATTCTCTAATGTTGAGCCGCCCAGGAAGCCCATTTTATCTTGCATATGGCTAAATGTAATAGTACATCATGAGAAATAGTGGACTGGAAGAAACACAAGCTGGAATCAAGATTGCCGGGAGAAATATCAATAACCTCAGATATGCAGATGACACCACCCTTACGGCAGAAAGTGAAGAGGAACTAAAAAGCCTCTTGATGAAAGTGAAAGAGGAGAGTGAAAAAGTTGGCTTAAAGCTCAACATTCAGAAAACGAAGATCATGGCATCCAGTCCCATCACTTCATGGGAAATAGATGGGGAAACAGTGGAAACAGTGTCAGATTATTTTGGGGGGCTCCAAAATCACTGCAGATGGTGACTGCAGCCATAAAATTAAAAGATGCTTACTCCTTTGAAGAAAAGTTATGACCAACCTAGATAGCATATTCAAAAGCAGAGACATTACTTTGCCANATGACACCACCCTTACGGCAGCAAGTGAAGAGGAACTAAAAAGCCTCTTGATGAAAGTGAAAGAAGAGAGTGAAAAAGTTGGCTTAAAGCTCAACATTCAGAAAACGAAGATCATGGCGTTTGGTCCCATCACTTCATGGCAAATAGATGGGGAAATAGTGGGAACAATGTCAGACTTTATTTTTCTGGGCTCCCAAATCACTGCAGATGGTGATTGCAACCATGAAATTAAGACACTTACTCCTTGGAAGGGAAGTTATGACCAACCTAGACAGCATATTAAGAAGCAGAGACATTTACTTTGTCAACAAGGGTCCATCCAGCCAAGGCTATGGTTTTTCCAATAGTCATATATGGATGTGAGAATTGAACTATAAAGAAAGCTGAGAGCTGAAGTATTGATGCTTTTGAACTGTGGTGTCAGAGAAGACTCTTGAGAGTCCCTTGGACTGCAAGCAGATCCAACCAGTCTATCCTAAGGGAGATCAGTCCTGAGTGTTCATTGGAGGGACTGATGTTGAAGCTGAAACTCCAATACTTTGGCCACCTGATGCAAAGCACTGACTCATCTGAAAAGACCCTGATGCTTGGAAAGATTGAGGGCAGGAGAATGGGATGACAGAGGATGAGATGGTTGGATGGCGTCACCGACTCAATGGACATGAGTTTGGGTAAACTCTAGGAGTTGGTGATAGACAGGGAGGCCTGGTGTGCTGCAGTCCGTGGGGTCACAAAGAATCAGACATGACTGAGTGACTGAACTATGTAACTATTATTCATTTTAATCTCATCATATCATGCTTGGTCAGAAAATAATAGAATTCTGTATCACTAAAACTACCATTTAATATAAAAACCTGTAATCACTTTTTAAAATCCAGATGCATATTAAGTATCTTGGAATTTTTTGAAAAATACTAATGTCCATATATTGTTTTTTTTCTCCAGAGCTCCAGATGTGAGTCTAATGAACAGCCATGTTTAAAAACAACCATTCTATATGACGACTTTTTACTTTTATCTAGTTTGATTCCCTTTTTCTATTTCATATTCAGTGTTCCATTTCTTTTAGTTTATGTTTTCCAGTTTTTTCATCTCTCCTTTTTTTCATTCTTAAACCTTTATGAAGTATAGTATAAAAGCTTTTGTATGCATATATATTGATAAATAGTATAGAATATAATTTATATATTTTAGAAAACACAATTTTTTCTTAGCTAAAAAATCAATGACATTTTGGTTCCACTTGTTTGACTAAGTATGAATGGAATGCTAGATTTGTAATTTATATTCACTCAGAACTTTGATATAGTTCCATTTATTCTGGCATCTAGTATTACTGCTAAAAAGAAATGCAAGAAGGCAAGTGGTTATCTGAGGAGGCTTTACAAAGAGCTGAGGAAAGAGAAGTGAAAAGCAAAGGAGAAAGGGAAAGATATACCCAATTGAATGCAGAGTTTCAGAGAATAGCAAGAAGACATAAGAAGGCTTTCTTAAATGAACAATGCAAAAAAACAGAGGAAAATAATAGAATGGGAAAGACTAGAGATCTCTTCAAGAAACTTGGAGATATCAAGGGAACATTTCAAACAAGCATGGGCACAATAAAGGACAGAAATGGTGAGGACCTAACAGAAGCAGAAGAGATTAAGAAAAGGTGAAAAGAAAACACAGAAGAGCTGTATAGAAAAGATCTTAATAACCCAGCTAACCATGATGTTGTGATCACTCACCTACAGCCAATCATCCTGAAGTGTGAAGTCAAGTGGGCCTTAGGAAGCATTACTACAAACAAAGCTAGTGAAGGTGATAGAATTCCAGTTGAGCTTTTTGAAATCCTAAAGGATGATGCTGTTAAAGTGCTGCACTAAATATGTCAGCAAATTTGGAAAACTCAGCAGTGGCCACAGGACTGGAGAAGGTCACTTTTCATTCAAATCCCAAAGAAGGGCCGTACCAAAGAATGTTCAAGCTACCATACAGTTACACTCATTTTGCGTGCTAGTAAGTTTGTGCTCAAAATTCTTCAAGCTAGACTTTAGCAGTATGTGAATGGAGAACTTCCAGATATACAAGCAGGGTTGAGAAAAGGCAGAGGAACCAGAGATCAAATTGTCAACATTTGTTGGATCAGAGAAGAAGCAAGGGAATTTTAGAAAGACATCTACTTCTGTTTTATTGACTACACGAAAGCCTTTGACTGTGTGGATCACAACAAACTATGGAAAATTCTTAAAGAGATGGGAATACCAGATCACCTTACATGTCTCCTGAAAAACCCGTATGTAGTTCAAGAAACAATAATTAGAACCTTACATGGAACAACTGACTGGTTCAAAATTGGGAAAGGAAAAAGACAAGGCTGTATGTCGTCTGTATATATTTAACTTATATCCAGAGTACATCATGTGAAATGCCCGGCTGGATGAAACACAAACCGGAATCAAGATTGCTGGGAGAGAAATAACAACAACCTCATGATACCACTGTAATGGCAGAAAGTGAAGAGGAACTAAAATGTCAAGAGATGACGGTGAAAGAGGAGAGTGAAAGAGCTGATTTAAAACTCATTGTGGGCCAATAATTCCTCATGGCGGTGGCTGGTTGGGCGCGGCGCTGTAGCGACTGACCTGCTGCTGGCCTGGCGCTGAGCGTCGAGCTCCAGCCCGGCCTCCGCGTGCCCCTCGGGGTCCGCACCGCTGATGCTGCTCGGGCGCTGAGCCCGCCCCGGCCGGGACGGGGGTGAAGTATTTCCTGGGCCAGAGCGTGCTCCGGAGTTCCTGGGACCAAGTGTTTGCTGCCTTCTGGCAGCGGTGCCCAAATCCCTATAGCAAGCATGTCTTGACGGAAGACACAGTGCACCCAGAGGTGACCTCTGACCAGAAGCTCCTGTCCCGCCGACTCCTGACCAAGATGAACAGGATGCCCCGCTGGGCTGAGCGACTGTTTCCTGCCAATGTTGCTCACTCAGTGTACATCCTGGAGGATTCTATTGTGGACCCACAAAGCCAGACCATGACCACCTTCACCTGGAACATCAACCACGTTGGGCTGATGGTGGTGGAGGAACGATGTGTTTACCGTGTGAACTCTGATAACAGCAGCTGGACCGAAATCCGCCGGGAAGCCTGGGTCTCCTCTAGCTTATTTGGCGTCTCCAGGGCTGTCCAGGAATTTGGTCTCGCGCGGTTCAAAAGCAACGTGACCAAGAAAGACTATGAAGGGTTTTGAATACATCTTGGCCAAGCTGCAAGGTGAGGCCCCTCCCAAAACCCTTGTTGAAACAGCCAAGGAAGCCAAAGAGAAGGCCAAGGATTCGGCACTGGCAGCTACAGAGAAGGCCAAGGACCTTGCCAGCGAGGCAGCCACCAGGAAGCAGCAGCAGCAGCAGTTCGTGCAGCCAGCCCAGGCCCCGAAGCGCAGTCTAGCAGACTACCAGCTCCAGTCCCTCTGCCCCTCCTCCTGTACTTCATTATTAAAAGCCAGCTTCTAGCCCTCTCGACGGTCCGGGTGGTGGGCTGAGGGTAGGTGCCCTGTTTGGCATCTCCAGCACAGCCAGCCAGTTACCCATGTCTGAGCCTGGCCTCCTTACTCCTGCATCGGGTGGCTGAGGACAGAGGCACAGTGACTTGCCCAGGGTCACTGCATCCAGGT